>JAJJWX010005418.1:1200000-1800000 GCA_023529315.1 Papaver bracteatum | reverse complement strand
TATCACTCTCAGAAACGATCACGGCCACGCAACTTAACAAGCCTAACCAAACCCTGGAAGGAATAGGAAATCTCCATGGTGGCCACCTGCGGGCCCACTAATGCCCTAACTGGCCGAACATCACCCATATGTCTCCCAACGCTGTCAAACGCCAACCCTAAGTAGGGTGGTCGCGCTATTTGGGAGAAACTTGATCGATCATGGACTGTCCAATACAGTCTTAAAATCATCGCAACCGTCCAACTTCACAAGCTTGGTTGGACGGATTAGATCATCCCATGAGTGATCCGGGAAGTGCTAGCACGCATACTAGAGGCCCCACTTTCCCCTCACTCGAACGTCTTGTCCACGACAAGGTCATAAGGCAATGAATAGATTTCCATAAACATGGCAGACGTGATGCTTCTAAGCCCTAACACGATTATCCAACTTAGCCAGCCTATTTGGATGGCTTAGATCGCATTTTGGACCATCAGGAAGGTGCACATAAGTTCACCGCCAGCCCAATATTATCCCCACGTGATCGATTTCCCCAAGGGAAGTGATAGACACATTTTTGTGTCTGATTTGTCTCGATTCTATACATTGATAGTGCTCATTTTTGTACTTATTATGGTGTTTTATGTGTGTGTAGGTATTTTTGGCCAATAAACATTTTTGGAAAAAATCGGCTTAAAAAATTATCTAAGGCACCCGGAGGACACCTTCTATTCGGACTCTCACTACGGATAAGGGATACCCAGTTGATAAGGGATAACCAGGGAAGATACTATTCGCATACCGGAATTGGATAGGGGGAAGTCATCTTCCAAAATTCAAATTCAGAATTTGGTGGGAAAAATGTTGCAGACGTATCCAGACTTAGGGTTCGAGAATTAAACACGTTTCATGGAGATTCAACCACTGAAACTTCTTGGATGGACTTGAATGGAGTAAACAGGCTTGGTATAGTCGTACGAATGGACCAAAAATGGCTAGAATTTGGACTGGAGACAAGACAGGGAGGTTTGAAAATTCTAGGTATTTTGGGTCGGAAATGGGAAGTTACGTGGGAGATTTTCAAGGGATTTGGTACATGATAATCTTCTAACTTAATAAACAGAAAGAATGACGTGTTTTGAGAACTAAAACAAGGAGCAAATATTCGTATATTTGGTGATTTCGTTAAAACAGGGAAGGCATTGTTTCTCGGATTTTTAGTTATGGGAAAGTTACGTATGAGTTTTGGGAAGAATATATTATTCGTGACTTAGCAGGATTTGACTATATCAAGGAAATCCAGCTAATAGAATCCGTGTAGAGGATAAGAAATAAAGTGAAAGTCCGGTGAAAGAAAGGGAAGAAAACAAA
This sequence comes from Papaver bracteatum, assembly GCA_023529315.1. NCBI lineage: Eukaryota > Viridiplantae > Streptophyta > Magnoliopsida > Ranunculales > Papaveraceae > Papaver > Papaver bracteatum. Next base: position 1,798,650 of record JAJJWX010005418.1, on the reverse strand, counting down.
GATATTTTGGGAGATAAATCATCCCTGTGGTGTATAAATAGAGGTTCAAGGAGTCATAGAAGACTTACGTACACTTTGGGGTAGTTTAGAGAGCTTTAGAACCGAACAACAGAGAAAGAAAAAGTTTGCAGAGAAGAGGACGAAGAAAACACAGAACAACACATATGAGCAGTCGCAGAATCCGTGGCCTTTAGTTTCATATTCAAAACCATTTGTCACAATTTTTGTAACAATTAATTCCAGTTCGCAACAGTTCTGTTAGGTTTCTCTGTAACAGTGAATTTTGTAATAATTATATATGTTACAAACTCAAATGCTTTATACTTTTTCTTCTTTGTGAACACCTTTGGATCAATGAAATCAACTATTGAGCATATTTCCAACATGAGGAGCTAAACCCCTTTGCTGAGGCGGCGGAGGAAGCTACTTTCCAATATTTGTGTGGTAATTTTTATTTAATTAATTATTGCAATTCTTTTTACGATTATTTTCCTTGATGAGAAAATTGATTTATTGATTTTGGTTAAACAATTGTGATTTCTTTTGATAAAGCATGCTTGCCTAGGGTTTTGATATTCTATGCTTTTGATAAACAGTTGTTATTTCTGAAAATCTAATTATTGCAATATATTAGAATCATTTGAATGTATGAGTTGCATGATTACTATTAATTGAATTGCATGAAAATTGGAAAATAGTGGAATCCTAAGTCTCATTTTCTCTACAATATTGATAACAACTTTGAATTGAGTTTTTCTTATTTTAGTTTTATTTAAGTCTGAAATCAAAAATCTTCACAAGTCTTGAACGAACCTTTTTCTACAACAACATAAAAACTACACTAGGAAGCCAACGACATGCCAAACCGCTTGGTCAAACTCGCGTGGACGTGGTTGTTTCAAAACCCTAATTAGGGTTTATGACAACATGCTTCTGTCGTAAATTTATCACTGCCATCCATCTTCGCCAGCCTAAACGGATGGTGTAGATACAGATTCAAGTGGTCTCAAAGGTGTTAACATGTCCACCATTGGCCCACCTTTACATGTGACTAGTCGGCCTGTGCAAACCTTGGCCAGATGCCTCGAAACGCATGCCTGAAAGGTGTTGGGTCACACGGCCTTCAAACCCTAATTCGTGCTTTGTGGCAATGTATTTCTATCGCAAATTGATCGTGACCACTCATCTTCGCCGGTCGAATTGAGTGGCCTAGATCCAATTTTTGGTGAACCAGGAGGTCTAGGCATGCATGTCGGCAGCCTGTCTCCATGCATGCCCGATCGGCTCATGTGGATCGGCACTCAGTATTAGGATTCGATTGAAAGTAGGGACGGCGCACGGTCCCTAAACCCTAAATTTCATCAACGACGATACACAATTGTCGTAAATCATCTTGTTCGTCCATCTTCACATGCATATTTGGACCATGTAGATTTATTTCCAGTAAACCTGCAAAGCAGCATGACAACCACCAGTTGCCTCTCTTTCGCAAGGAGTGATCGACCAGGTGACGGCTTGTTTACACGGCCCTTAAACAGTCACCCAAAGATAGTCTGGCATGCTGCCATTTTAAGACGCTCAATATGCAACTTATCCAATCAATCTTTAAAACAACGATGCTTCATACATATCAATTGTTTTGAGATACTTGCTTAAAATCTATGAATTGCATGCATCGAGCACATATGATATTTTTTGAATATCAATTCCATAAATAACTCAGTTATTTAACCTAACATCACCGTATGTTATTTTTTACGGTATGTCACACGACTTGACCCACTCACTCGAGACATCAAACATGTCACAAACTAGGGGATACTTACTAGGGTATTGGTCTGGCGGTTTACAGCGTGCGGTGTGCAACGCGCTCATTACGAGAACCTATTAGTAAATGATGGATGGTTAACAATGATGATGGTGGGAAAAGGTGTGATCGTGTGACAATTACCATCCCTATACACTACCCCACTACTCCATCACTTAACTTCCTTCACTTCCTACGAGATGAGGATTGCGCTCAAATGACTTGTATAAATAGGTTCTTTAACCTATTTCGGAACAACATAGAAAACCAAGTTGTTATTATCAACGTATCCATAAAACACCCAAAACTTATAGTTTATATTGTGCAAGTCAGTTCAACATTCTGAAACAAGTCATAAACAGTCAACACCTTCATAATGTCAATACCTTCTTTGCTTACCTCCCTAAGATCAACCCCATTTCCTTCACTTTGTGACCGAAGCAAGTCTGGAACGACCATTTCTTGGTTTAGTCCAGAATTGTACAGATTGATCTCTCGAATCTAAAGTACTCATGTGCAGTGCATTTGTTTAGGGTTTAGATTCGTTTCTCATTCACACACACTCAAGTTTACCAAAATCGCAGAAACAGTTTTCACTCTCAAACAAATTTATTTGGTACTTTTTTAGATTTTTGTCATACAGAAAACTGATTTGTTTAGGGGAAAGGTTTAGATTTTTGCCATAGGAAAGCTTATTTGTTTAGGGGAAAGGTAAAATTGTTTGACTAAGTGTTATAGCATTGTTCGGTCGAACTCGCATGCATTTATATCTCAAGCATGTTTGTGAATGTTAGTGATCAAAACTATAAGTCTTGATTTCTAGTCTATTATAGCTAAGGTCTCGGAATAGGATAGAAAGTGTAGTTGAGCTCAAGAACTCCATGGAGATCATCATACAAGACGAAGGACTACTCAAGGAACCAGAGGATCTTTATCGACTAAAAGGTATGTGGAGACTTGAACTTATCTATCACTCAAAAGTATATCTACTCTATCTCCTATCTTGAGATAAAAGTCATATTACTATATAGACTAAGATTATACATCTTAGAGCATTGCCTGGTCGAACTCGCATGCGTTGCTATCTCAAGCATGTTTTCTAATGTTAGTGATCAAAACTATAAAGTCTTGAATTCTAGTCTGCTATAGATAAGGTCTCGGACTAGGATAGAAAGTGTAGTTGTGATCAAGAACTCCATGGCAATTATCATACAAGACGAAGGACTACTCAAGGAACCAGTGGATCTTCATCGACAAAAAGGTATGTGGAGACTTGAACTTATCTATCACTCAAAAGTCTATCTACTCTATCTTTTATCTTGAGACAAAAGTCGTTTTACTATATAGACTAAATATATACACATGTGACATTTCGAGCTGAGTATATCTCGCTTATCTATTTCTCGAAATGTGTGTTGGTAAAGCTTTTGCTTTAGCCAAGTTCATCTTTTCCTAGTGACGAAAGTCATGTTATGTTTCAATAACTTTAGAAATTTCTCTGACGAAAACTAGTTTTTGAATAACAACTATATGACGTCCTCTGATAATGTTTTAATGATTGAAATGAGAGTTTAGACAATATAACCACTAGGGGATATAAACATTGTTGTGGTAACACATATATGTATAAGTTCTTAGCACTTGAACCGAAGTTTGCGAACTTTGTTGATCAAGTGAAAACCGGAACTTGAGCAGTTAAGTCAGTCCGCGAACGTGTGTAGTTCTCGAATCCGAGAATTTCTGCTGGAGTTGTAGCTCAGTTTCAGTCCGCGAACTGACGGAAGTTCTGGAACCCGATAATTTATGCTGGAATTTGTGAACTCCAACCGGTTACTTGAGTCCGCGAACCCAGTCCGCGAAATTGAGTGGTTATGTCTAAAAACGATGTTCGTGAACTTATTTAAATTATCGAAGGAATGTTATTGAAAACCGTGGCTTTATAGTTCAGGAATCGATTCGAGTGAATCACATCATTTTTGCTTTAATCGTGTCTTGTGTAGTACATAAGATCTCATAGTAATTGAACAACTCTTTAACTAGTTCATTTGAGTCATTTGGGCTAGTTATGGTGAAGAAGAATATGGTTAATATGAAAGTTATCATTTGGCTAACCATTTGGTTGACTAATATTGAACCAACTATTGTACACGTTTGGGTACGGTTACACAAACCCAAAATTGTCAAGTATATGTGTGTATGGCAAGCTAAGTTTTTTATTTAATGGTTGAAAGATATTAGCTTGTATCTAATCATGTTTTCATCTAACGATGAATATTGAATGCTTTGTTACTAAGCTAACATTGATTGCAAATTAACCCTGATTTGAAAGACTATATGAGGGAGAAATATAGCAACTGGGAAACCTAATCCCCACACATTCTGTGTGATACTAGTTTGCTAAGATAGAGTCGATTCTCCTTTAACCTTTGGTTTCTTCTTCTAAACCAGGTTAACGACTTAAAGACTTCATTGGGATTGTGAAGCCAGACCGATACTAATTTTCTTGTAGTTGTGTGATCTGATCTTGCTGTTTCTATCGCACGAGTACAATTTTAATAATTGGCTTGAGATTTCTATCTCCGATAGGCAAGATATAAAAGTAATCACAAACATCTTCGTCTCATCGTTTGTGATTCCACAATATCTTTTTTCGCTACGTCGATTAAGACTATTGTGAGGTGATTGATAACATTTAGATGTTCTTCGGGGATATAAGTATGGTTTTATTGATTATTTCATGTTCACCTTGGTTTATCAAATGACGAAACAAAACTCATAGGTTTATTCGTGGGAGGAGAATTTATCTATCTTGTAGAATTTTCTGTGTGAGGAAGATTTGTTTGCTAAAGTCTTCGAATTTAGGTCGTAACAACTCTTGGTTGTGGGTGAAATCAGCTAAGGGAATCAAGTGTGCAGTATCCTGCTGGGATCAGAGGCGTAGGAGCATAATTGTACCTTGGATCAGTGTGAGATTGATTGGGGTTCAACTACAGTTCAGACCGAAATTAATTTGGAGTAGGATAGTGTTTGTAGCGGCTTAATACAATGTATGTTTTTAATCTGGACTAGGTCCCGGGTTTTTTCTGCATTTGTGATTTCCTCGTTAACAAAATTCTGGTACCTGTGTTATTATTTTTTCGCATTATATTTTGTTATATAATTGAAATAATACAGGTTGTGCGTTGTTGTTCAATCAATTAGAATATCCGACCTTTTGGTTGTTGATTTAAATTGATTGACACTTGGATATTGGTCTTTGGTACCATCCAAGTTATCTCTCTTTGATTAAGACTCGCGAATTATATTTTCTTGAGTAAATCAAATTGAGAGATTGAGATAATAACTCCTTGAGTATTTTCTATTGATTGAGTCTAGTTGATTCTCTAGAAAAAAACTCGGAGTTGTCCATACAGATTGCTAATCGAAATATTGGGTGAGGTTGTTAGACCCCCTGATTTTTCAATACACATTTGGTATTTCGAGCCAAGTATATCTCGCCTATCTATTTCTCGAAATATGTGTTGGTAAATCTTTCGCTTTAGCCAAGTTCATCTTTACCTAGTGACAAAAGTCATGATAAGTTTCAATCACTTTGAAAATTGCTATGACGAAAAATGGTTTGTTAATAACAACTATATAATGTCCTCTGAGAATGTTTCAATGATTGAAATGAGAGTTTAGACAATATAACCAATGGAGGATATAAGCATTGTTGTGGAAACACATATGTGTATAAGTCCTTATTCCTTGAACCAAAGTTTGCAAACTTTTTTGATCAAGAGAACCGGAGAAATGCATAAGCTTCAGTCCGCGAATAAATTCGAGAATTTCTGCTGGAGTTTGTGAACTCCATCCGGGAACTTAAATCCGCGAACCTAGTCTGCGAACTTGAATAAGTTATGTCTAAAAATTATGTTTGTGAACTCATCTCTATAAACTAAGGAATGCTATTGAAAACCGTGGCTATATATTTCATGAACCGATTCGAGTGAATAAAATCATTTTTGCTTCAATTGTGTCTTGTGTAGTACATAAATATCTAAGCAATTGTACAACTCTCTAACTAGTTCATTTGAACTAGTTATGGTGAACAAGAATATGGTTGATATGAAAGTTATCATATGGCTAACCATTTGGTTGACTATTGTTGAACCAACTAATGTACAAGTTTGGATACGGTTTTCACAAGCCTACAAACGTGCATTTCATGTGTGTATAACAAGCTATGTTTTCGATCTAACGGTTGATAAATATTATATTGAATCTAATCAAGTTTTCTTCTAACGGTGAATATTGAATGCTTTGTTAGTAAGCTAACATTGATTGCAAACCCTGATTTGAAAGACTATATAAGGGAGAACTCTAGCAACTGGAAAACCTAATCCCCACATATTTTGTGTGATACTAGTTGTGCTAAGCTAGAGTCGATTCTCCTTTAACCTTTGGTTTCTTCTTCTAAACCAGGTTAACAACTTAAAGACTTAATTGGGATTGTGAAGCCAAACTATATTACTTTTATCGTAGTTGTGTGATCTGATCTTGTTGTTTCTATCGTACAAGTGCAATTGTAATAATTGACTTGAGATTTCTATCTCCGATAGGCAAGATATAAAAGTAGTCACAAACATCTTCGTCTCATCGTTTGTGATTCCACAATATCTTTTTTCGCTGCGTCGATTAAAATTATTATGAGGTGATTGATAACGCTGAGATGTTCTTCGGGAATATAAGTTTGGTTTTATCAATTGGTTCTTGTTCACCTTGATTTATCAAAAGACGGTACAAAACTCGTAGGTATATTCGTGGGAGACGAATTTATCTATTACCATAGATTTTTCTGTGTGTTACAGATTTTTTTATTAAAGTCTTCGACCTTGGGTCGTAGAAACTCTTAGTTGTGGGTGAGATCAGCTAAGGGAATCAAGTATGTAGTATCCTGCTGGGATCAGAGGCATAGGAGCATAACTTGGATCAGTGTGAAATTGATTGGGGTTCAACTACAGTCTAAACCGAAGTTAGCTTGGAGTAGGCTAGTGTCTGTAGCGGCTTAATACAGTGTATCTTTAATCTGGACGAGGTCCCGGGGTTTTTCTGTATTTGCGGTTTCCTCGTTAACAAAATTATGGTGTCCGTGTTATTTCATTTTCTGCATTATATTGTTTATCTTTATAATTGAAATAATACAGGTTGTGCTTTGTTGATCAATCAATTAGAATATCCACATTTTGGTTGTTGATTTAAATTGATTGACACTTGGATATTGGTCTTTGGTACCATCCAAGTTTATCTCTTTTGTATTTAATCGAGACTCGCAGTTTGCTTGAGTAAGATTTAAATCGAGAGATAGAGATATAAACTCTTTGATATACTTTTCTATTTATTGAGTCTAATAGTCTAGTTGATTCTCTAGAAAGTATATTGGAGTTTTTTCATACAGATTGCTAAGCGAAATATTGGGTGTGGTTGTTAGACCCCCGCTTTTTCAATTGGTATCAGAGCAGGCAAACACGTTCAAGACCTTATAAGTCTGTGTTTGTAGCGATCTGACTCTATGGACAGAGGTGATATCTCTATTAAAGTACCACCAGTCTTTGATGGCTCTAATTACTTATGGTGGAAAATTGTTATGCGAGATTTTCTTCAAGCGCGTGATTTTCAATCATGGGTATATGTTGTTAATGGATATTGATCCTCCCGTTGTGGAAGTTGGAGATGTAAACATTCCCAAGAATATTGGTGAATACACCCCTGCCGAGATACTTGCTACAAAGCAAAACTCCGACGGTTTGAATGCCATCATACATGCCATTACCCCATGTCTTAAACACCATGTGTCAAATTGCGCTAAGTCTAAAGAAGCTTGGGATATATTAGAAATAGTATTCGAAGGTAATACCAGTGAAAAGGAAGCTAGGCTTCTAAACTTTAATTCCGATTAGGAAACCTTCATATGGCAGATGAAGAAACATTTGATGAGTTTAATCACAAAGTGTCTGAAATCGTTAATGCATCTTTTGCATTGGGTAAGACTATTCCTGAAAAAGACATTGTGATGAAAATTCTCAAATCGCTTCCATCTAGATACGATTCTAATAAGCATTCCATCGTCGAGGGAAATAACCATGATACACTTTCCAGAAATTCACTAGTCGGAAAGTTGAAATTTTTTGATCTTGAACTTGAACAAAGAGAGAAACGTCATCTGACTAGCAACCATGTTGCTGCATCTGATCGTAAGTCTCAATATTCTAAATTGATTGACAAAAGGGATGAGAATTGCTTTAATTTTTTAGTTGCAGGAAATCCCACACTACATCCCTCATAAGAATTCATATAATCAAGTCATTTTTGGATGAACAATCACAATCTTTATTGATTAATCTCACAAATTTTACAAGGAAGGAAAGAGATGAAACTAAGAAATTAACAACTTCTCTAGACTTTATCTCTCCTAATGACTTACTCAACACTCAAAAAAGATCTCTCCCTCCCTTAAGCATGTTCGGCTCTTTATATAGGGAATTACATAGTGGATGACACCTAGTCTGCCCTTTAACTTTGGATCTGAATTGTGATGTTCTCGCAAGCTTTTGATGTTAGTCTTCGAAAACTCTCTAAATTGCGCAAGATCATCACACTTTTATCATGTTTGAGATGATGTCACTTGTTATGTCATCTTTGTTATTTGTCTGCGACGGTCTCGCAACGTTGTAAATGAAGGTTTCACAAGAACGTTGTTGTTGCGATATTCTGATCCTACATCTTGCCTCTTCTCATGTCTTCTCTGCGAAGGGGAGAATGTCATGAGAATTTGTACTTCAAAATGCCGCAACTGCTTATCTTTTCAAGTATTTCTGTACTGTCATAATTCCGTACTTTGCGCAAACTTTATTACACGTATCCCCTCTCCTATTCGTCTCTTGACACGTCTTTTTTAACCGCTTCTTCTTAACTTCTCATGTCTACTCTTCGCATTGAATGCACTTATCTTTTCGAGAATTTCTACTCTCTTATATATATATACTATTCTTATTCTTTTCTTCTCTTCTTTTTACCTTCTCTCTTATTTTCTCTGCAATTTCACTGTTCCTCCGCAAGTTTCGCTTCTGCTACTGCAAACTTTCATTCTTCATCTTTCGTTCCCATACTGAAGATGCCTCCAGCTGGTCGTAAAAATGAGATTGCTTTTGAAGAAGCTCAAAAGAAACTTCAAACCAAAGGTTTTACTTTATCTCCCATTCCTGGTCAAAACCCTAAATCTGAGCTTTCTATTAATTTATTTTCTAATCATCCTTGCAATCATGAGAAGATCATAGTCTCGCTAGGTCAGCTTCTCGCTGGCCTTCCCATTCCACTTTATGATCCTGAACTTCCCTTATTTTATGAAATACTTTCCCATGCGAAGTTTTCGCGAGCAGTATATCAATTGAGCGGGGATTGCATTCGTCTAATGCTCGAGTTTGCCAATCGTGGTGCTGGTAAGGGATCTCTTTATCCCTCAAAAGTTAAAAACCCTAAATTCGCTGGAGTTGAAATTGTTCCTGCGAAGTATACTGTAGAAAATTTATTTGCGAATTATGAGATAATTCCCATGAAGAGAGATAATACTTGTTGGGGCATTCGTTTAAAGAAGAAGGATGATATTGCTAATGACAAGATACTTATGCAAGACATTGATTGGCATCCTGGCAATAATACAACCCCACGTTATTCCAACGATGATAAGTGGTGTATCTTCCCTTTAATCCTAAAGGGTCCTTACATCTCCGGATCTCATGTTATGCCTGTGAATCTCGCAGCGTATGAACCCTAGGTATTCAGCTGGACGGAAAGGGAAGCAGAGGTGTATTTCCAAACTTCATTTGAGTTGTTATTCTTTTCATTCTCATATATAATTTTGCTGACCATTCCAATGTTTTCGTGTATTTGTGAAATTATCATATTGAAAGGTTGAAAGTAAGTTATAACAAGACTGGGAAAGCCAGTACTTTATCATCTCTTCGATCATTCACAGATGAAGTAAGAAATATTCTTTTATGATTCTTCACAATATATTGTTGCCTCTATTTATTATCTTTATCTTTGTGTAGGTTATCGATGAAGTAGAAGAACCGGTCAAAGTTGCGAAAACTAGGAATAAAAGTAAAGGCAAAGGTGATCTTCGCGAGGAGAAGTCTACTGTCCCTCCTCTGAAGAAACGAAAAGTCCAATCTCCCCCACCTTCATTTCTTCAACCTAGCGAAAGTTCTATTGATCGTAATGATGATGATAATGATGATATTTCTTCTGCGAAGGAAGCTTCTCAACCTGAATCTTCTATGGCACAATTGTCTAGCAGCTTCTCCAATACTCTACAGGGAATGGGTGATACTCCTCTTACTAATGCCTTCCAATCTGTAGCTACTATCTGTGATGCCCCTCTCTTGGAGAATAATGAGTTCAAGATCTATATCTCCAAGATTCTTACATTCGCTTAATAGCTTGGTTTCTTCTTTTGATTTTTGCTTTGAATTCATAATTTATTCTTAAAACTCACTGTATTATTTCATAGGACTGGAAAACTTCTTTTGTTGTTACTTCATATTTGGAAAGAAGGCGTGCGATTCTTGAAAATAAAATTCTTGATCTTCGTAGGAAAAATGAAGAGTTGGAAACTGAAGCTGCTGGTCTTCACGAAAAAAGAAAGCAGTTGGAATCTGAAAATTCCATTCAGAAGAACAAAATATCTAGTCTTCAAGAGGCCAATAAGCAACTCTATGGTATGGGTCTCTTCTTCTTTCTCTTTATTTTATTTTCTCATAATTTTTTCTTATACAGTTTACCATTTCGCAGACGTTTATGGTCTTTCTGATGAACCTATTCTTCTTCATATATTTCCCAATCTTATGGATGATGATACTCTTCTTGAACACTTAAATACTTCTCTAAATAGTTTCTCAAATGATGATATTGAATCTCTTCCCATAAATGAACTTAGATCCAAATTTCACCTCTTAGAAATTGACCATAGATCTGTCTTTAGTATGGCTAATAAATTTAAACGTTTCTTTCATAATTCCAAAGAAGAAATCAATAGTTTGAGGGCCAAGTATAGTGATCTCATAGATGAAAAAGATCGTATTTCTCTCCAAGGTGCTCAAACTTTAGCGAAATTCCAAGAAACTCTTCTTGAGATTCAAATTGAAAGAGATGATCTCAAATGTAGAAATGTTGTGCTCTGCGAAAGAGAGAACCAAACTCGTTCCCGCCTTCTCATAAATGATGATAACGAGAGGAATAATTTAGGTGTAAATGTCAGTCTTCAAGGTGAGCATACATCCTTGATTAGAGATATGATTTCTAACAGAGAAGGTTGTTAATTGTTCTTCCTTATTTAATTGTTTGTTTTTCACAAACTACCATTAAGTTGTTGATTTATTGTTATATTTTCGCAGAAGCTGGAGATAGATATGACAAGAGGATTGAAGAACTTGAGAATGAGAAAGCGAAACTCGCAAAGGATCTTTCTTCTCGTAATGAGAAATGTTCTAGACTGAAGAATTAACTAAAAATCATTGTTGCGAACTTCAAGAATGATGCCGTTTTTTCCGCAACGAAACTATTAGAACAATTTGTGATGAAAATGGCATTCCTCATTCTACGTATCCTTGTCTCTCAGATGAAGTTCCGTAAAACGTTCCTAACTTGGTTATCTCTGATAGTGATGCTAATGAAGAAACATAGTCTGAAGAAGATGAAGAAGAGAAGTCTGATGAAGAATCTGATGGAGAAGAAATTTCTGGTGAAGAAATTTCTGGTGAAGAATTTTATGATGATAATGAAGAATCAACTAAGAAGTAGCTTTTGCTTACTTGTGTTTCCTTATTCAACTTTTTGTAAAACTTGTACATTTTCTCTTGATCTTCTATTCTTGTATACTTGTAATCTATCACTGCGAATCTCTCCAGTCGTCAATACAAGTTCTATTTCTTTTGTTTCTTCCTGCATGTGTTAGAAAAACAATTTTTTCTCGCAATATGATTAATCAGTATATAATTTATTTTTCATTTTGTGCGTAAATCTATCATATGGAGACAAATAATATACTCCTATTTTATGCATTCCCATACTTGCCTTTGTTATTTGTGTTCAAATGAGAGATTAAGCAAGTTGCTTTTGTTCAGTAAGATTATTGCGACAATCTCGCAATTATTTCTGCGTAATTTCGCAGTCACATATTTTAAGATTGCATTCTTCCTTGTATCGCGATGTGGTTATATTTTTCCTTCCTAAGTAAAGGTCTTATTTTGCCATCTTTTGTCATTGCGACAAAATCGCAGGATGTCTCGGCACTTTCATGCAGAAACCCATTGATCTTGCCTTAACTTTTTGTTCTTTTGTCATTTTTGTTGCGATAATATGATAGGCCTAAATTTTCTTGCGAAATTAAAGCCCCATGACATTGTCGTCTCGCGAAGAAATCGCAGGACGTCCTTACACTTGCATGTAATGACCCATTGATCTCGTCTTATCTTCTCTTTTGTATTATTGCCTCTTCAGGGTTGCCGCAAAAATATGACAAGCCTAAATTATATTGCGAAAATAAAGCCTCATGACATTTGCGTCTTACGACACTTATCAGCTCCCTAATGGAGGGTGCCGCCCTTATATTCCCCCTGGTTTCCCCTTCAAGGAGCCATACTTCTGCCCTACAAGACTATCTCCTCCCATCCGGTCTTAACAACAACCAGTTGCTTTCGCAGCCTCTTATCCCTTTTGCCTATATGGCTTATGGTTACGAGACTACACCCTAAGTGGGGTTTTCTTTGGGCCGAGTGCATCATAGTCAATACTTTCCAAGAATGGCCAGGGTAGTTTCATATGCCCCGGGCACTCTTGGCTCAACCGTGTACCTCAGCGCCTTGATCATACTATGCACTCCTTAGGAGAGTCCTTATTATCTTAGTCGCCCAACTTAAGTCATATGCTCAAGTTGAGAATCCAATATGCCTCTCCTGGATGGGCTTTCATTGACCCCAAATCTCCATAACTCAGGTTCCAGCAGTGGTATGACCTTATCCCTGAGCCATGCAATAGATATCCCATTCTATGACGTACTTTAGGTCTTACATTTGCCTCTTGCGAAATTTTATTCACGAACTAGGGTGTACGCCATAAAGGTTCGTCCCATTCTTAGAATTATTCTTTTTTTTTTCTTTTGCATTTCATCTCTCTTGTAATTTCTTGATCTCATTTTTTTGAAATTTTTACGACAAATCAGCCATACATCTTTCTTTTTCTTCACAGTTATATTTTTGCAGTCATAGCATCAGCGAATACATTCACATTTCTAGTTTATTACCTTTGTTCTTATCTGCCTCGGTATTTTTGACAGTTGTTGTTATTTTCTTACCTTCTGCGAGAGCTTCGTTTTCTTGTTTTTAGCAAGATTTATTCTTCTCTCTTCTCTATTGCATCCACCATGAGTCTTTCACTTCTTTATTGCTCTCTGATGTTACCTTTCCAATTCCCCTTCTTCGCAACCCGTTCTTCGTAGGACTCTACATCGATTTCATAGCATTTCTTTCCTTCAGCCCAATCTCCCTTTATAACTCCAACTCCACTGGGATGAGGAAATTTGATGCATTGATGAAATGTCGAGGATATACCTAGAATCCCATGTAACCAAGGTCTCCCAGTCAAAGCATTGTAAGGTGACTCCACATCAACAACGCATAATAGAATCTCAGAAGATAACCCTTTCAACGGAATTCGCATAGTAATCTCTCCTTTAGGCTTATTGGAAGTACCATTAAAACCATAGATTTTGTAGGTTGAAGGTATTAGATCTTCATCTTTCCCTCCCATAGTTTTATAATCATGATATAATAGAATATCTGCAGAACTTCCAGTATCAATTAAAACTCGGTTGTGTTGATGTTGGTTTTTCGTTTAAGGCTAAGATTGTAAAAGCCAAAAAATTGTGCGCTAACATCTTGTAAAACATAAAGCCATTAATGAGTGATGGATACTCCTTCAGGTTATTAATTCACTTAGGATGGAGCATGTGGAAACAATCTCATTCTGTGAATAAAATACAAAATTCATCTAGGTTGGAGCATGTAGCAACAATCCCATATACCCTGTGAATTTCCAGCATTATTAATTAATACGCAACCAGCCTTGTATTTCATGTACTCATTATCAGTGCGGCATGACGACTGAGTGTTGCTCTCAGCAGAGAAACACGAATCTCCAAGCATTATAATGAAAGCATGTACGAAATACTCGTACAGGCTGAACTCGCGGTGTGTTATACTAGCCCGATTGAGCCACTCTCGGTGTGTTATACTAGCCCAATTGAACATCCGGACTGACCGTACCAGTCTGGATATGATCACGACCATCCAACTTCACCAACATGATTGGATGGTCCTGATCGATTTCAGAACCCCCAAGTAGGTATGGAATATCTTCCGAACCAACGCGGATCCCGCATAGTCGGCCTCCCCTTGGCATATCTTGCCAAAACGTCCAAACCATAGAAGCATGGATGGAAAACCCTAAATTAGGGTTTGCGGCACATTACATGTGTCGAAAAACAGTCTCAACTATCCATATTCGCAGGCATAGATGAAGGGTGCAAATATAGATTCAAAGGGCACAGAGTATGTCAACACAATCAACGTGGGCCCATCTACATACCTGACGAATCGGTCAGGACCAACCATGGTTGGTCATTCCAAATCGTGCGCCTGAATGAAGCATGACGCACGACCTTGAAGCCCAAAATTAGGGTTTTGAATCACGAGCGTCCATTTTCTCCGGCACGAATGGAGGGTCCAAGATCAGATCAAAGCAGGTACGGTCATACCAACATGACCACCTTGGACCCGTATGTCCCTTCACCTGATCGTCCAAGTCCGAACTTGGAAATATGCCTCGGTTCGCGCGCCTCCAACATGCATGGTCGCTCCTTCCAAACTGCAAAATAATCTCAACCGCTCGATTTCGCCGGACGAATTGAGCGTCTTAGATCATGTTTTCATGGGACGGTAAGGCATATGCGTAAACTCTAGCCTACCACCTACACGCTGGAGCAATCGGCCAAGACCGACCAAGCCTGGTCGTCTTGGAACGCCCGCCCGAAGTTGGTACGGGATGCGGCTTTTGCGGCACTAATTTTCTGTCGCAATTCGATCTAGACCACTCAACTTCACCGGACGAATTGAGTGGCCTAGATCACATTTCTGTGGGGAGGTCAGGTATAGGCGCCTACACCGTCACGCCATCTACACACATATATGATCGGCCAACCCAAAATAGTTTCCTAAGCTTGGATTCGATCAGGGTGAAGAGCGGTGCTTGCGCACCTCCTTCGAAACCCTAATTTCACCAAGTGTCGCAGATAAGTGTCACAAAGATCATCTCATCCGTCCAACTTCACCAGCTCAGTTATATAACCCCGGTCAGGAGTTAATTGGTCAGTGCAGAGTCATGGTGATCACCATCCGTCACTCTACCACACCATGTGGTCGGTCAAGGGAGGGTTTGCATGCGCAACTTCCAAACCATCACATGAAGTAGGCTGGACATGAAGTTATTACTCTCAAATAGCGATACTTCATACATGTTGAATATACTCGATGCAGTACCTGCATAGTATACACACGATGCTTCACAAGTATCAATTTCATAAATAACGTAGCATTACATGCTACTTTCTGTGGATCCCACGATCCACACACTCGAGACATCAATCATGTCACAAACTAGGGATACATACTGGGGTATTGGTTTGGAGGTTTACAGCGTACAACGCACAACGCGCCATCACAAGAACGTGTCAGGAAGTCATGGACGGTTAGTGATGATGGGATAAGTGGGCAAGCCTGGTCGTGTGACACCAACACACTACTCCACTACTCCATCACTCAACTTTCTCCACTTCCCATGAGATACGAGGGTTGGGCTAAAAGACTTGTATAAATAGGTTCTCCGCCCTATTTTGCAATGAAAAGAACAAGTCCAGACAACAGAGGCAAGTGTTGATACAATCGTATTCAAACACCGGAACTGATATCTTACATCCTGCAAGCCAGATCATCTTATGATACAAGTCATGCATAGCCAACACCTTCACATTCTCAACACCTTCTTCGCTTCCCTCCCTAAGATCAACCCCATCTTATTCACTTTTGTGACCGAAACAAGTCTAGAATGGCCATTTATTGGTTTAGGCCGGACTTGCACAGATTGATATCTCAAATCTACAAGCACTCACCGCGCAGTGCATTTGTTTAAGGTTTAGATACATTCCTCATCCACACCCCAAATTACCAAAATTAGCAGGAATAGTTTTCACCCATAAACAATTGGCGACCACAGTGGGAGGTTGATCTCTCGGTTGTAAAGTCAATTTCTTCAATACCATTCAATAGATTTGGAGATGGTTGGTCTTAGTACCGCCTCAACAGTCTCGAATCCCGACAGTTCCTCCAATGGAGATACCCCTCTTCCCAACGGTGTAGCTGATAGCGTAACCGAAAGAATCCCAACGTTAAGCGAACTAGCACGGGTACATGAGATTCACACGAGGAACATGGAGCTAATCAAAGAAGCGGTAAACGGAATCCTTAATATCCTCATCAGGATGACATCAGAGGTGGAAGTTCCGGAGACATCAACACCTGGGACTAGTTCCCCTAATATCAACAGTTTTACTACGGACCAGAGACCAGTGGATCAGGAAGCGGCATCTCTAGTTGAAAGCTTGTGTGAACTCTTGCACCTCTCAAAGAACCAACGGGCAGAGATATTTGCTGCAATTAATAAAATAGCTATGGACATACACCTGACTCCTTCACACCCGGAAGTCTTGACTGCATCGGAAACATCTGTAAATAATATTACATTTATAGAAGACGACATGATGGCAGAAAAGGGTCACAACCAGGCCCTACATGTTACCACACGCATCAAGGTTTCAGAATTCAGGAGGTCCCACATCGACACATGAGCTTCTTCGAACGTGATTACTCTGAAAACTCTCAGGACGGCCAAGGTTAATCCATACAAAATTATACGGCGTCCCACCACAATGACGGACTTCGAAGGAAACCAGACTAACACGTACGGGTATGTTAATCTGAATTTATCAATAGGACCCGTTCAGTCGAAAGTAAAATTCGAAGTCATAGAAAATGAGCCAAACTACCATATGATACTAGGGAGACCATGGCTTCATGACAATAAGATCATCCATTCAACGTATCATCAATGCCTGAAGACCATGCTAAATGAGGAAGTCATACGTATTCCTGCATCATTGTCTCTGTACGCGCCGATATGCGGAGTGGAACTATTCGAGCCAAAAGAAACTCCACAGGGTAGATAGGATGAAGTCCTGTGCACCCCACTACCAACGTGGGCCTCAATCCAGGAAGAAGACCGACTTGCATCACTGGGGACTAAGCGCCATGACGTACCTTTTCTGACGAGGCGTTCACCTTTACCTGATGAAGTTTCAACCCATGCTCACGCCAAAGGGGAACTCACTTTCGAGGCAAGCCGTGATTAGAAAGGGAAGACAATATATCGGCGCCGCTGTTATCAATTAGCAGGAGATACTGGTACCCAGTCTCTCCACCCAATCGAATGTTGCAAGAACGAAGAAACAAAAGAGGAGGTATTAGACGCTCCATGACAGCTACAAGATGGCACCAACTCCACAACTGATGAACTCGAGATTGTTAACATCGAGAATGAAGAATCTCCCAGGTAGATCTCTACCAGTCCGACTCTATCCGCGGACGAACGTGCGAGTCTTGTCCAATTACTCGAGGAATACCAAGATGTGTTTTCCTGGACATCTTCATATCATACCTGGATCCAAGCCAGTCAAGCAATCTCCGAGGCAGTTCAGGCATGAAGTGGAAGAGCAAATCAAGAACGAAATTCAGAAGCTGCTAGCTGCTGGTTTCATCAGACCTATCCATCATCCGACGTGGTTAGCTAATGTGGTCCCGGTAAAGAATAAAAACAGACAGATTCGGTGTTGTGTGGATTTCAGGAACTTGAACAAGTGATGCCCCAAAGATGACTTTCCCCTGCCTAACATCGACATGTTAGTAGACGCCACCAGCGGACACGGCATGTTCTCCTTTATGGATGGCTATAGCGGCTTCAATCAGATAAGGATGTACGAGCACGACGCAAGTAAGACAACCTTCCGAATCCCTCTTGGAAATTTTTACTATACATTTATGCAATTCGGTTTAAAGAACGCCGGCGCAATGTATCAACGTGCTATGACGTCAATCTTCCATGACATAATGCATAAACAAGTAGAGGACTACGTAGATGATATTGTGGTTAAGTACAGGGCTCGAGCATATCACGCCAATGTCCTACATCATGTGTTTGAGAGGTGTCGAGAGTACAAGTTGAAGATGAATCCTTTGAAGTGCGCTTTCGGTGTCTTTTTAGGCAAATTTCTTGGGTTTCAAGTAACTGCGGAAGGAATCAAGGTAGACCCGTCCAAGACTCAGGCCATCCTCACAATGCCGCCTCCCCGAACTGTGAAGGAACTCTAAAGTTTCATGGTCTAGATAAACTAGCTTCATTTGGACTATAATCCAGCAGGAAGATTTCAGAAAGATTCAACGAATACTATCCTCTCCAGCCATCATGAAGTCTCATGTCCAAGGAAAATCGTTACGTCTCTACACCGCATTCAGTGACACCACCGTAGGGGCTCTACTCGCTCAGGAAGATGATGAGGAAGTTGAACATCCTATATACTACTTCAGCCGGATATTAAGTGACGCTAAACTCAGAATCCCCAGGGAGGAAAAAGCATGTTTGTCCTTGATCCATTCCATTAAGAAGTTTAGACATTACCTACTGTCTAATAGGGTGATACTCGTGTCTAAATCTGATCCTGCAAAGTTTTTACTTTCAAATCCGGTCCTGACTGGAAGGACAAGAAAATGGCTTCTCCAAATGTCTGATATGGACATAACATGTGTGTCGCCTAGAGATATCAAGTGTTAAGCAGTTGCAGACTTACTATCAGCATTTCCTGGAGAAGGCACTACAGGACTGCACGAATATCTTCCTGGAGAATTTCCAGACGTCTCCGTTCTGGAAGAAGAAGTATGGATCCTGTATTTTGATGGCTCTGCTACCCCTAGCAATAATACTGGAGGAGTGGGCGTGGTATTAGTCTCTCCAACTGGGGAAGTATTCTCACATTCCTTCAAGATGGACTTCGAATGCACCAACAACTCAGCAGAGTATGAAGCTTTCCTCATAGGACTGTCAATATATAAGCAAGCAGGAGTCACGCGTCTGGAGATAAGAGGTGACTCCAAGTTACTGGTAAATCAGATGAATGGAGTATACGCATTGAAGGAAGTAACACTAGCCCCATACCGATCAAAAGCGCAAAGATTACTGAATTATATTGCCGACGCAACCATAATACATGTCGGTCGCAGCAACAACAAACACGCCGATTGTATGGAAACACTAGCTTCCAAATTGAAGTTAGAAGGTTCGGAAGAAACCCTGACAGTAAAGAGGAGAACCATAAAATCTATATGGCTATCACAATACAGAGACACCAAGACTGATGATTGGTGAACTCCAATCAATCAAGAGCTCAACATCTCGGTCTCTCAGGTAAAGGTCAGTCTCAAAACCATACAGAACTTCTTCATACTTCATGGTATGTTGTATTATCGAAATACGGACGGTTCTCTATCAAGATTCCTTGGAGATGACGAAGCACAACTACAACTGGATCATGTTCACAATGAAGTTTGCGGATAATCACTGGTGGTAACGCTTTACCGACGACTCCAATGTCTGGGATATTACTAGCCGGAGATGGAGACTCAATCCAAACTACTTCTGAAGTCCTGCTCAAATTGTCAAGCGCCGCCACACCAGTTGGAAGTTTTCAGTGTGAACCACACTGGGGACTAGAGAGATCCATACATCAACTATCTCCGTGACGGAACAACTTCTGTCAATCAAAAGGACGCTATCAAAATAAGGCAAAAGGCGAAGCGGATCGTATTCCACGAAGGGATCCTGTACCGCAAGAGTTTCGGAGGTAATCTATTAAGATGCCTGGCTGGAGAGGAAATTTCAGTCATTATGAAAGAAACACACGAAGGGGAACACCAAGGGAAGAGGAAGTTATTTCTCCAGATACACGAGAAATACTATTGGCCGACCATGGAAGATGATGCGGCCACTTTTGTTCAAAGCTGTCACAAATGCCAGATTCATGGGAACCTTGTTCATGCGCCCTCCACCCCCTGCACTCAATAATCAGTCCGTGGCCATTCTATAGCTGGGGACTGGACATTATTGGGAAAATCAACCCGCCCTCATCGAAGCAGCACGAGTACATCATAACCGCGACAGAATACTTCACCAAATGGGTAGAATCCATTCCACTGCGGGGAACTACGGGAGAAACAATTGCGGCTTTCATTAAAGAACACATCAATTATCGTTTTGGTGTGCCTAAGCATATTATCACTGATAACGGCACTCCCTTCGCCAACAAACAGGTACAAGATTTGCTTGAAGGATATGGCATCAAACATGTTTTCTCCACCATCTACTATCCTCAAGGGAACGGGCAAGCCGAAAGTACCAACAAGACATTGATCCGGATCATCAGTCGAACAGTACATGAAAATCCTAGGGAATGGCACGAATAGTTACCAATGGAACTGTGGGCATATCGGACGTCACCTAGAAGCTCCATTGGAGTTTCCCCATATTCACTTGTTTATGGAGTGGACGCAATTCTCCCGGCAGAGATAAAAATCCCATCATCCAGGATTGCAGCAGCGACCGGGATCCACTGGGATGAGGACGAAGCTTCTAACTCTAGAATAGCGGAGTTAGACACTCTGGATTTCAGAAGGAACAAAGAGGAAGAACGCACTCAGGTGTATAGGAACAAAATTTCCAGGGCATATAATAAAACTGTGAAGCCACGTGTTTTTAAAGTGGGAGATTTGGTCTTGAAAACGGCAAAACACATCCAACAAGACATGTCCGCACCAAAATTCTCACCAAAATGGGAAGGTCCCTACACAGTGACCAAGGCTTACAATACTGGCTACAACAAGATTGTCAAGGTGAACGGAGGTAGGCTGGAAGCGGTCATCAATGGAAAATGTCTCAAAGCATATCATGCTTGACCATTGTCCACTCTGTCTCATGACGCTACAATACAGATATTTATTTTCATTACATGTTTGAATCCTCAATTATATTCATAGATGCATTAATGAAAACCAGTTTCACCAATCAAAAACCAGTGCAATTTATTCTGCAAAGATGTTCAAAAGAAAACTTTAACATAAACGTCATTGAAAATGAGGGAACACAGCTACATGCGACCTACAGGAGGCCGTCTAGCAGATTATAATTCCTTGATAGCATCATATCCAGTCTAGCTTGATACCTCTCTATCCTTTTCTTCAAGTCTTGTACTTCCTGTTCTACCTTCTTTGATTCTGCATCCAGAGCCTTCTCCTCTTCCAAGATAGCTTTCGCAGCAGGAACAACATTTACGAGGATACCGGCTCGATCAACCTTGATGATATCAAGACGTTGTCGCAACCAACCCATATTAAAATCCATGGATTCGCAGGTAGATACCATATCCTCCCACTTTTCGAGGCTTGATTCGACAACATTGCGGATAGAAATATTCTCCATCTCAGCAATCATGGGAAGAAGGAAGTTTATCGTGGTGACCAAAGCAGAGGAACAATGTCGGACCACATTCCTGGTCGCGATATGGCCGTACTTTCTCCATAATTTTGTGTATAAAGGCACGAACTCCTTCCGCACTAAGAATCCACCAATATCTCGGTAGCTGGATGATAAACACTTCATGCGAACGTCGAATGGAAGACCTGCATTTGGGTATTCATAAAATGAGATACCCAGATCGGCATATTCAAGATCCGAAGGAGTAGGCGTGTTTGAGTTTGAAGAAAGAGGATTGTTTAAGTCATCATCATCGATAACTATCACGCATGTTCCGGTGGGGTATCCCTGCAAGAAGGAAAGGATTATTTACCTGATCATTATTAGGAACAAACAATTTGATCATAACAGAAAAAGGAGACGAACCGGTATGATCTTCTTGACTCGGAGAACACGAGCCGGGGATTCATCACGAAGCTCAGATGAAGGTCGCGCACGCTTGACAGAAGATCCTGGGTGATACAAAGAAGACGATCTACTGTTGCTCGACATCTTGGAGAGATAGAGTTTTTTTTTGCAGAAAAATCTATCGGCAGTTTTAAACCCCGCACGCGTACTAAAGGGAACCCTAAGGAAGACCGGATCAACTACAACGGAACTCGTCCGACGAATGAGGTATCAACGTCGACCAAGTCGTAATTTTCCTCCAAACCCTAATCAGGACTCCCTGAGCAGCGCCTGACGATGTCGACCTATCCGTTAAATATGCATTCACTTTAGCTCGGTCATTTAAATGTACAAATTCATCACCATCTCATACCTACCCCACAATAGTGTAACCATTATGTGCTAGGCAGGGGACTTAATGTTTATGGTGGTTTTTCGTTTAAGGCTAATATTGTAAAAGCCAAAAAATTGTGCGCTAACATCTTGTAAAAGATAAATCCATTAATGAGTGATGGATACTCCTTCACTTTATTAATTCACTTAGGATGGAGCATGTGGCAACAATCCCATTCTGTGAATAAAATACAAAATTTATCCAGGTTGGAGCATGTAGCAACAATCCCATATACCCTGTGAATTTCCAGCATGATTAATTAATGCGCAACCAGCCTTGTATTTCCTGTACTCATTATCAGTGTGGCATGACGACTGAGTGTTGCTCTCAGCAGAGCAACACGAATCTCCAAGTATTATAATGAAAGCATGTACGAAATACCCGTACAGGCTGAACTCTCGGTGTGTTATACTAGACCAATTGAGCCACTCTTGGTGCATTATACTAGCCCGATTGAGCATCCGAACTGACCGTACCAGTCTGGATATGATCACGACCATCCAACTCCACCAACATGATTGGATGGTCCTGATCGATTCCATAACCCCCAAGCAGGTATGGAATATCTGACGAACCAACGCGGATCCCGCATAGTCGGCCTCCCATTGGCCAAGCTTGCAAAAACGTCCAAACCATAGCAGTATGGATGGAAAACCCTGAATTAGGGTTTGTGGCACATTACATGTGTCGCAAAACAGTATCAACCATCCATCTTCGCAGGCATAGATGGAGGGTGCAAATATAGATTAAAAGGGCACGGAGTATGTCAACACAATTACCGTAGGACCATCTACATACCTGACCAATCGGTCAGGACCAAACATGGTTGGTCATTCCAAATCGTGCGCCTGAATAAAGCATGACGCACGACCTTGAAGCCCAAAATTAGGGTTTTGAATCATGAGCGTCCATTTTCTCCGGCACGAATGGAGGGTCCAAGATCAGATCAAAGCAGGTCCGGACATACCAACATGACCATCGTGGACCCGTCTGTCCCTTCACCTGATCGTCCAAGTTCGAACTTAGCAATATGCCTTGGTTCACGCGCCTCCAACATGCATGGTCTCTCCTTCCAAACTGCAAACTAATCTTAACCGCTCGATTTCGCCTGACGAATTGAGCATCTTAGATCATGTTTTCATGGGACGGTAATGCATAGGCGTGAACTCCAGCCTACCACCTGCACGCTGGAGCAATCGGCCAAGACCGACCAATCCTAGTCGTCTTGGAACGCCCGCCCGAAGTTGGTATGGGATGCGGCTTTTGCGGCACTAATTTTCTGTCGTAATTCGATCTCGACCACTCAACTTCGCCGGACGAATTGAGTGGCCCAGATCATGTTTCTGTGGGACGGTCAGGTATATGCGCCTACACTGTCACGCCATCTACACACATGTATGATCGGCCAACCCAAAATAGTTTCCTAATCTTGGATTCGATCATGGTGAAGAGCGGTGCTTGCGCACCTCCTTCGAAACCCTAATTTTACCAAGTGTCGCAGATGAGTGTCTCAAAGATCATCTCATTCGTCCAACTTCACCAGCTCAGTGATATAACCCCGATCAGGAGTTATTTGGTCAGTGCGGAGTCATAGTGATCACCATACGTCACTCTACCACACCATGTGGTCGGTCAAGGGAGGGTTTGCATGCGCAACTTCCAAACCATCTCATGAAGTAAGCTGGACATGAAGTTATTACTCTCAAATAGCGATACTTCATACATGCTGAATATACTCGATGCAGTACCTGCATAATATACACACGATGCTTCACAAGTATCAATTTCTTAAATAACGTAGCATTACATGCTACTTTCTGTGGATCCCAAGATCCACACACTCGAGACATCAATCATGTCACAAACTGGGGGATAAATACTGGGGTATTGGTCTGGCGGTTTACAGCGTGCAGCGCACAACGTGCTATCACAAGAACGTGTCAGGAAGTCATGGACGGTTAGTGATTATGGGAGAAGTGGGCAAGACTGGTCGTGTGACACCAACACACTACTCCACTACTCCATCACTCCACTTTATCCACTTCCCATGAGATACGAGGGTTAGGATAAAAGACTTGTATAAATAGGTTCTCCGCCCTATTTTGCAAAGAATAGAATAAGTCCAGACAATAGAGGAAAGTGTTGATACAATCGTATTCAAACACCGGAAATGATAGCTTACATCCTGCAAGCCAGTTCATCTTTATGATACAATTCATGCATAGCCAACACCTTCACATTCTCAACACCTTCTTCGCTTCCCTCCATAAGATCAACCCCATCTCCTTACTTTTGTGACCGAAACAAGTCTGGAACGGCCATTTCTTGGTTTAGGCCGGACTTGCATAGATTGATCTCTCGAATCTACAAGCACTCACCGCGCAGTGCATTTGTTTAAGGTTTAGATCCATTCCTCATCCACACCCCAAATTACCAAAATTAGCAGGAATAGTTTTCACCCATAAACAATTGGCGACCACAGTGGGAGGTTTATCTCTCGGTTGTAAAGTCAATTTCTTCAATACCATTCAATTGATTTGGAGATGGTTGGTCTTAGGACCGCCTTAACAGTCTCGAATCCCAACGGTTCCTCCAATGGAGATACCCCTCTTCCCAACGATGTAGCTTATGGTGTAGCCGAAAGAATCCCAACGTTAAGCGAACTAGCACAGGTACAGGAGATTCACATGAGGAACATGGAGCTAATCAAAGATGCGGTAAACAGAATCCTTAATATCTTCATCAGGATGACATTATAGGTGGACGTTCCGGAGACATCAACAATGGGGACTAGTTCCCCTAAAATCAACAGCTTTACTACGAACCAGAGACCAGTGGATCAGGAAGCGGCATTTCTAGTGGAAATCTTGTGTGAACTCTTGCACCTCTCGAAGAACTAACAGGCAGAGACATTTGCTGCGATTAATAAAATAGCTCTGGACGTACACATGACTCCTTCACGCCCAGAAGTCCTGACTGTATCGGAAACATCTGTAAATAATGTTACATTTAAAGAAAACGACATGATGGCAGAAGAGGGTCACAACCGGGCTCTACATGTTACCGCACGCATCAAGGGTTCAGAATTTAGGAGGGCCCTCATCGACATAGGAGCTTCTTCGAACGTGATTACTCTGAAAACTCTTAGGACGGCCAAGGTTTATCCATGCAAAATTGTACGGCGGCCCACCAAAATGACGAACTTCGAAGGAAACCAGACTAGCACGTACGGGTATGTTAATCTGAATTTATCAGTAGGACCCGTTAAGTCGAAAGTAAAATTCAAAGTCATGGAAAAGGAGCTAGACTACCATATGATACTAGGGAGACCGTGGCTTCATGACAATAATATCATTCCTTCAACGTATCATCAATTCCTGAAGACTATGCTAAATGAGGAAGTCATATGTATTCCTGCATTATTGTCTCCGTGCGCGCCGATATGCGGAGTGGAACTGTTCGATCCAAAAGAAACTCCACGGGGTAGATCGGATGAAGTCCTGTGCACCCCATTACCAATGTGGGCCTCAATCCTGGAAGAAGACCGACTTGCATAACTGGGGACTAAGCGCCATGACGCACCTTTTCTTACGAGGCGTCCACCTTTACTTGATGAAGTTTCAACCCATGCTCATTCCAAAAGAGAATGCATTTTCGAGGCAAGCCGTGATCAGAAAGGGAAGACAATATATCGGCGCCGCTGTTAGCAATTAGCAGGAGAAACTGGTACCCAGTCTCTCCGCCCAATTGAATGTTGCAAGAATGACAAAACACAAGAGGAGGTATTAGACACTCCATGGCAGCTACAAGATGGCACCAACTCCACAACTGATGAACTAGAGATTGTTAACATCGGGAATAAAGAATCTCCCAGGCCGATCTCTATCAATTCGAATCTGTCCGTGGACGAACGTGCGAGTATTGTCCAATTACTCGAGGAATACCAAGATGTGTTTGCTTGGACATATGAGGAAATTCCAGGTCTAGATGAGAAATTGGTCACCCATCACCTTCATATCATACCTGGATCCAAGCCAGTCAAGAAATATCCGAGGTAGTTCAGGCACGAAGTGGAAGAGCAAATCAAGAACGAAATTCAGAAGTTGTTGGTTTCATTAGACCTATCCATCATATGACCTGGTTATCTAATGTGGTCCCGGTAAAGAATAAAAACTAACAGATTCGGTGTTGTGTGGATTTCAGGGACTTAAACAAGTGCTTCCCCAAAGATGACTTTCCCCTGCCTAACATCGACATGTTAGTAGACGCCACTAGCGGACACGGCATGTTCTCCTTTATGGATGGCTACAGTGGCTTCAATCAGATAAGGATGTACGAGCACGACGCAAGTAAGACATCCTACCGAACCCCTCTTGGAAATTTTTACTATACAGTTATGCCATTCGGTTTAAAGAACGCCGGCGCAACGTATCAACGTTCTATGACGGCAATCTTCCACGAAATAATGCATAAATAAGTATAGGACTACGTAGATGATATTGTGGTTAAGTCCAGGGCTCGAGCAGATCACGCCAATGTACTACGTCATGTGTTTGAGAGGTGTCGAGAGTACAAGTTGAAGATGAATCCTTTGAAGTGCGCTTTCGGTGTCTCTTCAGGAAAATTTCTAGGTTTCAAGTAACTGCGGAAGGAATCAAGGTAAACCCGTATAAGACTCAGGACATCCTCACAATACCGCCTTCCTGAACTGTGAAGGAACTCCAAAGTTTCATGGGCTAGATAACCTATATCCGATGTTTTATACCTGGTCTAGCCCAACTTGTCGCCTCATTCACTCCCTTACTGAAGAAAGGTGCTAGCTTCATTTGGGCCGCAATCCAGCAGGAAGCTTTCTGAAAGATTCAACGAATACTGTAATCTCCATCCATCATGAAGTCTCATGTCTAAGGAAAATCATTAAGTTTCTACACCTCCTTCAGTGACGCTTCCGTAGGGGCTCTACTCGCTCAGGAAGATGACGAGGAAGTCGAACATCCTATATACTACTTCAGCCGGATATTAAGAGACACCGAACTCAGATACCACAGGGAGGAAAAAGCATGTTTTGCATTGATCCATTCCATTCAGAAGTTTAGACATTACCTACTGTCTAATAGGGTAATACTCGTGTCTAAATCTGATCCAGCAAAGTTTTTACTTTCAAAGCTGGGCCTGACCGGAAGGACAGGCAAATGGCTTCTCTAAATGTCAGAGCTGGACATAACATGTGTGTCGCCTAGAACTATCAAGGGTCAAGCAGTTGCAGACTTGCTGGCAGCATTTCCTGGAGAAGACACTACAAGACTGCATGAAGATCTTCCTGGAGAATTTCCAGACGTCTCCGTTCTAGAAAAAGAAGTGTGGATCCTGTATTTTGATGACTCTGCTACCCCTAATTTCTTTTGGGGTGTGTAGTACCAGTATCTCGCTACAACGCTATTTCTGCGATATTAACAACACTTTTGCGAGCGTCACAAAATACTCTTTAGCAGCGTTTCGCGAGCGTCACAGAACATCCAGAAGAAAGATATAAAATCTTACAATGGAAGAGGTACAAGAAGATTATGTTTATCCTGCGATGGTCAGCATTCTTTCGAAAGAGAACATTGTAGCGATCGCGATGGGATCGCAGAATAGATCCGAAATAGGAAGGAAACTTAGCTGTCATCCACTATGTAAATCCCTATATAAAGGGTTCGTTAGGTTCAGAAGCAGATGATGTCTTTTGGAGAGTTGATAAGGTTTTGAGGATAGAGAAACTCTAGAAATAAATTTGTACTTCTGAGTTCTTATATCTCTTGTAAAGAATTCGAAAATTAGAATAATAAAAAGTGTTGTTATTCATCTTCAAATGTAATTCAATTTCTATAGATTCTTATCAAGGGTGTAGTGTAGGAATTCCTTCAACTACATTTTGGCGCCCGAAACAGGGATTGAATTAACAAAAATTGAAGATAAAGTGAAGAAAAAGATAAGAATTGTTCAAGATTAAGGAAATCATTAAGTAAATCGGTGAGATAATTGAAGGGAGAATGATCAGAATCAAAGAGGATTGTAGAAAATTGGAGTGTGATATGGTAACAAGAACAATGATTGATAGATTTCATGAAAATATTAAGGGGAAGATACACAAACGGGATTTTGAAGGAAGGAAAATTATGACGGTGGAAAAATATCACCATTGAAAGATTGGGAAAAGCAAGAAATCACGTTTACAGCAGCATAAATACCAGAAGAAAATCTAAGTCATACATCTCCATTGGTAGTCACAGTATCCAATATACCAATGAGATAGGAGAAATCAATAAAATCTGTAGAAGAATTGGCTATGAATAGAACTTTGGTGGATGCAGGAAGTTCTGTAGACATGATATTTTATCATACTTTCAAGAAAATGGTATATAAGGATGAAGAAATGTCTTATTCAACATATCATGTTCATGGCTTTGGAAAGTCTTTAACAAAACCTAAAGGCGAGATAATGGTATGAATTCCACTAGGGGAGATTGAAACACAAGTAACGTTATGTGTGGCATATGTGGAATCACCGTATAACATGATATTAGGAAGACCATGGATGCACGCAATCAAGGCTGTAGCATCAACGTTGCATCAATGCATCAAGTTTCCTACACCCAGTGGAATTGGAGAAATTAGAGGAGACACAGATTTTGCGAAATTGTGTTGACAAATTGAAGTAAGAAATTGTGAAAGACGTCCAAAGCTGCGAAATGCTCGCAGAAAATTGGCGAGAGAAACAAAGAAGGAAGAAGAATTTAAAGTTTACATGATAAGAGCAAAAGAAGGAAAAGGAATACCCAGTGAAATCCCACAAGAAGGAGATGAACTCGCGAGAATTATAAAAAAACCAACACCAATGGGAGAACCTGAAGCCAGTTATATTGCAGCAGAAACAACAAAGGAAATCAATATTGGGAGTAAGAAGAGCCTAAAATGCTAAAAATTGGGACTAGAATGGAGGCGTATGAGGAAGAAAGAACTATAAATCTCTTGCGAGAGTATGCAGATATCTTTGCGTGGAGCATGGATGAGATGCCAGGGATATATCCGTCAATAGCATGTCATAAATTAGAAATTAACAAAAACATAAGACCATTTAAGCAAAGAATAAGGAAGATCGCAACAACATATCATTCTCAAATAGAAGAAGAATTACAGAAGATGCTCGACGCAGGAATTATAAGGCAAGCAAAATATCCAGAATGGATTGCAAATATGGTAGTGGTCCCAAAGAAGAATAAGGAGATAAGAATTTGTATAGATTTCACTGATTTAAACAAGGCTTGTCCTAAAGATAGTTTTTTTAGTATTAACTAATAATAATAATACAATATTTTTTTTTTAGTCCTCAAATTGGTATTAACTAATAATACAATATATATTTTTTTAGTACCAATAATGTTTAAAGAAACAAAAATAACACTAATAAAAATCATTATTATTATTATTAATATTTTGTTATTAATGTAAACCCCTAATAATATTATTATTATATAACAACAGAGCAAACGATTTTACAATGAGTTGGTTAGTAGCCGAGCGAAAAGTTGAGCACCAACACCTTTTTAATGTAAATTTAATATTATTATTATCATTTAATTGGGCCGACCGAGCGAAGCGAGGGAGGACCTTTATATGGCCACTTTTTTGTAAAATGTAAGTGATCAATTGACACAAAAAGATTGGAAATGGTTAGGGCCGAAAAACCAGAAATGTCCCTCCCTTTTACTCCAATTACTATAACTCCTTGTGTATCCTATCTTTTCAGGGGTATAATTGGAAAGCAAACTTGAATATAACTTATCTAAAAATCCGTGCCTTGGAATTTTACAAATTTTATCTCGTTGGAAAGCTAATAAAAAAACTTATCCAACGAGCACAAACAACAATATCAAATTTTGAGTTTTTACGAAACATTCAGAGGTACTTATCATTTTAGGCACAATTTTAGAAAATTAAGTGTATATCCATTATGCAAACCACCATAAAGGATACATAATAGTTTATGTAGCAAAATTTTGGTTTATTCATCAACTGATTTTCCGTTGCAACTAATAAAACGATGTACTCCTCTGTTTCAAGAAAAATGATACTTTCATTTTAGGCATAATTCTCGAAATTTGAATGCATAGCCATTATGCAAACCACTACAAAGGATGCATAACACATCATGCAACCATATTTTGGTTTATGGATCGGCTAATTTTTCGTTTAAGAAAAGGTGATACTTTCACTCCGTTTCGGAAAAAATGGTACTTTCGCTCTGTTTCGGGAAAAGTGATACTTTCGCTCGGTTTCGGAAAAAATGATACTTTCGCTCTGTTTCAGAAAAAGTATCACTTTTTCTGAAACGGGGAGAAAGTATCACTTTTTTCCGAAACGGGGCGAAAATATCACTTTTTCCGAAACGGGGTGAAAGTATAACCTTTTCTTAAACGGGACGAAAGTAGTCGTAGACAAACCCCATCTTCAGATTCTTCTTCGTTCGGCCCTCCCACCGTGGAAACGGTTATACTAGTATGAATAAACATCATATTATTAGGTTTGTTTTAAGAATACTGACAACAGTTAATGGTAATTATTTCTGTTTGTAAAAGCAAATGTTAGTTGCACTGTCAATTAAATAGTTAGAGATGGTTCCATTGTTTCATCTTAAAATCTACAGAATATGATTATTACTTCATTAATCACATAAGGGGTAGAAAAACCAATTTATTACATCAGTAAAATATTCAATTCTGCAGAGAGAAATTATTCAAAATTTGAGAAACTAATTCTAGCATTGGTACATGCAACTTTCAAACTTCGCATCTATTTTCAAGCACATAAGGTCAAAGTGTTAACGAAAGTGCCAATTGAGTCAGTAATGAAAAATTCAAAGAGATCATGCAGAGTTGATAGATGGAATGTACAAGTAGGACACTTTGATATTCAATATGAAATTTTATCCTCGCCAAAATCATAAGTCATCGCAGAGTTCTTAGATGAATTTCCTTTATAAGATGATGAAGCTGTGGAAGAGATGATGGATATAGAAGAGGAATGTGGGGATCCAAAAGAGCTATTAACAGAACCCAACATATGGGAAATATTAGTGGATGGATCATCCAATGGAGAAGGAAATGGAATTGGAGTTGTTTTCATATCTCCAGAAGGAGAAAAAACAGCTTTTTCATTTAGATTAGAATTTGCATCAACTAATAATGAGACAGAGTATGAGGCCGTGATCCATGCTTTAAAATTTGCAATAGAAATGAATTTGGAAAATGTGAGAATCACCAGCGATTCACAATTGGTTATTCGCCAGATAAAAGGAGAATACACAACAAATGAACCATCCTTGAGAAAATACAAAATACTTGTTGAAGAATTATCTGCGAGAATTCCAAAAATAAAATGGAAACATATATCAAGGAAGGATAATAGACTTGCAGATACTTTCGCTTTCATATCTAGTATGATGACAAATCCATTGGCAAGGTGCATAAAAATTCAAACACTTTCATTTCCATCGATAAACAAAGAAGAAGAAGAAACAGATGTAATGATGGTAGAAGATGGCGAGGGAGAGCCAACGAGAAATATCACAGATTGGCGATCAGATCTTCATGCATACTTGCCGAGAGGAAAAATTCCAAGAAATCGATTAGAAGCACACAAGTTGAAAAGTAGGGCAACCAATTATGAGCTAAGAGATGGAGTGTTATATCGCATATCTTTTAATGGACCGTCGCTAAGATGTTTGACGAGGGAAGAAAGACAAAAAGTATTAAATATGTTACATAGTGGTGATGCTGGTAATCACAGTGGAGGAAGATATTTAGCATATAGAACAAAAATGCAAGGTTATTACTGGCCGTATATGCATGAGGATGCAAAGCAACTCTCAAGGCGTTGCGAGGATTGCCAGCGCTACGGAAAAAAGATACATGCACCAGGGGCACCATTATCATCCTCAACAAGTGTATGGCCTTTTGGAAAATGGGGATTAGATATTGTGGGACCATTTGTACCTGGATCTGGACAAAGAAGATATTTAATTGTCGCAACAGATTATTTCACAAAGTGGGGAGAAGTAAAGGCAGTACAACATATCCGCGATAAAGATATTTTTACATTCATCTTTGAAAATATAATTTGGAGATTTGGAATTCCAGCACAATTGGTATCTGATAATGGAAAACAATTTGAAGGACAGAACATAGAATTGTTACTCAATGCATTCAAGATAAAATCTGGAAAATCTACTCCTTTGTACCCACAAGCAAATGGTCAAGCTGAGGCAACTAATAAAACAATCATAGACATATTGCAAAAGAAGTTAGAAGGATACCACAGAGCATGGTGCGATCAAGTGCATAATGCAATATGGGCTTACAACACAACTAGACGAGAAGCAACTGGAATGTCACCATTATGTTTGACGTATGGGGTTGAAGATGTGTTACCAACAGAAGTTGTTATACCTATAACAAAAAGAGAAGCATGGGAAAGAAATTTAAGTGCTGGTATGATACTGAATAAGTTGGATGAATTAGAAGAAAAAAGAGAACAAACTCTACAATATATGGAGAATTACCAGCGCAGGTTAGCTCGAGAGTACAACAAACGTGTTAAGAAACGCGAATTCCAACCTGGCGATTTGGTACTGCGAGAAACACCCAGTTATCAGCGAGAAAGTGGTGGAAAATTGGCGAGAAAATGGTATGGACCATACATCATTAAAGAGATAGTTGGAACTGGGGCATACAAATTAATGGATCCTAAAGGAAGAGATGTTGGTCAAAAACTCGATAGACCATGGAATAGATTATTTCTGAAGAGGTATTATCAATGACACCTTCTGCGAGATAAGAAATACTGGTATGTTATATGATGAAATAGATAATAAATTCTTCTATCTCTATTACAACTGAAAAATTCTTCTGATAACAAAGCACAACAAGAGCAGCGACCATCATCGCAAGAAAAGCGAATACAAATTTCGCAGAGATTAATAGAACGGGACGAACCTTTATGGCATGCACCCTAGTCCGCGAATAAAATTTCGCAAGAGGCAAATGTAAGACCTAATAGTGCGTCATATAAGGGGGTATCTATTGACATGATTTATGGGTAAGGTTATACCGCTGCTAGATCCTGAGTCATGCAGATGTTGGGATTAAAGAAAACCTATCTGGGAGAGAGATCTTGGATTTACAACTATATAAGGTTATACCCTGGTTGGAATACCGAGAATCTCTTCAAAGAAGTGCAAAGTATGACCAAGGCACCGAGGTACACGGTTGAGCCAAGAGTGCCCGGGGCGTACGAAACTCCCTTGCCATTCTTGGTAAGTCTTGGATATGATGCACTTGGCCTGAAGAAAACCCCACTTATGGTGCAGTCTTGTAACTATAAGCCATATAGGCATAAAGGATAAGAGGCTGCGAAAACAGCTGGTTGTTGGTAAATCTGGATGGGAGGAGCTAGTCTTGTATGGCCGATGTGCCCTCCTTGAAGGGGAAACCAGGGGGAAGATAAGTGCGGCACCCTCCATTAGGGAGATGATAAATGTCTTAAGACGGCAATGTCATGGGGCTTTATGATCGCAAGAACATTTAGGCCTGTCATATTGTCACATGACGTAAATTATACAGAGGCAATAAGACAAAATAGAAAAAGTTAAGATGAGATCAATGGGTTTTTACATGAAAATATAAAGACGTCCTGCGATTTCATCGCAAGACGACAATGTCATAAGGTTAAATTCTTGTAAGAGAGTTTATACTTATCATATTGTCACAGAGATTTTGAAAGAACATGGATAAGACAAGATCAAAGGGTCTTTACATGCAAATGTTAAGAAATCCTGCGATTTTGTCGCAAACAGAAAAAGTTTGGCAAAATAAGACCTTTAACTAGGAAGGCAAAATAAGACCAAAGAATAATCTTACCAATTAACTATTCTATTTCAAGATTGCAGGAAATATTCATTCATCGCAGAACAATATATAAGAAGGCAAATTCTTAACATCTCAGATTCCTTCAGAATTTTTCAAAACACAACAGCAGTATTCATTGCATCGCAGATATATTCATGCTTTCGCGAATAATACAACAACACAATTCCCTAAAGAAGATACAAAAAATAATTCACCATTTCAAGAAAGATAATGAAGGGCAAGTAGGGGAATGGAGAAGTAAGATTTCATTATCTTCCTTGAAAATATTCAAAGTAAACTAAGTTAAAAGTTAAATTCTAAAAGTTTCAAAAGTTACATCGCTCGCAAGAAAGAAGGAGGAAAAGAAAGCAAAAATAAAATTCAAGTTTCAGCGATGGCCTCGCCAGATTCATTATTCTTGCTCGTCAGATTTATTTTTTTCCAGATTTATCAACTTCATCAGCATACTTTTCACCACGAGTCTCTTCTTCTTTTGATTCTTCATCAGCGATTACTTCGCCACTTGCAGTTACTTTTTTGGGAGGACTTCTTTCTTCTTCTTCACCATCTTCTTGGGTGGTATTTTCTTCATCATTAGTAAACTCTAAATCTTCATCCATGGGAAGAGGAATTTCATCATCATCAACCTTTAGAGGAGGAAAAGATACAGGAGGGAGAGAATGGGAGAGCAGAATTTCGTTCACAAGAACTTCAGCACTGAGGTGGACCTTGCGAAGGAAACCTCTATCACGATTCCTAATCTCTATATTTTTAAATTACTCAAGATAATCAAGTCTTCTTTATGCTTTATCGCGAGCTTCAAGATAATTGGAAAGAAGAGACTTGTTCTCTTTGCGAACTTTATCCAATTTGTTGGTAAGATCAGCAATGGTAGAATGAATACTTCTTTCAGATTCTGCGAGTGACAAAAGTGATAAAAGATCATTTAGTCAAAGATTTTGCAAGAAATATAACACAAAATTTAACAGAAAGGTAAACAAGAGAGGCAGTCAATTGACTACCTTCTTTCTGCGAGGACAAATTTTGAATTAATGTAAAGAAATAGTTTTCCCATTGATTCACAGCGTCATCGAATTTATCGCCAACCACACCCTTCAGACGAGATTTCATGTTTTCTTCTCTAGTGCGTAGATACAAGTTTTCCTTTGCTAGTAAAGAATGAGATTCCTTCAATTGAGAGCACTGGTATTGAAGCTCACTGGCCTTCAAACTAAGAGTTAACCTACCTTTGATAAGTTTATCGTTCTCAACAGCGGATGATTCAGTTACCTCCTTGAGCTCATTTTTAAGGGAACGAAGAGATTGATCTTGATTATCGCATATCCTTTGTAGATTACTCAAATGCTATGAAGAAATCGCCATCAATCTTGAAAATCTATGTTTCTCTTGGGATAAAGTTCTATTTTCATCTAATAAAGATTCTACCGCCAGGTTAGACTTGGTTAATGAATATGAGAGACGAGAAATCTCGTTACTTAATAAAATTTGAATTCACGATAGTTGGTTATTCTCATTAGTAAGATTATCTATTTGATCAATCGAATATGTATGAAGATTATCTAATCTATTATACTGGTTCATCCAAGAATCTCTTTCGAAACGAGCTTCGTCAGCAATAGATTCAAATTTAAGTCTCTCCATGAAACGAGTCTGATTTGAAACTAATATATGAATCAAGAATTTAAGAAAAAGACTTGAGTATAGAAGATATAAAAGCAAAACAGAAAAACAAAAGAGCAGAGGCTGGAAAAATGTACCTTTAAGATCGTTATTTTTTCTGCGAAGATTCTCGCAGTCTAGAGAAGAGTTGCGGAGCATATGATTCAAAGTATCACATTCAACAGTTTTGACTTGAAGGCTTCTCCTCAGAGCTTCAACCTCATTTTATATAGACGCTCGTGAAGCATTACAATCATAGCCAAAATGGAGTTGACCTATTAAGCAAAGACGTGTTATTAAAAAGAGGAATTCACAACACGTGTAGGCGGAAAGGCTAGATTAACGGAATCTTGTCGAGAAGAAAATATAAGAGGGAAAGAAGTTGCGAGTAAAATAAAGAGTATTGGTTCTCATGATCTTCTCTTCTTCGCAGAAAAGACATGAGAAGAGGCAAGATGTAGGACCAGAATCTCGCTACAACGCTATTTCTGCGATATTAACAACACTTTTGCGAGCGTCACAAAAGACTCTTTAGCAGTGTTTCGTGAGCGTCACAGAACATCCAGAAGAAAGACATAAAAGCTGACAATGGAAGAGGTGCAAGAAGATTATGTTTATCCTGCGATGGTCGGCATTCTTGCGAAAGAGAACATTGTAGCGATCGCGATGGGATCACAAAATATATCCTAAATAGGAAGGAAACTTAGCTGTCATCCACTATGTAAATCCCTATATAAAGGGTTCGTTAGGTTCAGAAGAAGATGATGTCTTTTGGAGAGTTGATAAGGTTTTGAGGAGAGAGAAACTCTAGAAAGAAATTTGTACTTCTGAGTTCTTATATCTCTTGTAAAGAATTCGAAAATTAGAATAATAAAAAGTGTTGTTATTCATCTTCAAATGTAATTCAATTTCTATAGATTCTTATCAAGGGTGTAGTGTAGGAATTCCTGCAACTACAGGGTGTGGAACGTCTCCGTTCTGGAAGAAGAAGTGAAAGAAAGAATTTGCTTTTTACCATTCTTTTAGTAGAGAAATCTTCACAATGTTCATAATTTCTCTTCCATCACCATCCCTTGCGAAGACTATGCTTAGAATATTGTCGTGAAAGTCTTCAATTTTTTTTGTACGAATGTACAATAGAGTTACAAAACAAATTCTTCGCCTTCGCCTCAACTTTTATGACAAATGTTTCTCCTCCCTTTGTTGTATTTACTCTGCGAATTTATGGTGGTGGTGGTAAGAGTTGAGATTGAAGAAGCCCTGTTAGAAAATGATTTAATTTTCCTTGATCTATCATTTTGAAAATGATCCTTTTTATATTCCTACAGTCATTTTTTGAATGTCCATGAAAATGATGGTAAGAGCAAAATTCTTGACTTCGGTGGTTTGGAAGTAGTTATTTTCCCATGTTCCAGGGTTCTGGAATGTTCTCTATTAAGATTATAGCTTCCCAAATTTTTTCCACACTAGCATTTAAAGGTGGCATCTTGATTTCTTCCCATATTATCTTTTGACTTCCTGATCCTCTATGATAATTTTGTCTTTGTCCTCCATAGGTTTCTTGTGGCTGATCAAGTCTTTGAATTTTGTTGTTTCCACCTCGGCTATAGAAATTTCTTTCTCTCTCAAATTCTTCTTAGTCTCGACTTCCCATAGCTACCATTTTCTGCTGACTATTCTCCATTATCTTCTCTTGGTGTGTCTGCGAAGTGCTCGCCACTGTGTTTATCAATTTGGGTAGTAAAATTGCATTTGTTGCTGATGAATTTGTATTTGCAATCGGGTATGACTCCATCTCACTCTGTTTTTCTTCAAGGGAAATATACTCCTCCTGCAATTCTCGTAGCTTAGTCATTGTGATTGTATTATTGATTCTGGAAATTTAAATGTACAATAGATTGGTTGCGAACATTGCGTTAATGAATGATAAAATGAGATATCTCTCATCCACACGTCCAACCATTTCACTACACATTGTCTTCCATCTTACGGTTAGATGCTTCAAACTTTCACCAACTCTCTGCTTTAACCCAAATATATCTTCGATTCCTGGTCGCGAGGAGTTGTTAGTTATATACGCCCCTAAGAACGTAGTCTACAAATGGTTGAAAGATGTTATAGTATTCCTGAGTAGACCTTCGAACCACTTTAGTGCCTCTCCTGTTAGACTTGATGCGAAATACTTGCACAACACATCATCATGATTCTCCCACTGTAACATACATCTCACATAAGCTTTAATGTGTTGAATTGCACAAGTTGTTCCATCAAAGATGCTGGTTAACGCAGGCAAACTGCACTTTGGTGGTATTCCTCCTAATTATACTTCTTGTGAGAATGGAGTTTTCGCAACTTCTTCTATGGCTTCATCCAATTGTCTCCTACCTCCTTCTCTCCTGTTATTCAACATTCCTCACATTTCTTCCAGTTCTCTTAAGATTTGTTCATTTACCCCGGACGCTGATCCCATTGATCCTTTTAATTCTGCTTCTCTTCTCCTGCGTTCTTGCCTATTTTGTGTTACGAAATTTTGATTTTCTTCTTGTCTTTCTCTGCGATCTTCTCTTTTATTTCTTTCATGAATTCGCACACCATTATATCTCTCATTTTCTCTTCTGCGATTTTGTTCATTCCTTATCAATTCTCTTAGTTTCCTTTCAGCTCTTCTTTGTACCCTATCATATTCTTCATTGATATTACCATTATTGCGGTTTTGTTCTCGCCTTCTTTCTCGATTTTCATGATTGTTCTGGTGAATTGCCTCTTGGAACTCTTGTTCTTCCACCTCTGCTCTCAATCTTTCCCTTTCGCAAGCTAAACGTGCTTGTTCAGCATAATGTCTCTCGATTTCACCTTCAATTACCTGTTGATTTCTTCGAATCTCTCTACCATGTAATATTCTCCTTCCTTCTTCCTGATTTTCTTCACCGTCTTGATTATTTCGCTCCTGACATCGCTCATTCTCCTAATTCCTGTTATTTTGTCCATTATGAAGAATTTCGCCTGGTAGGATGTAACGATCTTCAATTATTTCTCTTCTTTCGCAATGCTCTTCATTTGGATTTTGCATTTATTCTCGATCTCTTTCTCCAATATTTTCCGTAGATGAATATCGTCTTACTTCACTTCTTATTGGTCTTGAACTTTATCTTATAGTACTTCTTGACCTCCTATTCTATAATCTCATGTTTTCCATTCTCAATTCATGGTTTTGCCTTATCAAATTTGCGCGTTCTTCTGCTTCTAATATCCTATCTTCGTGTATTCTTTGTCTCAATGCCTCTAACGCTTCAATCTCTTCATTTCCATGAATTATTCCTCCAATTGCTTCCTGATATCTCTCTCTTATTGTCTTCTATTTCTTAATTGTTGCTCCTCTTTCATTTCTTCCGCTGAATCTGATCGCCAGGTGTGTACACTCACTCTATCATAATCCATAATTTTATTTTGCGCTGGTGTATGCTGAATTGGTTGTTGAATTTGATTTTCTCCATCATTTCTTGTATTCATTCTTGATGGTTCTCCGGTTTCGTTTCTTATTTCTCCAGCAAGTCTCTTGCTCCTTCTAACAGTTGTTGGTTGTCTTGAAGTATTTTTTCTTCTAGCCATCTCTTCAATCTCAATGAATTGTTGAAAATTATCTGAAACTTCTCACCAACTATTCCAAATTCTTTCAAATCACAATACTAATTTTCACACTAAAAACAAGGTTTAATCCCTGTTTCTAGCGTCATTATGTAGTTGCAGGAAATCCCACACTACACCCCTCATAAGAATTCATATAATCAAGTCATTTTTGGATGAACAATCACAATCTTTATTGATTAATCTCACAAATTTTACAAGGAAGGAAAGAGATGAAACTAAGAAATTAACAACTGCTCTAGACTTTCTCTCTCCTAATGACTTACTCAACACTCGAAAAAGATCTCTCCCTCCCTTAAGCTTGTCCGGCTCTTTATATAGGGAATTACATATTGGATGATAGCTAGTCTGTCCTTTAACTTCGGATCTGACTTGCGATGTTCTCGCAATTTTTTGATGTTAGTCTTCGCAAACTCTCTAAATTTCGCAAGATCATCACACTTTTATCATGTTTGAGCTGATGTCACTTGTTATGTCATCTTTGTTATTTGTCTGCGATGGTCTCACAACGTTGTAGATGAAGGTTTCACAGGAACGTTGTTGTTGCGATATTCTGATCCTAAAAATTCGACTCTGTCACTATTTATACAACAACTTACAAAATCTCTTAGACAGAGTAAAAGAAAGTCTCAAAAGAAAAGGCAGTCAATCAATAAAAAGGTTCAGAAAAACTATGTTATTCATTCTTGCTTCAAGTGCTATAGAAGTGTTCATGATACTTCTAAATATCCTGATACGGAGGTGAGTGAGATAACTAAAGCATGGATGGATACTATTGACTACTGTCCTGAGGATAGTATCTGTGATGTTTCTCTCAATATGTTTGCTGATAATCATGTATGTCCTCCTAACCGTCCTGATTATTCCATGATAAACAATCTTATTTTCTCAGAAGTTCTTCAACTATAAAAGGAAGTACTAATTAAAAAGATTAAAAATATGGAATGTCAACTGTCTAAATTAAAATTGGAGATGATCAATTGCAATCATGATTCTTATCAAAATATTTTTATTCCATTAAAAAGTTGTCAGCAAAATTCCCCTAATTCTATACCATTCTTAAGTCACCCTGACACTAAGGATAGTATAGAAAATCACAAGAACGTATCTAATCTTGTGGATTCCTCTTGTGATTATTAGGTTCCTCCAAAAAATTGTGGCACTAGGAAATAGAAAAAGTATTCTTCTATAAAAAGTTTTTTTGCAGAAGAAGAAAAATAAATCTCATACAAAACCCTTATCCTTTGAAAAAGAGATTTTCAATAGAATACATAGTTTACGAAAATCAACAATCAAGATGTTCAAATCTATGCTAAAGGGAAGAAAGGATGATGTTCATAACTCTTCCTTCTCAAAAACAAGACAGAAACAAAGTATGAATACTCCATCCCCTCAAAATAAGTTACCCAATCCTAGAGAGGATTGGAACTTTTACATTTTGTAATACTATATTGAGGATTTCTTGTCTATCCCTCTTAGATAACAAATAATAATCTTCGAGAGGGTTGTGATGGAATATTTTTGTTTTTGTTTTTAAGATCTTTTTCTAAGGATACTCAAAATTCTGTTAGGGTTTTGGTCAAAGGGTATTATGAATAATTATCTCCTTTCCTCGGTTTCCTTTAAAATGAAGATTATTTTCTTAGCATTTTATCTTTCTCTTCCATCATGTCCACTTTAAGTCTTTCAAGCAAAGAAAGTGATGTTTGGATTGTTCTCTTTACATCAAAGAAGATACGATTTGATTCTTATGATAATATTATGAGCCTTGATATTCACGGTTCCTCTCTAGATGGGAACATCTCTGTATCTAATTTTGATAAGCTCTCCTTGACCATAAATCTAGTATTGGAACAAGTTCGTGCCCTGAAAGGTGAATTAGAAGCTTCTTCCAAGAGACTTGAAGAAAAGATGGAGAATCTAGAGTTGATATGATCGAAGATGAGCTAGATGAATACAGAGAACATGAAAAGAGTATTCAAAGTAAGTGAACTATTCTACATAAATTCTTTGTTTGCCTAGTAAATCTTCTATTTTTCTTGTTTTATTTAGAATAAGAACTAGAGTTTGGAATAGACATTATTGTGATTACACATAGCTATGTCCAACGTTTTCAGCTTTTTGTTTTTAGATTTATTGGTTTAAATTCTAAACTTGTTTGGAAGATGATTTTTGCAGTATTAATCTTTATGATTTCATATATTGCAATATTGTTATGGGATATGTGTGTTTACGTCCATGAACTTGATTGTCCCATACTTTGTCCAAAGTAAAGTCGTTCATGAGTTGATATGCAAGTATTGATGAAAGAATGAATGGACTTTTGACAAATACAAAAGTTAAGCCTATTATGTCAATTTTTGATGAAAGATAGGTTATAAAAATTTGTAATTCAAGGATTATGTCTATTGTATGTCATTGTACAAATGGTGATGGAACCATAGAATAAATTCTTGTGTATTCCGCAGTAATTGATCTTCCCTGATCCATTTTTTGTGTATTATAGTGAGGCTCTGTATTGTGTCTTATGTTGAGCACTAGAAAACCAAGTTGACTATTGTGATTAGCTTCGTTGTGTTCCATAAGGTACTTTATGTCGAGCATATTGAACTAAATTAATCATCTTGTTTGGTTATCTAGTTATGACTCCATAGGTTTTCTTATGTGATTATAAACAATTAAATTGATTACTTTTGTGATTAGTTTAATTATGTATTCCGATTAGATTAATTATGGATTCTCTTGTAATTAATCTAATTGAGTTTTTAAGTCTCCATAAGTTTGCTTATGTTGAGCATATTCGGTTACATTCGTAATTGAATATTTTTGGATTCAAATTCATACTTGTATGTGATTTGTTGTCCAAAAGAAATCCTTATTTTCTTTTAAAATTAAGTTCGCTCTTGTTGTTCCTTAGGGAATGACATATTATGGGGGACAGTTCTTATGAACTTTTGCTTAATTGTCAAATCTTTGTGGGGAGTGCGGCTGTGGAATATTATAGGGGTTATCTTGTATCTTCATAGACTCCTTGATGAATGCATTTAGCTCCGGCTTTATGATT
The DNA here is from genome assembly GCA_023529315.1 of Papaver bracteatum. Classification (NCBI taxonomy): domain Eukaryota; kingdom Viridiplantae; phylum Streptophyta; class Magnoliopsida; order Ranunculales; family Papaveraceae; genus Papaver; species Papaver bracteatum. The sequence goes on along the minus strand of JAJJWX010005418.1, from coordinate 1,755,943 downwards.
GCATCTAAGTAAGATGATATATACATACCTTTGGTCATGAAACGTCTCTTACGGAAATTTCATTAGGATCCCGTTCTTGTACCTTTGCCAATTTTATTGACAAAAAGAGGGAGAATTAATATGTAATTCACACTACAAATACATATTGTTTTCGGAGCATTATGTAAGGGGGAGTGGTTTCCATGTGAGATGGAGTATTGACTAAGGGGGAGTGACATATCACTATAGTATTATTGTTGAAGTTGTGATGCAATTGGACTTTGACGTTGTGTAATGATACTATGACACTGTATAACAATGATTGAGAACTCTTGTTTTCTTATTGTTATAGCTATGGATTTTCAACAATGATGATGTTGAACTTACAACCTTTGGGATCATTGAAGTAATTGGAAGTGACGAAGATTTCTAGTAATGTTGAAGATTAGACATGTGGAATAGGAGCTACAAATTTTATTTATATATTTTTTGTATTACATATGTATTGATAGTTTTGTCACTAAAACTGACAAATGTGGAGATTGTTAAAGCATTGCTCGGTCGAACTCGCATGCGTTGCTATCTCAAGCATGTTTGTCAATGTTAATGATCAAAACTATAAGTCTTGATTTCTAGTCTACTATAGATAAGGTCTCGGACTAGGATAGAAAGTATAGTTGAGCTCAAGAACTCCATGGAAATCATCATACAAGCCGAAGGTCTACTCAAGGAACTGGTGGATCTTCATCGACTAAAAGGTATGTGGAGACTTGAACTTATCTATCACTCAAAAGTCTATCTACTCTATCTCCTATCTTGAGATAAAATGCGTATTACTATATATACTAAGATTATACACATTTGGTATTTCAATCCGAGTATATCTCGCCTATTTATTTCTCGAAATATGTGTTGGTAAAGCTTTCACTTTAGCCAAGTTCATCTTTACCTAGTGACGAAAGTCATGATAAGTTTTAATGACTTTAAAAATAGCTCTAACGAAAAATGGTTTGTGAATAACAACTATATAACGTCCTCTGAGAATGTTTCAATGATTGAAATGAGAGTTTAGCCAATATAACCAATGGAGGATATAAGCATTGTTGTGGAAACACATATGTGTATAAGTCCTTATTCCTTGAACCAAAGTTTGCGAAATTTGTTGATCAAGAGAACCGTAGAAGTGGGTGAGCTTCAGTCCGCGAACCCAGTCCGCGAACTGGCGAAGTTCTCAAACCCGAGAATTTCTGCTGGAGTTTGTGAACTCCATCCAGGAACTTAATTCCGCGAACCCAGTCCGCGAACTTGAGTAGGTTATGTCTAAAAACGATATTTGTGAACTCATCTCTATAAACTAAGGAATGCTATTGCAAATCGTGGATATATAGTTCATGAACCGATTCGAGTGAATCAAATCATTTTTGCTTCAATTATGTCTTGTGTAGTACATAAAGATCTAAGCAATTGAAAAACTCTCTAACTAGTTTATTTGAGTCATTTGAACTAGTTATGGTGAAGAAGAATATAATTGATATGAAAGTTATCATATGGCTAACTGTTATAGCATTGCTCGGTCGAACTCGCATGCGTTGCTATCTTAATCATGTTTCTCAATGTTAGTGATCAAAACTATAAAGTCTTGATTTCTAGTCTACTATAGATAAGGTCTCGGACTAGGACAAAAAGTGTAGTTGAGCTCAAGAACTCCATGGAAATCATCATACAAGACGAAGAAATACTCAAGGAACCAGCGGATCTTCATCGACTAAAAGGTATGTGGAGACTTGAACTTATCTATCACTCAAAAGTATATCTACTTTATCTCCTATCTTGAGACAAAAGTCGTATTTACTATATAGACTAAGATTATAAACATGTGGCATTTCGATCTGAGTATATCTCGCTTATATATTTCTCGAAATATGTGTTGGTAAAGATTTTGCTTTATCCAAGTTCATCTTTACCTAGTGACGAAATTCATGTTATGTTTCAATCACTTTGAAAATTGCTCTGACGAAAAATAGTTTGTGAATAACAACTATATAACGCCCTCTGAGAATGTTTTAATGATTGGAATGAGAGTTTAGACAATATAACCATTGGAGGATATAAACATTTTTATGGAAACACATATATGTATAAGTCCTTGTTCCTTGAACCAAAGTTTGCGAACTTTGTTGATTAAGTGAAACCGGAGTAGTACGTGAACTTCAGTCCGCGAACTCAGTCCGCGAACTGGCAAAGTTCTCGAACCCAAGAATTTCTGCTGGAGTTTGTGAACTCCATCCAGGAACTTAAGTCCGCGAACTTGAGTAGGTTATGTCTAAAAACATTGTTTGTGAACTTATCTTAATAAACTAAGGAATTCTATTGCAAACCGTGGCTTTATAGTTCATGAATCTATTCGAGTGAATCACATTGTTTTTGGTTCGATTGTGTCTTGTGTAGTACATAAAGATCTAAGCAATTGAACAACTCTCTAACTAGTTCAATTGAGTCATTTGGACTAGTTATCGTGAAGAAGAATATGGTTGATATGAAAGTTATCATATGGCTAACATTTTGGTTAACTATTGTTGAACCAACTAATGTACAAGTTTGGGTACGGGTACACAACTTTATAAACGTGCATTACATGTGTGTATAACAAGCTATGTTTTCGATATAACGGTTGATAAATATTAGCTTGAATCTAATCAGGTTTTCATCTAATGGTGAATATTGAATGCTTTGTTAGTAAGGTAACATAGATTGCAAACCCTGATTAGAGATATTATATAAGGGAGAACTCTAGCAACTGGGAAACCTAATCCCCACACATTATATGTGATACTATATGTGCTAAGCTAGAGTGGATTCTTCTTTAACCTTTGGTTTTCTTCTTCTAAAACCAGGTTAACGACTTAAAGGCTTCATTGGGATTGTGAAGCCAGACCAATACTATTTTTCTTGTAGTTGTGTGATCTGATCTTGCTATTTCTATCGTACGGGTACAATTGTAATAATTGGATTGATATTTCCATCTCCAATAGGCAACATATAAAAGTAGTCACAAATACTTTGTCTTATCGTTTGTGATTCCACAATATCTTTTTTCGCTGCGTCGATTAAGACTATTGTGAGGTGATTGATAAAACTGAGTTGTTCTTCGAGAATATAAGTCTGGTTTTATTGATTGGTTCATATTCACCTTGATTTATCAAAAGACGGAACAAAAACTTGTAGGTATATTCGTGAGAGATGAATTTATCTATTATTTTAGACTTTTTTGTGTGATACATATAGGTTTATTAAAGTCTTCGACTTTGGGTCGTAGCAACTTTTAGTTGTGGGTGAGATCAGCTAAAGGAATCAAGTATGTAGTATTCTTCTAGGATCAGAGACGTAAGAGCATAAATGTACCTTGGATCAGTGGGAGATTGATTGGGGTTCAACTACAGTCCAGACCGAAGTTAGCTTGGAGTAGTCTAGTGTCTATAGAGGCTTAATACAGTATACGTTTAATTTGGACTAGGTCCCGGGGTGTTTCTACATTTGCGGTTTGTGGCAATCTGAGCCTGAGGACAAAATATCATTTACGCCTACCAAGATATCTCCTAAAGATTTTGATTATGCCAAGTGTCTTGGAAACACCTCAAAGGATTGCTCCTTAGTTCATTCTTCCGAATCCCGAGGTAGAAATATTGTTCCAACAAATGTTGACATCTCTTCCTCTTACGAGGCATGTGACATTCTGGCAAAAGCTGAAAAGGAGCTCACCAGAATTTCAAAAAATACAGCTGAGATTGTTGATTTTTAGAATCATGATCAGCTTATTGATGAATTTGAAAAGTTTATTTGATCGAAAACGTGATCTCTATAACATCATTGACTCCTTCTCTAAGAATATTGAGAAACTTCTCCAAGAAACTACTCTTCAAAGTGAAAAGATTAGTACTCTTGAGGATATTGTTAAGGAAGACTCAATTAGGGAAAAACGTTTGATTGAGACTCATTCATCATATCTTAACAGACTTCGTGTCTAAAAAGAGAAACTATATGCATCTCTTACTCTAGCCCATGAACATTGCAAATCCTTGGAAAAGGAAAACCTTGTCTTAAAGAGAAAATCCTCTATACTAACTAACTCTCGTGATGTTCTGTACAAGATGAAACGTTCTCCAGAAGAAGACTGTGTCAAGAAAGGTTTACATAACTTGCAATCTTCTCATATGGCTATGAATCTAAGACAGGTGCCAATTATTGCTTCTCCTCCACGAACCTGTACTTTTTGTGGGAAAAAGAATCATTATGCTATCCATTGTTTTGCAAGAAGGAAACAAATTTCTAATCTTCATAATTTGCTTCTCTTCACTATCAATAGAACAAATAGTCAGTCGACTAATACAGTGAATCACATGCCCACAAGAAACCAGAAACCTTATCAACACTGTATAACAATGATTGAGAACTCTTGTTTTCTCGTTGTTATAGCTATGGATTTTCAACAACGATGATGCTAAACTTACAAACTTTGGGATCATTGGAGTACTTGGAAGTGACAAATATTTAGAGTGATGTTGAATATTAGATGACATGTGGAATAGGAGCTACAAAGTTATTTATATATTTTTTGTATTTCATATGTATTAATAGTTTTGTCACTAAAATTGACAAAGAGGGAGATTGTTAGAGCATTGCTCGGAGCATAATTGTACCTTGGATCAGTGTGAGATTGGTTGGGATTCAACTACAGTCCAGACCGAAGTTAGCTTGGAGTAGGATAGTGTCTGTAGTGGCTTAATACAGTGTATGTTTAATCTGGACTAGGTCCCGGGGTTTTTATGCATTTGCGGTTTCCTCGTTAACAAAATTCTGGTGTCTGTGTTATTTCATTTTCCGCATTATATTTTTTATATTTATAATTGAAATAATACAGGTTGTGCGTTGTTGTTCAATCAATTAGAATATCCGACCTTTGGTTATTGATTTAAATTGATTGACACTTGGATATTGGTCTTTGGGATTTAAATAGATTGACACTTGGAAGAGGCGTAGGAGCATAACTGTACCTTGGATCAGTGTGAGTTTGATTGGGATTCAACTATAGTCCAGACCGAAGTTAGCTTGGAGTAGGCTAGTGTCTGTAGCGGCTTAATACAGTGTATGTTTAATCTGGACTAGGTCCCGGGGTTTTTCTTCATTTACGGTTTCCTCGTTAACAAAATTTTGGTGTCTGTGTTATTTCATTTTCCGCATTATATTATTTATATTTATAATTGAAATAATACAGGTTGTGCGTTGTTGTTCAATCAATTAGAATATCCGACCTTTTGGTTGTTGATTTAAATTGATTGACACTTGGATATTGGTCTTTGGTACCATCCAAGTTTATCTCTCTTGTATTTAATCGAGATTCGCAGTTTGCTTGAGTAAGATTTAAATCGAGAGATAGAGATATAAACTCTTTGATATACTTTTCTATTGATTGAGTCTAACTATCTAGTTGATTCTCTAGAAAGTATATTGGAGTTTGTCCATACATATTGCTAAGCGAAATATTGGGTGTGGTTGCTAGACGCCCGCTTTTTCACTAAGGTATATTCTTTGAGTTTGAGTTATTAAATGAGAGGAGCAAAAAAATTGTCTTCCCCCCTAACATAACACAGAAGTTTACCGTTTTGTCCTCTACTTAACCATATATTTTAGCCATTGTATAAACATGATTAACCCTAAACCATTTTTAAGATAAAACCCGGTCGTTCTTCTATCAAAAATAAAAAGTACTCCCTTCATCCCACTATTAAGTGCCCTAGTTCAAGTTTGCACAATTTTTAAGGCAAGCAAGAAAAAATAGTACTTTTAAGTTTTTTTACAATTATACCCTTATGGATAATAACTAGTCAAATTGAAATGATTTATCTCTCAAACTACACCACGGATGTTCGCAAACTTCATACTATTGAAAAGCATTTTAAAAGATAATTATTATGGGGAAAGTCACTTTTAGTAGAGGGAAAGCTAATTTCTGGATGGATTTAGAAAAAACGTTCCTCATATTTTGATTTCCCGTATCACCATCTAATACTTGTATATGTTGCATTTTACGCTCTTTAGGATGAAGAAAATCCAAATGATAATCTAATATGGTGGTATCTAAGGTGGAAATTTTGTGTACGCTGTCAAAAATGACACTGCACCTATGTTTCCATATTTGCAACATTACTATGGCAATCTGTCGAAGATTATCTATAGAATTAGAATCGGGAGGGTTGAGTGTCTCTCCAATCTGTTATCCATTCTTGTATACCAGAGAATTCAACACTGCCGTTATAACAGTGAGTTACCAAGGGCCCAATGCAAATTACAGAAATTGCAGGAGTAGTGAATAGAAAAATCGGTTGCAAGTGTAACAATAAAACTTAGAAATAAATTTCTGAAAGGTAAATAAACACTCAATGGACAGCAAACAGATAACATAGTCACGTGTTCAACACGTTGTCCTTAACATGATAGTTGACCGGTACACCTCAAGAATGAGTGATTCCTATACCCTGTGGTCAAGTCGTATCCAAGATAAAACTGCCCGTTGCAAGCACTGTTAGCACTACAGTACTTTCCCACTCTTACGAACTCAACATCAATGTCACAGAATGAAAGTAAAAATCACACAGAGGGAGAGAGACGAAAAGAAGAGGATAGTAGCTCTTCTGGACACAAAATGAAATGAGGAATTCGAGTCTCTTTTATAGCAGAAAAGGGAGAGGTGCGATAAATGCAATTGATGGAGAATTAATTTCTTGCGCCATGCAAGGCAATAAGGAACAAAACGGATAGAAAACAGCTAAGGCATTAACTCAAATTTATGCTAGTATATTTTGATTTTTGGAAAGAAATCAATGTCGACATATATCATCATAATTTAAACTTGGTAACAAAATAATGTTGCACGGGTCAGATGCCCCCATAACATGCACAACATTATGACCAAATATATTTTGATTTAAGGAAATAATTTGAAATCATTTTGTCAAAGTGATAAATCTTGGTTGATCCATGTCCACATCGCAGGCACGAGCCCGAGCCCTAAGACTAAGTGAAAGCAAAAATATTTCTCTCCACCTGTTCCACCCACATTGTTTTACTAACTATTCATAAAGGAATAGCTATATAGTGGAACTCCTCTTTAGTTATACCCAATATGGGACTAAAGGTTCTATTTCATTCACTCATAAGAAAATGAGTAAGACTCTTAGAGACCCATAGGTCCTAAGTTAAATTCCCACAAAGATTATAAAACCAAAACAATAAACTCATTTTCTCCAACAATCCCCCACATGAATAAAATACCGATAAAAAAAAATCAGAAAACGGAAAGCAAAAAATACCACTTAGGAAAGAGGTGTCCATGAGGTCTTGAACCTTTGCTTAGTGAGAAATTTTCGGGACTACTTGATGGACAGTGAACGCGATGTCTTGAACTGCCATTCTTTGGTGTAATCCGCGATAATAACCACGCGTGATATCTCTCTAGGTGCTGTCAAGTTCGTGTTGTTGTGTCCTTTTTGGCCCTGGACAAATCTCGTTTCTCAGAATGCTCTAGAGAATGAGCTCTATTCTCATAAGAAGCGACCCACTTCCACATTCAGATAGGTGAGTTCCATCAAGAGTGTTTACTGCTACACCCCACTTCAATCTTAAATTGAAACTATAGAACTCATTAAGACTTAGTTAAAAGTCATCCTTCACATGCAGTCACATTATCATGTCTACACCATAGGGATGGGGAAGAGAATGAAATTATTTGATAGTGTTTACCTTGACCCACCAAAAATTAGTTATCTCATTGAAAACCTTGATCTTGGGATCTCCAGTCATCAAGTTTGAGTATCCTTCATGGAAAGTTTATTTAATGAGCCTTAGCCCCATCCCCTTCGATGCATTACTAACTATCTCCTTGGACAAACCTTTCATCAAAGGGTCCGCGATATTCTCCTTGGACCTTAACCATTCAATGGAAATAATTCCTTTTGAGATTAGTTCTTTCAGGGTATCGTGTCTTCTACGAATATGTATAGACTTCCCATTATAGTAGCTGTTTTTAGCTTTATCTATGGCAATTATCACAATGTATGGATATAGATGGCACAAGCCTATGCCAGAGAGGAATGTCATCTAAAAAGCATCTTAGCAAAGCGGCTTCCTCTTCTGATTTATCTAACGCAATAAACTTGGATTCCATAGTGGATCGAGCTATGCAAGTCTGTTTGGAACTCTTCCAAGAAACAGACCCACCTGCTAGAGTCAAAACATATCCACTCGTAGACTTAGACTCCTATGAGCCTAATATCTAGTTTGCATCACAATATCCCTCAAGGACGGCAGGGTACCTTTCATAATTCAAACAAAAGGTCAAAGTGTATTTCAAATACCTTAACACTCTAAAAAGTGCATCCCAATGTTCCTTCCCTAGATTACAAGTATACATTCTTAACCTACTCACAACATAAGCAATGTCTGGCCTAGTATAGTTCATCAAATACATCAGACTTCCTATAACTCGTGAGTATTCAAGTTGTGATACTCCATTACCCTTATTCTTTTTGATTCTACAACAATGATCATACGGAGTATAAGCAGGTTTACAATCAAAATGATTGAATTTTATAAGCACAGATTCAACATAATGACATTGACTATAAACGTTAGAATTTCTTCTAATTTTCATCCCTAAGATTACATCTGCGGGGCCTAAGTCTTTCATGTCAAAGTTCTCATTTAGCATGCTCTTAGTGGAATTAATTACATCCATGTTTGTACCAAGTATAAGCATATCATCAACATACAAGCATATAATTACACAGGCATCATTCACAAGTTTAGTATAGACACACTTGTCAGATTCATTGATTTTAAAACCACTAAAAAACATTACATGATCAAATTTTTCATGCCATTGTTTAGGTGCTAGTTTCAATCCATACAAAGATTTTTTTAAGTTTACAAACTTTTTTTTCACAACCTTTCACTTCAAAGCCCTCAGGTTGTTCCATGTAAGTTTCTTCATCTAATTCACCATTTAGAAAAGCTATCTTTACATCCATTTGATGTATCTCTAGGTTATGAACCGCAGCTATAGCAATTAACATCATAATGGAAGTAATTCTCGTAACGGGTGAGTAAGTATCAAATAAATTTACACCTTCTTGTTGTTTATAGCCTTTAGCTACTAACCTAGCCTTGTATTTTTGAATAGTTCCATCTATGTTACGTTTCCTCCTGAAGATCCATTTACATCCTATGTCCTTACACCCTGGAATTAAATCTACTATCTCCCACATATCATTCTCTTTGATGGATTCCATTTCACTAATACTAGACTCTTTCCACCATGGAGCTTCAGAGAAGTCATGGCTTTTCTATAAGTCTGAGGATCAGACTCTGCTAGTGTTACAAAATCAGGTCTAAAGGAGGTTTTGGTTCTATCCCTTTTACTTCTCCTAGGTTCAGTTTCTACTTCGTCTTCCTCTAAAGGTAAAGTCTGACTGGTTGAAGGGACATCTAGGGGATCAACACCTCTCTTACGAGAGTCAGTTTTCAAAGGAAAAACATTTTCAAAAAATACAGCATCCCTAGACCCCATAATAGTATTCACACCAATTTCAGAAATTTCAGAACTTACAACCATAAATCTATATGCAGGAGTATGTTCAGGATACCCTATAAAGACACAGTCAACAGTTTTGGGTCCTATCTTGGTTGCCTTCGGTTTAGGGATCTGAACCTTACTAAACACCCTTATACTTTAAAGTATGCAAAAGAAGGTTATCTACCTTTCCACAATTCATATGGAGTTTTATCTGATCCTTTAAAGGGTATTTTATTCAGGATATAGCAGGCTGAGAGGACAGCTTCCCCCATAAGTTCGAAGGTAACCCTGAACTAATTAACATGGCATTCATCATCTCCTTTAGGGTACAATTCTTACGTTCATCTACACCATTGGACTGAGGTGAATAAGGAGGGGTAAACTCATGTATTATGTCATGTTCTACACAAAAATCTCCTATCGGAACTCTGTACTCACCACCATGGTCAGACCTAACTGTTTCAATGGTAGTATTTAATTGGTTTTCAACTTCTAGTTTATACATCTTAAAGGCTTCTAAGGAATCATACTTACCTCTAAGCAAATATATATGATAGTACCTAGTACAGTCGTCTATAAAAGTAACAAACCATTTCTTACCACCTCTAGTTTGAACCGATTTCATGTCAACTAGGTCTGAGTGAATTAATTCTAAGGGTTTAGAATTTGTATGAACATTTTTGCTAAAAGGTTTTCTAGCATACTTTGATTATACGTATATTTCACATTTGTGTTCCTTTTCCAAACTTAATTTGGGTATGCATCCTACATTAGCTAGTTTATGCATTGACTTATAATTTACATGTCCAAGTCTACCATGCCAAACATCTAAAGACTCACAAACATAAGCAGAAGAATTAATATTATTCATCACAGCAGAATTTACATTAAGCTTATACAGACCCTCAGTCTTATTACCCTGCCCCACATAATCCTTACCCTTAGTTACAACACATTTTCCATATTCTATTACAATTTTAAAACCCTTATCATCTAACACACCACAAGAAACAAGATTTTTGCAGATGTCCAGAACATGAAGAACTTCATTCAATGTGAGAGTTTTGCCAGAAGTGAGATTGAGCCCAACTTTTCCTTTTCTTACAACCGCAGCTGCAGATGAGTTACCCATACAAAGTTTCTCTCCTTCCCCTACCTTATTATAGGAGGTGAACATATCTATGTTTCCACAGACATGTTTGGTGTCACCAGAGTCTACCCACCAGTCTCTCACATTAGTTACCAAATTAACTTCAGACACCGTGCCAGAAAATTCATCTTTGTTGTTTTCAACCAAATTAGCATTATTTTTCTTTTTAAGGTCCTTGTGGTTTCTACAGTGAAACGCCATATGGCCAGGATTTCCACACGCATAGCAATCACCCTTAATTTTATTAATGCTAGATTTTGGTATTTGAAACATACCTTTCTTTCCAGGGGGTTTCTTGGAATTGTTTCGGTTCTTATCACCTTTTTCAGCAGTGGAACCTTTGTGTTCAGTCACATGAGCTTTGTTAGACATGTCCCATGCAGAAGATACATTTTTGTACTTGGAGCACAACAATTCTTCAACTTGAATCTTCTTACCCAAATCAACCATAGTGACTTCACCAGTTTTATGTCTCGATTTCTTCTTGTACTCAGACCAGGAAGAAGGCAATTTCTCAATGACAGCAGACACTTGAAAAGTTTCATCAATCACCATACCTTTCGCAAGAATTTCATTGATAATTTGCTGGAATTCAAGGAATTGATCAACCACAGATTTGTCATTCGACATTTTAAATTCCATGAACCTAGCTACCAAGAATTTCTTACTTCCAGCAGTTTCAGCTTGGTATTTTGCCTCCAAAGCAGCCCATAAATCAAAAGCAGAAAAGTTCTCCTTAGCATTGTAAAAATCGTACAAAGCATCCTCTAAACAATTCAAAATATGATTTTTAGCCATGTAGTTATTCCTCTTCCATTCTTCTAAAACAGACTCACTACCAGCATCATTCAAGGATTCATCAAAAGGTTTCAGAACATAAGAATCCAGCTCATGGTAACTCAGAAAAAATATCATTTTCAACTGCCACCTCTTAAAGTTTTTCCTAGAAAATTTAGCAGGCCTTTCAACATCGTTCTTACCCATTGTTACAGACAGAAGAATACTATCGTGTTAAGATTGTTGCAACTGTAACGATAAAACACTAAAATAAGATGTGAAGATATTAGAAATAAATTTCTGAAAGGTAGATAAACACTCAATGGACAGCAAACAGAGGATAGAGTCACGTGTTCAACACGCTGTCCTTAACACGATAGTTGACTGGTATGCCTCAAGAATGAGTGATGCCTATACCTTGTGGTTAAGTCGTATCCAGGATAAAACTACCCATTGCAAGCACTGTTGGCACTATAGTACTTGCCCACTCTATGGAACTCAACAGCAATGGCATAGAATGAAAGTAAAAACCACACAGAGGGAGAGAGACAAAAAGAAGAGGATAGTAGCTCTTCTGGACACAAATTGAAATGAGGAATTTGAGTCTCTTTTATAGCAGAAAAGGGAGAGGTGCGATAAATGCAATTGATGGAGAATCAATTCCTTGTGCCATGCAACGCAATAAGGAACAAAACGGACATAAAATAGCTAAGGAAATAACTCAAATTTATGCTAGTATATTTTGATTTTTGGAAAGAAATCAATGTCGACATATTTCATCATAATTTAAACTTGGTAACCAAGGTAGTTAATATCGTGTATCGGTATCGTATCGGTCGGGTCCTTTACACCTATACAAATGATAATATCTGTTTTTATAGGCGATACATCTTTAGGTTTTTATTAATATTTATTATCAAACAAAAAAAATATATGGATATAACCATAATAGAAAATAATAATTGTAGTAAACATACTTCAACCTTACAAAATAAAAGGTGGTTAATTAGAGGCTTATATTATCAACAACGAAACAAAACATTAAATTCTGTTAGCCCATCAACATCACATTTATAGTAATTACATCCACCATAATCATATATGAAGTTACCAAAATTAGTGAGTTACTTTCTTGAACTAAAAGTTCAAGAAATCATAATCAAAATACAAAATACATTAGTGATATATCATTGTACAAGTGAAACCTATATTATCAGTGTATAAGTGAAACCGATATATCGGTGCGTACAGGACGATACACGCGTTTTTATCGTTTCTCCTTCGTATCGCCGATATTTTCAATATCGTATAGATTTTTTCCTATATCCTATAAAAACCTTTAATATCGGCCTATACAACCGATATTGACTACCTTGTTGGTAACATAATAATGTTGCATGGGTCAGACGCCCCCATAACATGCACAACATTATGAAAAATTATATTTTGATTTAAGGAAATAATTTGAAATCATTTTGTCAAAGTGATAAATCTTGGTTGATCCATGTCCACAGCGCAGGCACGAGCCCGAGACCGAGCCCTAATACTAAGTGAAAGCAAAAATATTTTGTGTCACCCGTTCCACCCACATTGTTTTACTAACTATCCATAAAGGAATAGATATATAGTGGAACTCCTCTTTAGTTATACCCAATGTGAGACTAAAGGTTCTATTTCATTCACTCATAAGAAAATGAGTAAGACTCTTAGAGACTCAAAGGTCCTAAGTTCAATTCCCACCAAGACTACAAAACCAAAACAATAAACTCATTTTCTCCAACAAAATCATCTGTAGCTGGTCATCAAGACAAAGTAATTTCAGTGGCTTCGCATCTTCCGGCGGTTTACTCTGACAATTAGAATGTTATCAACAATCTTCCACAGAAAATGAAGCAACTTGTAGGCAAGACCAGAAGAGTTATATGCCAGTATGCCACAATGACACAATCGGATCTTTATATAAGGTTACCATTAGTAGCTAGGTTCCGTCATAGTTTATCTGATTCATGGAAAGAAAGGACTGTCATGTTTATTTGACTTATTAGTTGGTAAGCAATTATTTAATACCGTGGAGTCATAGTGGGTTTGAGGGTTGAGGATAGAGCTAACATTTTGAGGTTCTGACCTCCAACTATTTGTCCGAGACTAGAGTCTGCCCGCCATATCTGCTAGACCAATTCCCAGTTTGCTGTTTAATAGTCGCGAGTCCTTGTAAATTACTCTTCCTCCATATAGTGGACCATGTAATGGATTTTACTTCATTTATAACCAAGTTATTTTAGTCTAAGCTAAACTTGTTGTGGGCATAGTTTGATTAAAAATATTGAAGTTCCTGAAACGTAACCCACCTACTCTCGTTCGTAAGCATTACTTCCATAAGTGCTAATGGAGTTCTAAGTTTCCCTGTTTTAGTATATACTTCAATGCAGATATAATGAGATTCCTATCAAAAGTGATAGTTTTTTTATTTTACACCCCAATGCTGGCTTTCCCTCTAGTAAAAATGGTTTTCCCCCTATTAATTATCTACACCTACATAACGAATATAAACATGGCTACAAATTACGCACATTTCTTATATTTCTTATAATCAATTAAAAGGATAATTTTGGAAATATCTCTTTATTTAGTGATATAGATCACTTAATATATATGGGACAAAATCTAAAAGTAAATATGTCACTTAATAGTGGGACGGAGAGAGTACTAATTGATTCATGGTTGTTTCATTGACTGTATGTTCTTCATCTTTAAAATTCCGATGGTCATTTATAATTAAGATGGAGACATGAAACTGAATTTTTGGTATGAAGATGGAAGTTGACGCAGATCATTAGGAGTCTCCTCCATCACCAGCACTATATTAAGAGGAGTCGGGAGAATGTTGGTTGTTCAAAATAGAAATGGATTTGTTGACTTGTATTATTTTTTTTCTTTTAAGTAAAATTTGATCGACTTAGAATAGGTTGTTTAAGTTGGTAATGGATTTGTATGTGAATTTGGACGATCCATATTTGTGGATCCCAGGTTAAGACCAAGCATTAGCCTTTTAATCTGGTGGATTTATGGAACCACAAATCCACAATCATCATCATTATCCGTGGGTAGTATTGTGATATTTCCTCCAAAAATAAAACAAAGATTCATTATGTTATAGTGAAGCTCATGGTCAGTTGGATATGGGTTTGGTCAGAGGGTAATATGGTAATCCAAAATAATCAGTAAAAGTCAGTTTCAGTAAATGTTCTCCCCTATACACATCTCAATAATATTAGCTTTCCTCTTAAAATTCTTTCCCCCTGAACAAATCAGCTTTCACTATAACAAAAATCCTTTTATGTGGGTAAAAATATAAAATATATTTGATTCGAGTGATGCTTTTTACTTTTCAAAATGTATAGTACCTCATATATTTTTTAATTTCTATTTAAATGATCCTTTATTTTTTCTAGGTATTCGTTCGTTGAGGTTCTTACTTGGAATCACATTTAATTTTTGTTAGAGCATTACTCAGTCAAACTTACAAGTTTTGGCATGTCAAGCTTGTTGTCAAATTTAGTTTATCAATATATATCTTGATTTATAATATAATAAGGTCAGTCTTGGATTAGGAATAGAGCATGGTAGCTGGGCATCAAAATTCACCAGTCAACCTTGAAAATTGAAGACTAGAACAATGGAGACATCTACGAGAACTTCATCAACAAAGATATATGAAGACTGACTATCTTATTTACTCATATTATGAGCATTCTATCTGCCGAGACAATGTCATATTAATTTAGTATTATGATGAATATTACAAAAAGGAAATCTTGGGTTCAATCTAGTTGAAACTCGAAATAAAACTACAAAAAAGATAATATTAATGATGCGTGTCGTGAGTGAAACAAATTGAATCACTTATTTCCATACAATTAACTAATATTATAATGGAAACAAGGATCGTTCCCACGAAGAGCAGGGAGTTTTAAGTTATCAAATGTCATATAGGGGGGTGGGGTGAGGGGTGTTGGTCATAAAGCCAAGTAAATAAAAAACAAATAATAAAGATTTAATCAAGGATGAGAAGTATGATCGAAGAATCTTTCTTCGTTACTAAACATTCATCAAAGTAATATATTCATCTATTCGTCATAAATCACATATTATCACCAACCGTAGGGTAACATGTACGCTTAGCTACCCCCAAGATTCCTAATATCACCGAATAACAAGTACACTTAGTTATCGGATTCTCTCCGTCTGAACCACATTGAGGTTCACTTACAAGATAGAATTTCATCGAATGATTTAGGGTTTATGAATCCAGGTTTGATCCTAGAAGTTAAACTCAGTAAGCTAGGTCCACTTACTAGTATTGTTTCTACACGCGATTGCTCCACAACATCCCTTTGCAAGGTCTCACATTTTCTACTTGTGTTGGGGTTATTCAACAATTACGGATAGCCTAACTCGTTACTAGCAAAGTTCAATCAATAGATAAGTTTAGTAGGCCTCCTAAATTAATCAATCAATCATAAACATTTATCATAATAGAAACAAATGATAATCATATGAAGAAATCAAAATAAATACATATATTAAATCAAATCATGTTAGAACTTATAATTCATCCCCAATCAAATATGAGTTTAGCTACTCATGGATTTAGTGAAACCCGTGATATACATATGAGATTATAAAAAAAAAATATAGATACGATGATGGAAGAAATCCAAAACCCTGGATTTCTCTCCTTGTCTTCTTGTCTCTACTTCGGATCTTGATCAAACTATGTTCGATACTCCCTGGAAAGTCTTTGGAAGGATTCTTAAATACCTTTAACAATATTAGGATTTGAGAATACTTTAGAACTAATTTTCTAATGTTGGCAAGTATTTTCGTCACTTTTTGGAGTGGAGAATACTTCAGTCTTATTATAAATTCCCAGGTAAGGGATATGGTTCTTCTATAGATCCCCAAACTGTTTTCCCATAATTTTTTCATACGAACTCGGAATGACCTCATCATTATTGCGCTCTTTTTGTCTCTTTATTCTCTTCAACTTGGAGTTAAATACTACTGAATTTGGTTAAGTTCCTCCTAGTCCTTAGTCCATGCTCACGTTTATGTCCGTTTTAGCAATATATTCGCTCATTTTAGATGATTTTACCTAAATAAGATAAACAAACAAACAAAAAAACAAAAGCAATACAAGGTAATAATAAAGAAACATAGCAAATACAAGCATGGAATTGATTAAAAAAACACAATAAATTATGCACTTATCAAATTCTCACACACTTAGCTTTTGCTAGTCCTCGAGCAAACTACGCAACCTAAACTAAATCCTAATTCACTTTCGCTGGAATCACGGTTACGCTTAACATGTGTAATAAGCCTTTAAACCCCTAGGTATCTCTATTGGACGAGTTACTGTCTCGTGAGGGTTTACAAGAGGTATACCCACAAAATCTACTCCAATTTCTAGCCATGAAAGAACGATTAAAGAGAGACACCGAGCAAGCTAAATAATTAGCCTAGAATGTTATTTAGCTACAAGAATCAATATCCCACATGAATTCCAATCATCACACATAAAAAAAATTCTTGCATGTGACATTCATATAGATAAGAAAAAGGATAATTGGGAAAATGCACTAAAATTGAATGCCCCGTTGTGAAAATGCCCCATCAAATAAAACTTATGGGAAAATGCCTCACCATTACACTTTCCATCCAATCCTATTTAAAAGGTCAAACTATGCACACATGTGGGATTGCGTGTGCAAAAAGAAAAATTGTCCCTGTAATTCAACGACTACAGGAACACTATCTAATCTGCACACTCTCTATCCTGTTTAGTGTTCATGAATAGTATATGAAAAAGAAGTCATCTTCTTCTTCGTTCTTTTAAGCCTTTAAACAGAAGAAAACTAAACCCTAAGAATCCCCTCACGAATTGGATATGTGATTTGAAATGAATCGAAATTATTAGTAATTTAGTATCATCATTGAAATCAATAGTAGGTTTGAGGAGGAGTTGAAAGGATAGGAAATAGATACAGTAATGGTAGATGTGGTGGATTATCAGGATTTGATGATGAATGGATCTTAATCTCTAAATCATTTGTTTTAAGGTTTAACGTAGAAGGAGATACATACATACAATAACTTGACATAAGAAGTATATGGGTTTTATTTATTCCCATTAAAGGAGATATTGACTAGTGAATCAGTCGATTTTGACATTTAACTGGGATTGGATGGAAAGTATAACGGTGGGGAATTTTCCCATAAATTTTATTTGGCAGAGCATTTTCCCTACGGGGCATTGAATTTTGGGGCATTTTTCCAGTTTTCCCACTCTGCTCAGGTAGTCATTGAAATCTACTTGATGCAATGTTTTTCAACATTATGCACAATACTTGTATATTTACACATAAAATGTATATGAAACTTGAATCACATGGACAAATAAGACAATGGTTGAAATAGTTAAGTGTGTAAATGTTGACTAAGGTGAACGATTTCACCCAAAATATTTGTATGAATTGTCAAAGGATATATTTATATAGCGCAGTAATTGAAAACGGCACCCAATTATCTACAATCATGATTAGGTCATTTGAATCTAAATATGTTTCTTTTCAGCGGATGACATGATAGTTCCCATAGATCCCGCGTTCCATACTTGCTTAGGCGACAGAGACAGGGAAAACACACATATTGTCATCCAAATGGCGACACCCACATAAATTCCTTTGGATTTGGATTTGTTATATAATAATGATGCGGATTCACTTAATTTATTGACAACATGATTTAGGTCCGAGAGATTCCTTGTTTTCAGCATATACATGATAGTTCCCATGGATCCTACATTCCACGCTTGCTTAGGCGACAGAGACAAGGAAAACACACATGTATTTCTATCAAAGTGTCAGTTTACATCAAATATTTTGGATTTGCTATAAATAATAGTAATGTAGTAATAATCAAGCCTGATTTTTATGTGTCGGATCACTTTTTGAGTGTATAATACAATTTCATATTATTGCATGTAACCGACCAATTTGATTGATTTTCACTATCTTTGGAGCTTCTATCTCAACTAATGATTCATCCTCGCGACAACATCAAAGCAATACTAGGGTCCTACCAAATAACTTAGAGAAACATATAAACTGCAAAATATAAAAAGAAACTGATTAAATATTGAAAGATTAAGAGTAATGCATGTACAAGTTCTTTTATTGATTTTTCAACGACTACCATGCTATTTCTAGCACCTGAATTTGGCATATGAATAGATTAGATCAATTTTCCAGGATATGACAGTATTCAATATCCAAAAGACTCGTTTCGACCTAGAAGGTTTAATGTGTCATCCTAATTAGCTCAAAAACCTCAAAAAGATGAAGTTTCAAATAGCCAAGAAATCATAGAGTTGTTTTTGTTTTGTTTTTTTAACTATGTAAATATACTAAAATTTCCTACAAAACTGAATACTAATACTGATGTACTACCCAAACATGCTTAACTACTCCCCCACACTTAGATTCTACATTGTTCTTAATGTTCAAAACCGAAAATTTTGATTTCTGAAATAACAACATATAAACTCGAAAACTGTAAAAATGGGTAAGGAATTAGGAAAAACATCCTAAACGAAAGTCATTCGCTTATGTCTTTTATATAGCGTGTCATAAGAATGTTTCGATAAATAGTATAATAGTTATGGTCTCTGGACTGATAGACGTGCAGTATGTAAAAGTTCGGGAAGAATACTGAAACTCAACTGTCCATGCCAATTGGTCCAACTTAACAGACTCTGAATTCATATTTTTGTTCTGTAACGGAAATATGAGTCTATCCTTTTTAAAAGTTAGGGTCAACCACTCAAATCGGACTCCGAATGAAATCTCAAGAGTTTTTTTGGCACAAGGTGCAGTTAGAATTTTTCTAACGAAAATTATTTTCGTTAAAACTTTCATTATAGATATAATACTCTACAAAAATTCAAGACGGGAATGTAAAATATGATATGCAAACTATAAAAAATAAAAACAAATGGGATAGAGATACAAAACCTATGTGTTTTCTCCCATCTAACGCTAAGTTTAATGTCTCCAGCCCGACTTGATATTCCAGTTACTCCTCCATATGGAGCAAATCTTGAAGTCCAATCAAGTCTACATTCTTTCATAATAAGGCTTCAACCTATGACCGTTAACCTTGGAAATTACCCAGGTTTTGGTACTAGTAATCTTACCTGCACCATAAGGAAACACATTAGTAACAATAAAGGGTCAAATCCGTCTGGACCTTAGCTTACCAGGAAATAAACGAAGACAAGTATTAAATTAAAAAAAAATTCTACACTATAACAAAATTCTTTCGAGAAATCATCTTGTCATGGAAAAGCTTAGTTTTCTCCTTAGATATATGATTATTATCTTAAGCATCGTTATGTATCTCCTCTAGCTCATTAATCTGTTGTTTCCTTTGGTTTCATGCTTCGTCGTACTCCATGTTGCACATTTTAACAAACCAAAATGCCTTGTTTTCTAATTCAACTGGGAGATTACAATCTTTACCATTGACAAACCGATATGGAGACATGCCAATCGGTATCTTATAGTGGAAATTGAATATTTATCCCTGGTTCTGACGGGCCTTCGAAAGTATCCTTCTTCACTCTAATTTTGTCCCTGGCTCATCGAAACAAGAACAACTTAATCTGTAATTCCAAATATACCCCATTCCAATATTATTAGATCTACTCGTTGTTTACCAAGAAAATCAAAATCGTTCATTTTTTTTCAATTCTTCCTCCTCTGCACCGCCACCATCTCCATCACCGCGCCTCCGCTCCATCACCACCTCTACTTCCGCCATCACCTATTAGTGTACTACCTCCGCCAATCCCACCACCAGTTCCAGCATCACCTCTAATACTTCTACTAAATCCACCGGCAGCAGCACTACCATCACCACATCCTAAACTACCGATTTAGAGTGATTTTCAAAGGATTCAACTACAAATCAATGGAAATTGATATGGAGCATTAGAATCAATATTAAATTTTATATCGATTCAGTTGTATTTGGTTTTATAAAACCTAAATCGGTGATGTTAGTTCGTAAAATAACTATATCAATTTGGAAGAGATGATGAAGATCCACATTAATAATTGGATATGCACATTTAATCATCAAAAATAGTAAAAGATAAGTTAATTTATCTCTTTTTATCCATTTTAATTTAATTATTTAGATTTAGATTTTTGTACTTTGATTAACAATTACAACTGGGTGAGAAAAAACGTAGGAGATCATGGTTGTGGCGGTGGTTTTAATTGTGGAGAATGATGAATCATACAGTTAATACTCGTAGAAGATTTTTTAATCGTTGTTACTCATAGGACCATTTGGTGTATTAGCATCTCATTTCCATTCTTTTGTGGAATATATTTGATTACTTGTGATTAAAATGAATAGATGAATGTGTAGGAATTACAGGGAATACATAATTATGAAGATAAAAGTAATATGATAATGGTAGAGGCGGTGGTGGTTCTGGTGGCGACGATGGTGGTGGTTCGAATTGGTGTTGAAGCTTTGTAGAAGACAGTGGTGGTTGTTACTATGAATTATAAATGGTGGTTGATGGTTCTGTTGGTGGTTACTGCAATGAAGGAGATGAAGTTGTTGTTGTTTATGAAGCTACAAGTGATGATCAATTTGTTGTTGTTTATATGTTTTTATGGGATCAATTGTTGTTGTTGATCCATTTTATGGGATAAACTCCTGTTGTTGACCCTATTTTTTATTGGATAAACTATGGTTGTTGATCCATCTATGGGATAAACTCATGTTGTTGACCCAATTTTTTATTGGATCAACTATGGTTGTTGATCCATATATATGGATAAACTCCTGTTGTTGACCCAATTTTTTACGGGATAAACTCCTGTTGTTGATCCTTTGAACTCCTATTGTTGGCGATATTTCTTTGGATAAGTATAATCATGCTTATAGTTTAAATCATGCTTTGTAGTTTAAATCATGTGAATTTCTTCCAACGTTGAACTTGAGGTGCAATGGTAGCATGACTGACTCCAAGTCATATGATGCGTGTTTGACTCACGCCAAGTTCACTCCATTTTACATGGATCAACTTTCATTGTTTATCCAACTACTGTTGTTGATACAAAAATATCTGAACCAGTGGTGGCGGCGACGACGACGGTGGTGGTGGCGGCAACAGACTAGTGGTGGTGCTTAAGGAGTGGTGGTGAAATATTAGTTGTGGTGGCGGTTGGTAGGTGGTGGTGGTGGTGGTGGAATGGTAGTTGAATGTTGGCAGTGGTGGTGCTAGTGGTGGTGGTGAAGTGGTAGAGGAAGAAATTTGTTCCATTTTGAAAAAAAAAAAATTATTTGGGTGAGCGTATTAAGGTAATCTAATATTAAATGGATAAGGTTATAAAAAAGTAGGGACATATTTATTGTTGAATAAGGATATATTTATTGGATGTCAAAAGTAGGGGCATATAATTAATATACCCTATCTTATATGTTATTTTATACGTCCATAATGCATCGTTGAGTCCTTAGCTCCAATCTTTTCTTGTAAAATTGATGTTTTTCTCAAGAATTAATTTCATTATTCGAAACTTCATCTTTCCCACTAGTTCATGGGTGGTAAGGCGTACCGATCATGTGAGTGAAGTCGTACTTATTAAGGAGAGCATGGAAGGATTTCTTGAAATGCGAACCTCCGTCATTGATAATCGCACGTGGTGTATACCATGCCTAGAGAAAATATTTTCCTTCACAAACTCATAAATAGCTTGAGAATCATTAGTAGGGATGGTTTTAGCTTCCACATATTTCGACACATAATCCACAACAAGAAGTATATAAAATTTTCCAAACGAATTGACAAAAGCACCCATAAAATCAATTCCCCACACATCGAATTATTCTACAGCGAGAATTGGTGTGAGCAGAATTTGATTTCGAGCATCTAGATTGCTTGTTCATTGACATCTACCACAAGATTTACTAAAAACATATGCATCCTCAAACAAAGTGGTCCAATAAAAGCCACTCTCAGGAACTTTGAGAGTGGTATGTTTAGCACCAAAGTGCCCACCACAAACATAAGAATGACAAAAACTAATAATGGATTGAAATTGAAAGTAAAGTACACACCTGCAGATAATCTGATCATAATAATATTTCCACAAGTAGGGCGCATGCCACACATACTGCTTGGATATTTTTTAAGCTTTAGCTTTTGAAAATTGGACATCATACTAGGTACCCATCCAGTAACCAAGTAGTTGATAATATATGTGTACCAATATGTTGAAACATATGTAGACCAGAGTTGCTTTTCCGGAAAACGATCTTTTAAGGGAAGTTCTTCTTCCGAAATAATAATTCTACTAAGATGATATGACATTTTATATCAACACCTTTCTTGTCTCTAATTTCAAGTTCAAATTCTTGCAACAAAAGGATCTACCGAATTAGTCTTAGCTGAGCTTCTTTCTTCTTTAGTAGGTATTTAAGTGTTGCGTGATCAGAATAGACAATCACTTGTGTACCCACCAAATAGGATATGAATTTTTCTAATGAAAATATTATAGCCAACAACTCTTTTTCAGTAGTAGAATAATTGACTTATGCCTCATTAAGGGTACGGGAAGCATAGTAAATCATATGTGATAACTTTTTTGCTTTCTAACCCAAGACAACACCCACTGCATAATCACTTGCATCATACATCAATTCGAATGGAAAACTCTAATATGGTGACCTAATAATCGATGCAGTAGTCAATAATTCCCCCAATCTATCATAGGCATCCTTACACCCCTGATCAAAGCTAAAAGGACCTCTTTTTGCAATAATTTTCACATCCGCGTTGAGATTTTGGAGAAATCCTTGATAAACTTCATGTACAAACCTGCATGACCAAAAATCCCAGCGAATATCCCTCATCGAAGTGGGGTATTGTAAGTTTCTAATCAAGTTCATCTTTACTTCGTCCACCTCTAGTCCTCGATAGGATATGGCCTAGCATTATACCATGGTTTGCCATAAAGTGAACTAAGAAAAAGATTAGTGTCTATGCATCTTTTTAAAACAAGTTCAAGATTTTTTAAGCAGATATCAAAAGTATCACCATAGACATTAAATTCATCCATAAATACCTCAATGGTACGTTCCACATGAAAAAGCGGGGGTATAACAACCACACCCAATAATTCGTTCGGCAATCTGTATGGACTAACTCCAATATTCTTATGAGAGCACCAGCTTATAAAGCGAGCTCAACCAAGAAAGATATCAAAGAGTTATATCTTTTTTTCCCAAATCAATCAGCAAATCAAATAAATATAAATCTATGATCCTGATTGATATGAGAAAGACTTGGACGGTACCAAAGACCAATGCTCAAGTGTCAATCAATTTATATCCAACAAACAAAGGTCGGACTTATCAGTTGATTGAACTACGCAAAACCTGTGATATTTTAATTATATAAACAAATATACTGTGGAAAATAAATGACACAAACACCAGAAGTTTTGTTAATAAGGAAACCGCAAATGCCCCATGACCAAATTTATCGAAATCGCTCCTCGGTGCTACTCGGTTGGGGAGCTTGGAGCGAGGAGCAATAAGTTCGGACTTGAAAATCACCAAAACTAGGTCTAATACTCGGAATCTATTTATTAATCATTAATATATTTTTTCCCATAAGTCATGATTTGTACTTCAAATTTTAACACTATCATGTAATTAAGTGTGTAATATTGTTATATGAACATATTTATCATGTAGGTTTTTCTATTTTATAACTCTCATCTAAGGGTTATGAAAAATTTATTTTCTGATTTTAGTGCATGCAAGGAAAACTCGGAAAAATCGTTAACTCGTTTTACTCAAAAATCAGTCTAAATCGGCCGCCTTAATCGCTAAAAATCTGAAAGGTCTTGGAATCGGAAATCAACTCGTTCATATAGCCTGTAGGGATTACTCGGTGAGTAATCGGCCTTGGAGAGCAATTTTGAATAGACTTCTCGGGATCTAGTCCAGATTGAACACCATATTATATTAAGCCGCTACAGACACTAGCCTACTACAAGTTAACTTCGGACTAGAATGTAGTAGAGCCCTAACCAAGTCTCACACCGATTAAGGTACAATCTCTTTCTTTACTCCTCTAGAACCACGCCGAATTCGGCACACTTGATTCCCTTATCTGATCTCACCCACAACTAAGAATTGCTACGACCCAAAGTCAAAGACTTATAAACAAATATGTCTCCTACAAATAAGTCTATTATGATTGATAAATCTGTCTCCCACAGAAATACCTACGAATTTTTGTTATGTCTTTTGATAAATCAAGGTGAACAGGAATCGACTAATAATACGGTCTTATACTTCCGAAGATCAGCCTAGAAATATTAGTCACCTCACAATAACTTAACTATATGGTAGTAGAAGAAGTTATTGCGGAACCACAAAGTCTGAGACGAAGAACTTTGTGCTTACTTTTTATATCTTACCTATCAGAGATAAATCTCGATCAAATGTTAGAGAAGATAGTACTCAATACGATAGAATAAGTAAGATTATAATACACAACTACATAGAAAATAGTTGGATCTGGCTTCACGAATCCCAAATGAAATCTTCAAGTCGTTAACCTAATATGGTTTTGGAAAAACCTAGGTTAAAGGAGAATCAACTCTAGTGCACAACTAGGACACATGAAAGTTCCGAGATTAGGTTTTCCAGTTGATAGAGTTCTCCCTTATATAGTATTTCAAATCAGGGTTTGCTTACAATCAAAGCTAAGATAGCTTAGTAACAAAGCATTTAATATTCACCGTTAGATGAAAACCTGGTTTAAGATTCAAGCTAAGTCTGCTCAATAATAAAACAATTAATCTTCACCGTTAGATGGTCTTAGCTTGTTAAACGTGTATATTGATTTTGCTCAATAATAGTTAACCGAAGTTATCCATATGAACACTTTTGTCTTAACCACATTCATCTAACACTTCTAGATCAAATATGATGATCAAATCAATCATGAAAGATAATCAAATGAATCTAATTGTGTTTCTCATAAAAAAAGTTCAATTGTTCACTCTCTCATAGAAATATATATGCACAAATTGAAACAAAATCGGATTGATTTGTAATAGGACAAAGTATTTATATAAGAATCAATTCATGAATATTAAGTCATGGCTTGCACAGGTTGCATTCCTTAATTTATAAATGTATTTGTTCATGAGTATGAAAAACATACTTAACCGATTTTAGAACTTGAACCACTGTTTTCGCAAACCAGGTGCCCGAACAACAGCCGGACCTTGGCCTTATCCAGCCGTTCGCATACTAGGTAAGCGACCAGCAGTACCAGACCCAACTTAGGTAGAACCGTTCACATACTAGGTACACAAACAAGGTTCTCGGATCTTTACAGTTGAAACCATTCGCATATTATGTACGCAAACAAGGTTCCCGGATTTGAATTACTACAAAACCGTTCGCATACTAGGTATGCATACCATGTTGTATCCATACATGGTCAATTGTTGTAAACTCCCATTTCAATCTTTGAAACATCCTTAGAAGACGACAATAGCTATCTCACACAAACTATTAGCTTCAAGTAATTTTCAAGTGATCGAATGATC
Organism: Papaver bracteatum; assembly: GCA_023529315.1. Lineage (NCBI taxonomy): Eukaryota > Viridiplantae > Streptophyta > Magnoliopsida > Ranunculales > Papaveraceae > Papaver > Papaver bracteatum. The sequence goes on along the minus strand of JAJJWX010005418.1, from coordinate 1,729,692 downwards.
AATACGAAACTTTCTAAGTCGACATCAAATGATTGTCTCACACAAATCATGTAAGATGTTTCAAGGCAATTTCCACATGATCATCTTTTGACATAATATTTAATTTCCAACAAATAAATTGTTTCCAACTAAACTTGTCAAGAATAATGATGGACATAGTTAAATAAAAAAGCTTCCAACACATATTTCGAGATATATAAGTGAGATAAACTCAGCTCGAAATATCAAATATGTATAATGTAAAAGTCTATACAACTATACGACTTAGTCTCATTAGGAGATAGAATAGACTTATGAGTGATAGATGAGTTTTAGTCTTCACATACCATTTGTTGATGAAGTTCCTCCAAGCTCTCCTCAGTATATCTTCGTCTCCAATCGATGAACGCCGTGAAGTCTAAAGCTCAACTACACATTATATCATATGCGATACATAGCTATAAGTAGACAAGAAATCAAGACTTATAGTTTTGATCACCTAAACTTGACAAACAAGCTTGAGATAGCAATGCTTGCAAGTTCGACCGAGAAGTGCTCTAAAAATATTAATCACTTGCTCAAAATAATGGTTTATAACCCAAAGTTGATTAAAAGAGGTAAAAAGGTATAACTCAAAGAATCTGCAACTCTGTATAGAGTTACAGATGTGTTCAAGTCTCCACATACCTTTTGTTGATGAAGTTCCTCCAAGCTCTCCTCAGTAGATTCATCTTTAATCTATGAACGCCGTGAAGTCTAAATCTCAACTACACATTCTATCATAATACGAGACATAGCTATAAGTACACTAGAAATCAAGACTATAGTTTTGATCAATTAAAATTGACAAACAAGCTTGAGATAGAAATGCTTACGAGTTAGAGCAGTGCTCTAACACCATGTAGTCAGAAAATATACTAATTATACATATCTAAAAAGTGGCAGGCGCATTGCAAATACCAAACAACATACGTCTATAGGCAAACATACCAAACGAGCAAGTGAAAGTGTTAGAGCATTGCTCGGTCGAACTCGCATGCGTTGCTATCTTAAGCATGTTTTTCAATGTTAGTGATCAAAACTATAATTCTTGATTTCTAGTCTACTATAGATAAGATCTCAGACTAGGATAGAAAGTGTAGTTGAGCTCAAGAACTCCATGGCAATCATCATACAATACGAAGGACTACTCAAGGAACTGGTGGATCTTCATCGACTAAAAGGTATGTGGAGACTTGAACTTATCTATCACTCAAAAGTATATTTATCTCCTATCTTGAGACAAAAGTCATTTTGCTAAATAGACTAAGATTACACACATTTTGTATTTCCATCCGAGTATATCTCGCCTATCTATTTATCAAAATATGTGTTGGTAAAGCTTTCGCTTTAGCCAAGTTCATCTTTACCTAGTGACGAAAGTCATGTTAAGTTTCAATCACTTTGAAAATTTCTCTAACGAAAAATGGTTTGTTAATAACAACTATATAACGTCCTCTGAGAATGTTTCAATGATTGAAATAAGAGTTTAGATAATATAACCAATAGAGGATATAAGCATTATTGTGGAAACACATATGTGTATAAGTCCTTATTCCTTGAACCAAAGTTTGCAAACTTTTTTGATCAAGAAAACTGGAGAAGTGCATGAGCTTCAGTCCGCGAACTAAGTCCGCGAACCCAGTCCGTGAACTGGCGAAGTTCTCAAACCCGAGAATTTTTAATGGAGTTCGTGAACTCCATCCGGGAACTTAAGTCCGCGAACTTGAGTAGGTTATGTCTAAAAACGATATTTGTGAACTTATCTTTATAAACTAAGGAATGCAATTGCAAACTGTGGATATATAGTTCATGAACCGATTCGAGAGAATCAAATCATTTTCGCTTCAATTGTGTCTTGTGTAGTACATGAGATTTCCTTGCAATTGAACAACTCTCAAACTAGTTCATTTGAGTCATTTGAACTAGCTATGGTGAAGAAGAATATGGTTGATATGAAAGTTATCATATGGCTAACCATTTGGTTAACTATTGTTGCAACTAATGTACAAGTTTGGGTACGGTTTTCACAAGCCTACAAACGTGCATTTCATGTGTGTATAACAAGTTATGTTTTTGATCTAACGGTTGATAAATATTAGCTTGAATCTAATCAGGTTTTCATCTAACAGTGAATATTGAATGCTTTGTTACTAAGATAACATTGATTGCAAACCCTGATTTGAAAGACTATACAAGGGACAACTCTAGCAACTGGGAAACCTAATCCCCACACATTCTATGTGATACTAGTTGTCCTAAGCTAGAGTCGATTCTCCTTTAACCTTTGGTTTCCTCTTCTAAACCAGGTTAACGACTTAAAGACTTCATTGGGATTGTGAAGCCAGACCGATACTATTTTTCTTATAGTTGTGTGATCCGATCTTGCATATTCTTTCGTATGAGTATAATTGTAATAATTAGATTGTGATATATATCTCCGATAGGCAAGATAAAAAGTAGTCACAAACATCTTCGTCTCATCGTTTGTGATTCCACAATATCTTTTTTCGTTGCGTTGATTAAGACTATTGTGAGGTGATTGATAATACTGAGCTGTTTTTCGAGAATATAAGTCTGGTTTATCAATTAGTTCATGTTCACCTTGATTTATCAAAAGACGGAACGAAACTCGTAGGTATATTCGTGGGATACGAATTTATCTATTACTGTAGACTTTTCTGTGTGATACAGTTTTGTTTATTAAAGTCTTCGACTTTGGGTCGTAGCAACTATTGGTTGTAGGTGAGATCAGCTAAGGGAATTAAGTACGTAGTATTCTGCTAGGATCAGAGTCGTAGGAGCATAACTCTGTGGATGGGGAAAAACGTGTCGCCGGTTTTTCGGGAAAGTGGAGAGTCGAGCGAGATGTCGAGACTCCTCACCCGGGCAAGATGTTAATCCTCACACAGATGCACCGCTGCAAAGGGGGTGCTTAGATTCGGGAAATCAATTTGTATGACTCCGGACTAAACCAATACAATGGTCGTTCCATAATCAATTCGATCGCAAATAGAGAGATGGGTTGATCTGTAGGAGGGAAGCTGAGAATTGTGTGGGATCAGTGTTGATAGAAGATTGTGGGTGTGTTGAAGATTTCTGCAGTATTGGTGAACCGTTGAATTCTGATAAGTTCTGAGTGATTGATGAATTCCTGAGAGTAGTTACTCGAGAAATTCTGTGTTAGACATGTATTCGAGTGTTTGAATGTTGATTAATGATGTTGTAATTCCTTGTCCTCAATCGTTTCAGAGACTTATTTATACTGTTAGAGTAGTAACATCATTGATCCCTGTAAGTGTGACGGTTTCTTGAGCGGAAAAGTGGGAAAGTGGGAGATCGTGGTAAAGTTAGTTCCACGTCATGTGGAGACTTGACTGATCGTGCACCCACTACTTTGCTAACTCCTTCAACCGTTGACACGACTTACGCACATTTCTCGTCGTGGGATGAATCCACGTGTCGTAGACCGCCAGACAAAAACCCTAAGTGATATCCCCCATTTGTGACGTGATTGATGTTTCACGAATCATGGAGTCTGCGGGGAATACGTGTTTAGGTTTAATCAATTGTTGACTGATTAGACACTGAGCCTAAGTTTGGTGAATCAAGCATGAATGGTGAATGCTCAGCGATTTATGGGTCGAACATGTAGTTCTCTGAAGAGATGTCAGTATGACAAGTTACTAACTAATTGAGTGATTGAGCAAGTATTGCCGCGGATTATGAGAATTGAATGAGCAACTGAGCAAGTATTGCTCAATTCACCGAATTATGGGATTTTGATGGGGAACTGAGAAGTATTGCTCAATTCTCTGAATTAAGGATTTGATGGGAAACTGAGCAAGTATTTCTCAATTCACCAAATACTGGAGAATTGTCGAATATGGAGAATTGTCGAATAATATTCAGGCGATTGAGCAAGTATTGCTCGATTCAGCGAATTATTTACTGGTGATGTGACCCAGTAAAATATTAATTAAAATATTGGTAGATTACCGAATATTGTTTAATTAATTTTAGATGTTGATTGATGAATCAACATAAATTTATTGGTGTTCGAAATTGCTCAGAATGTTGGTTTCACAGAGCGTTCATTCGAAACCCTAATTTTTGGACAATCCTCCATCCATTGGAGAATTGCTGAAAATTGATTATGAGTGATGGAGGGACCGACCTCATGGCATGAGGAGTGTCCATGTGATATCCAGTGCTCGAGTAAGCATGCACCAGGGTTCTCAGTTTGAGAGTTGGTGAAAAATGATGATTAAATAGGGAGTTCACCATTTACTGAAAATCTTGTTGGGTTCAGCATTAGGTGTAAAACCTAAGTAGGAGAGATGGGACCGACCAAGAGAACCAGGGGATGGATCTTGGTGACCACATGACCAAGTGTTGGTCCTTTGGAGGATTCTCCAGTTGGTTGGAGAGATCTCGGGCCCAGTATGAGCAATTGAGCAAATTAGGTCAAAACTGCGAAAACGTATGAGATCGGATTCGTGCAAACCCTAGAAACAACCTGGTTGGTCATGGAGGCATGCATGTGTTTCCATGATATCCCTATCTCCATACTGAGAGTTTCAGTATTTTCTGATGTGCGTTTGAGTGATGTTGTGAATTTTCAGAAGAGTTTCATCTTGGTTGAGAATTCTCGATTTTTAGTGGAATGAGCATGTATGCTCAATTCATCAATATTTTGAAAACATTAAAATAAAATATTTTAATAATCCAAAATTTCCATGAGGGACTAGCCGGCCGCATGACCATGTTGGCTTTTGGTTTTTCGTGATTCGAGCAATATTTGAGAAAATATGGAGAATTAACGAATTTTGTTCAAACCCAGGAGTTTCACGAGTTGAGGGAAATAATAATAATGAGAAATTAAGGATTCCAAGATGTGGGACCGACCTCGGCTAGGGCATGGCCAGTCGTCCATGTTGCCCGGTCCCGCACACCTTTTCTTATTTTATTATTATTTTTTGTGGATCCTTGAAGTTATGGAGAGTCCTTGAAGATATGGAGAATCCAAGAAGATATGGAGAATCCATGAAGTTTTGGAATAATAATTACAAAAAGCTAAGGATTGTGAGGTGTGGACAGGACAAGGCTTGGGCATGGCCGACCGGCTAAGTTGCCCGGTCCCGCACACCTCTCCTTATTTTATAATTTATTTGGTGAATCCTCCAAGTTTTGGAGAACTCTCGAGTTTTTGCACAAATTGGGAATTTTTTGCCAAGATGTAGAAGTCTCCATGGGTTTATGAAAATCACGATAAAATAAAGAAAAATAATGGGGAAGCATGGGACCGGCCACGGCTAGGGCGCTTCCCATTATTTTATTATTTATTATTTTCTCTCTCATATTTTGTGGAGAACTCTCCATTGTTTCATGTTTTTGGATGCTCGTTCGCGCATCCGGGTGCTCAGTCGTGCATCCGGGTGCTCAGTCATGCATCATTGTCGAGTACACTTGCACCATTTTTGTGGGGCTTACTAAGTGATGGTCCATATGCCCAATGGTTGAATATTTATTGCTAATTCATGAAATTCGGTGTAGAATAGTTCATCAAACGAGACAATAAAATAATTGGTTATTTATTATCAATTCATAGGATCATCTGTGGATTGACTATGAACTAATAATAAAACAGGCATTACCATTCCATGGGATCGTGGATTCGACCATAGAATCGGAGTAATAAAATTATCTATTATCATTTCATGAGCTTAGTAGTGAATTCGATCATGAAATCGGAGTAATGAGATAAATTGTTGTTGCCATTCCATGGGATCAAGTCGTAGATTCGACCATGGAATCAGAGCAATTGTTATTGCCATTCCATGGGATCAGGCCGTGGATTCGACCATTGAATAGGAGCAATAATAGATTATTTTGGAAATTCGGTGGTGAATGTCACGGAAGAATTAATCTATGTGCATAGTCAGGAGATGGAAAATCCTGAGGGTGCTATCAGACTCTACAGAGAACACCCGAGTTTATACACGTCGCTCCACATAGTCAGGATCGGTGAGTGTCACTGTCCTTAAGGCATTGTTGCTCTCAATATGACGGAGAACTGCCCAATCGTTCTTCTATGTAGAGGGGGGTCGCTCTCATGTAGTCAGGGAACAGTGAGTATCATCGACATCCTGAAGGCGTTAAGCCCTCTCAACAAACAATTATGTAGGAGGACCGCCCAATTCTATTATTCTACATAGAGGGTACAATGAAATGTCGGGGATCGAACGCTCAGCTTGTGGAGGCTTTTCGAAAGACATATTCATCATGGCTTCGTAAAATATGAATCGTCACATGCCTGAAGCCGTATCAGGAACATGCAGTATCATGATTTTTTGGTTTTGACCTTTGTTGAAAATCCACCATCTACAAACTGTACCTTGGATCAATGTGAGATTGACTGGGTTTCAACTACAGTCCAGACCGAAGTTAGCTTGAAGTAGGCTAGTATCTGTAACGTCTAAATACAGTTTATGTTTAATATGGACTAGGTCCCGGGGTTTTTCTGCATTTGCGGTTTCCTCGCTAACAAAATTCTGGTATCTATGTTTTTTTTTCCCGCATTATATTTGTTATATAATTGAAATAATACAGGTTGTGCGTTGTTCAATCAATTAGAATATCCGACCTTTTGGTTGTTGATTTAAATTGATTGACACTTGGATATTGGTCCTTGATACCATCCAAGTTTATCTCTCTTGTATTTAATCGAGACTCGCAGTTTGCTTGAGTAAGATTTAAATCGAGAGATAGAGATATAAACTCTTTGATATACTTTTATCTAGATTGAGTCTGACTGTCAAGTTGATTCTATAGAAAGTATATTGGAGTTTGTCCATAACAATGATTGAGAACTCTTGTTTTCTCGTTATTATAGCTATGGATTTTCAACAACGATGATGCTAAAGTTACAACCTTTGGGATCATTGGAGTACTTGGAAGTGACGAAGATTTCGAGTAATGTTGAAGATTAAACATGTGGAATAGGAGCTACAAAGTTTATTTATATATTTTTTGCATTCCATATGTATTGATAGTTTTGTCACTAAAATTGACAAAGGGGGAGATTGTTAGAGCATTGCTCGGTTGAACTCGCATGCGTTGCTATCTCAAGCATGTTTGTCAATATTAGTGATCAAAACTATAAGTCTTGATTTCTAGTCTACTATAGCTAAGGTATCGGACTAGGATAGAAAGTGTAGTTGAGCTCAAGAACTCCATGGAAATCATCATACAAGACGAAGGACTACTCAAGGAACTAGCGGATCTTCATCGACTAAAAGGTATGTGGAGACTTGAACTTATCTATCACTTAAAAGTTTATTTATCTTCTATCTTGAGACAAAAGTCGTTTTGCTATATAGACTAAGATTACACACATTTGGTATTTCGAGCCGAGTATATCTCGCCTATCTATTTCTCGAAATATGTGTTGGTAAAGCTTTCACTTTAGCCAAGTTCATATTTACCTAGTGATGAAAGTCATGTTAAGTTTCAATCACTTTGAAAATTGCTCTAACGAAAAATGATTTGTGAATAACAACTATATAACGTCTTCTGAGAATGTTTCAATAATTGAAATGAGAGTTTAGACTATTTAACCATTGGAGGATATAAGCATTGTTGTGGAAACACATATATGTATAAGTCCTTATTCCTTGAACCTAAGTTTGCGATCTTTGTTGATCAAGAGAACCGAAGAAGTGCGTGAGCTTTAGTCTGCGAACTCAGTACGTGAACCCAATTCGCAAACTGGCGAAAGTTCTCGACCCAAGAATTTCTGCTCGAGTTTGTGAACTCCATCAGGGAACTTAAGTCCGCGAACTTGAGTAGGTTATGTCTAAAAATGATGTTTGTGAACTTATCATTATAAACTAAGGAATGCAATTGCAAACCGTGGCTATATAGTTAATGAACCGATTCGAGTGAATCAAATCTTTTTTGCTTCAATTGTGTCTTGTGTAGTACATGATATTTCCTTGCAATTGAACAACTCTCTAACTAGTTCATTTGAGTCATTTGAACTAGTTATGGTGAAGAAGAATATGGTTGATATGAAAGTTATCATATGGCTAACCATTTGGTTAACTATTGTTGAACCAACTAATGTACAAGTTTGGGTACGGTTTTCACAAGCCTACAAACATGCATTTCATGTGTGTATAACAAGCTATGTTTTCGATCTAACTGTTGATAAATATTGGCTTGAATCTAATAAGGTTTTCATCTAACGGTGGATATTGAATGCTTTGTTACTAAGCTAACATTGATTGCGAACCCTGATTTGAAAGACCATATATGGGATAACTCTAACAACTGAAAAACCTAATCCCCACACATTCTGTGTGATACTAGTTGTTCTAAGCTAGAGTCGATTCTCCTTTAACCTTTGGTTTCTTCTTCTAAACCAGGTTAACGACTTAAAGACTTCATTGGGATTGTGAAGCCAGACCAATACTACTTTTCTTGTAGTTGTGTGATCTGATCTTGCATATTCTATCGTACGAGTACAATTTTAATAATTGGCTTGAGATTTGTATCTCTGATAGGCAAGATAAAAAGTAGTCACAAACATCTTCGTCTCATTGTTTGTGATTCCACAATATCTTTTTCGCTGCGTCGATTAAGACTATTGTGAGGTGATTGATAATACTGAGTTGTTCTTCGGGAATATAAGTCTGGTTTATCAATTGGTTCATGTTCACCTTGATTTATCAAAAGACGGAACAAAACTCGTAGATATATTCGTGGGAGACGAAATTATATATTACTGTAGACTTTTCTGTGTGATACATATTTGTTTATTAAAGTCTTCGACTTTGGGTCGTAGAAACTCTTGGTTATGGGTGAGATCATCTAAGGGAATCAAGTACGTAGTATCCTACTGGCATGAGAGATGTAGGAGCATAACTGTACCATGGATCAGTGTGAGATTGATTGGGGTTCAACTACAGTCCAGACCAAAGTTAGCTTGGAGTAGGCTAGTTCTGTAGCGGCTTAATACAGTGTATGTTTAATCTGGACTAGGTCCCGGGGTTTTTCTGCATTTGCGGTTTCCTCGTTAACAAAATTCTGGTGTCTGTGTTATTTCTTTTCCGCATTATATTTGTTATATAATTGAAATAATATAGGTTATGCATTGTTCAATCAATTAGAATATCCGACCTTTTGGTTGTTGATTTAAATTGATTGACACTTGGATATTGGTCGTTGATACCATCCAAGTTTATCTCTCTTGTATTTAATCGAGACTCGCAGTTTGCTTTAGTAAGATTTAAATCGAGAGATAGAGATATAAACTCTTTGATATACTTTTATCTAGATTGAGTCTGACTGTCTAGTTGATTCTCTAGAAAGTATATTGGAGTTTGTCCATACAGATTGCTAATCGAAATATTGGGTGTGGTTGTTAGACCCTCGCTTTTTCAGAAAGTAATCTTCTCCTTATCTTCTTGTGCAATTACAATTTGATTATAGCCCGAGTAACCGTCCAAAAAAGAATAATGTGAATTCCCCGCTAACCTCTCTAACATATGATCAATGAAATGCAAAGGAAAGTGATCCTTGAGGGAAGAAAAATTTAGCCTTATGTGGTCGATGCATACTCTCCATCCTATTTGAACTCGTGTAGGAACAAGTTCGTCATCTTGATATCTGAAAACAGCGACATCTGATTTATTCGACACCACTTGTAATGGACTAACCCATTTGTTGTCCCAAATTGGGCAAATCACCCCACACTTAGTAGTTTGAGGATCTCTTTCTTCACAACCTCCATCATATGAAGGTAAAGCCTACATTAAGCATCACATACTGGCGTGGCATTGTCTTCCATTAGGATTCGATGCTACACATTGATAGACTAATACCTTTGATATCAGCAATGTCCAACCAATGGGTATTATTTTGTGCTCTCTCTAAACCCTAATTAGACGTTCTTCATGTATTGTTGTGAGGTTAACTCTTCCATATCACCCAAGTAAACATATTTTAAGTGATCCATAAGAGGTTTTAGTTCAAGTTTAGGTTCCCGCACAACATAAGGTAAAGGAATTTCATTAGTAAAGGGTTAAGAAATATAAGAAATACCCGAGAGGGCATTTTGAAGTGTTGTTAAGGCACCACAAGCCTCCATAATATTATCAGATACATGGACATTCAGGTCCAAAGTACCATAAACGTTCGTATCGATATTGTTTTTTTATACAACATCAAGTTCATCTTCTCTATTTAATTCAAATATTTACTAGACTAACGAATCAATAACATCAATAGAGAAACAACATGTTTATCACTAGGATAACACATAGCTTCAAAGATGTTAATATTATGACCTCATTTTTAAACTCCATAGTAAGTGTCCCACTATCAACCTCAATCTTCGTCTTTGTAGTTTTCATAAATGGTCTTCCTAAAAGTAAAGAAGTAGATGAACGAGACTCTCCATTATGCATATCCACAATATAAAAATCAACTGTAAAGATTAATTTATTCACTTAAACTAACACATCTTCCACCAGTCCCTTAGGATAAATATTAGAATTGTTTGCAAAATGAATGATTATCCATATTGTCTCATGTAAAGGTCCAAGATTCAAAGAATTATAAAAATCAGTTGACATAACACTTATGGATGCACCTAAATCAAGTAAATCATGCTCAAACCTCTTGGTACTAACAGTAATTGGAACCGTGAAACCTCTTGGGTCTTTGCAATTTGCAGGAATATTCTTTAGTAACATGGAAGAATCGGTTTCTCCTACACGAGAAACCTCATTATCAATCAACCTATCATTTTTTATGCACAAATATTTAAGAAATTTGGCCCACCTGGGTACCATTTCGATGACCTCAATAAATGGGATGTTGATTTGCAACTTGCTAAAGATCTTCATTATCTCTTTACCTTGAGCTTGCTTTTTAGACTTGGATCTTGTATAATTCTTCTATTTCGAGTAGTAATACCAGGTCGTTGATAACTAGTGCAATGACTAGGAGTCAGAGATTAAGCACCTGAAATCAAAAATATGGAAAATAATATCAAATACTAACAATAAAACCGAAAAACAAATCAAAAAATTGATGCGTGTCGTAAGTGCAACACATTAAATCACTTATTTCCATACAATTATCTAGTAACATAATGGAAGCAAGGATCGTTCCCACGAAGAGAGCAGAGTTTTAGGTTGTAAAATGTCATGAATTAGTGGTTGTTGTTTTTTTTTACACGATCAGCGGCGGGATTCGAACCCCTAACCTATAACTTGGGAGCTCGACCCTTGGCCAACTAGGCTATTCCATGTTAGTTAAATTGAAAATTTTGGACCATTTCTCGATTTGTGCATGTCATACTTGCACAGGCCATGCTAATCTTCTCTATATCGTTCCAATTTTATCGGATGTCCCCGAAGGGACAAAAAAAAACAAACAATAAAAATGCAATCAAGGATGAGAAGTATGATTGGGGAATCCTTCTTCGTTACTAAACATTCATCTGTTCGTCATAAATCACAGATTATCACCAACCATGGGATAAAAGGTACAGTTATATAACTACCCCCAAGATTCCTACTATTACCGAATAACAAGTACTCTTAGTTATCGGATTCTATCCGTCTGAACCACCTTGAGGTTCGCTTAAAAGATGTAATCCAGTCGAATGCTTTAGGGCTTATGAATCTAGGTTTGATCCTAGCAGTAGTGTCAAACTCAGCACGTGCGGTCCACATACTAGTATTGTTTCTGCACGCGATTTCTCCATAGAATCCCTCTGCAAGGTTTCACATTTTTTCTATTTTTGCATGGTTTATTCAACAATTATGGATATCCTAACCTGTTGTTATCAATAGGTCAATTAATATATCAGTTTAGTTGGCCTCCTAAATCAATCAATCAATCACAAACATTCATCATGATTAAAATAAATGATAATTATATGAAGAATCAAAAAGATTCATATAATAAATCAAATCATTTTTAGAACTTAGAATTCATCCTCAATCAAATAAAAGAGAAATAGATACGATGATGGAAGACATTCAAAACCCTAGCTTTCGCTCCTTGTCTCCACTTTGGATCTTGGTCAAACTATGTTGGAGCTAAATATTCTTGAATTTTCTCGAGTTCCTCCTGGTCCTTAGTCCATGCTCACGAGCATGTCCGTTTCAGCGCCATTTTCGCTCTTTTTGGACGATTCTACCTAAATAAGACAAACAAAAGAGAACAAAAATAATATAATGTAATAAGAAAGAAAGAAACATACAAATATAACAAAAGTATAGTAAACTACGCATTTATATCAACTAGATGACCGCTGCCACGGTGGGACGGCCGACCAAAGAAATCGACGCAAAAATATCATTTTTCCTCACACTGCGCGAAAGTATCATTTTTCCTAACACGGGGTGAAAGTGTTACTTTTTCCTGAAACTGGAAATTACCCGATGCATAAACCAAAATATGGTTGCATAATGTGTTATTCATCTTTTTGGTGGTTTGTATAATGGCTATGCATTCAATTTTCGAACATTGTGCCTAAAGTGAAAGTATCACTTTTCTTGAAATGGAGAGAGTACATCGTTTTATTAGTTGCAACGGAAAATAAATTGATGTAATATAAACCAAAATATGGCTACATAAAGTATCATGTATCTTTTGTGGTGGTTTGCATAATGGATATACATTTAATTTTCTAAAATTGTGCCTAAAATAATAAACACCTCCGAATTTTTCGTAAAAACTCTAAATTTGATATTGTTGTTTGTACTCATTGCGGAAATTTTTTTAAATCCATTCTAACGAGATAAAATTTGTAAAATTCCAAGGCACGGATTTTTGGATATGTTATATTAAAATTTGGTTACCAATTGTACCCCTAAGAGCATCCACAGCCGATGACCAAAACTATAATTTTGGTCGAGAAATCAATCACAGTGGGCGTGACTAAAACTATAAAAGTCGACCAAAACCAAATTCTGGAGTAAATTTGGTCTCACACCTCGACCAAAACTATATTTGGTCGAGCGAACGTTAAGAATGCGTTTCATTACAGGCGAAGATTTAGAGTTGGTTTGGCGTGGGACGCAGATATAAAGTTCGCCTCACACACAGACGAAGGTATAAAGTTGGTTCGAATGGGGCGAGTTTAAAATGTTGGTTTCACCATGCGTTAATATAAAGTTCGCTTGGCTACAAACCAACTTTATAAGTTGGTTTCAATGGGGCGAGTTTATAGAGTGCGCCCCATCAGGCGTCTTTTATATCTTCGCCTGACATTAAAGCAGTTTTATACGTTCGCTTGATTATTAGTTCGGGCGAAGTTTATACCTTCGTCTGGTGATTTCCGACCGTTGATAAAAAAAATTATGAACGTTATAAAAATTTCCGAACGTTAGAAAATTATTCCATATATACGTATATAATTTTTTTTAGGGATTCATTCTTGAAGTTTCCGCTTGGAGAAACAACAACAGAGAAATAAAACAGGAGAAGTGAAAATAAACATTGTAGTTTCCGTCTCACTGTTTTGTTTTTGTTTTTCACCCATACGAATGGCACATGTGCAAAACATGTCCAGGCGAAGATTTAAATCACGTTTGCTTTCGGGCGAACTTTAAAAACTCGTCTGATGAAACACATTTTAAAAACTTGTTTGGTGGGGCGAACTTAAAAAACACGTTTCATCAGACGCAGTTATAAATTGCGCCTGGATGGGGCGGATTTTAAATCTTCGCCTCATGGAACGAAGTTTTAATCTTGGATTGAAGACCAGGCGTATTTATAGAGTGCGTTTCATTTGAAACGAAGGTATAAAACTCGTCTGTTGTCTGGCGAAGTTATAATGTGTGTTCCGTTTAGGCGTACCTGTAATCTTCGCATGTGCGTGAGGCGTAGATTATACGATCGTTCCATTTCGGGCGAAGCTAAAAACTGCGTTTGACTATAATTTGGTCGTACCCGTTGCGTTTGAAACCTACCATAAACTAAAAAAAACCAAATTTTTTAGTTTATACTCTTTGGTTTTACTCGTATGGCTGTGGATGCTCTAAGAGAATAAGATATACAAGGAGTTATAATAATTTGACTATAAGGGAGGGACAATTTAGAAATTTCCATGGTATGACACCAAATCCAATCTTTTTTGTCAAATTAAAAAAAAAAAATCATATCCCATATTGATACAAAATCACCATATATAAAGTTCTCTTGCTTCGATCGGTCGGCCTAATTATATCAAGAAGAAGGCAGTGCAAACCACAGAGTTTACCGATTGAGTTTATTTACAGTTCTCTACATATCCATGTTAAGTAGATAATTGTGTACGAGAAAATGAAAACTTTGTTTTCAATTACTTTCTCCATCAAAGTCTCAAGGCAAGGCGGCTTTCCACTTTTGACTATCAAGAGGCAGGTAATCTATATACTACTCATCAAAAAATCGACACTCATCAGATTAGTATCTACTCCTTATTAAAAAGCAGATGCATTTTGGGCGCCATCTTCTTAATGCCACCAGGTATTAAAGTAAACACATCTTTGTGTGTTCAGGCCATTGGCCGCCTACACACAAACATCAGCAAGCTAGCTAGCAGACATTAAAGCAGACCAAGTAGCACCACTTTCATCAAAAATATAATATGATAATGGTGATTGGTTAATAAAAACACGGGAACATGAGTTGGTACATATCACATGGAGTTGGTACACCAACTAATCTCGAATGATCTAATAAGACCAATACTACGTATTCCTTCTTGGTAAATGATAATCTAGCAAAACAAAACCAAAAAAAAGACTTAATAAAAAACGCTTCCAAATATGTTTAATCAATTCCTCTGCAACCTCAGTTGTACTTCTTAAGATCATCATCAAAACTTCGGTTGCCTCGGTGAACTGTGTTGATCAAGCAAACCTTCAGAAAACAAAAAAGTTTTCGTTATCCATGTCGATGAACTGCCCTCATGAAGTTGAAAGCAACGCTGAAGTTGAAAACAACACAACTGTTAACTTTCCATTGCGAGAGATACCAGGTAGTTACGGAAAACCTTTTTTTGGTCCCTTACTAGACAGGCTCAAGTATTTTCATTTCCAGGGTAAAGAAAAATACTTCGCGTCTCGTGTTAAGAAATATCAATCCACTGTTTTCCGAGCCAATATGCCACCAGGTCCCTTCATTTCATCAGATTCTAAGGTGGTTGTCCTTCTTGATGCAAGGAGCTTCCCTATCCTTTTCGATGTTACTAAGGTCGAGAAGAAAGATGTTTTTACTGGTACTTATGTTCCTTCCACAAAACTAACTGGTGGTTACAGAGTCCTTGCATATCTCGATCCGTGTGAACCTAATCATTCCAAGCTTAAACAACTACTTTTCTTCCTCTTTCATTCACGTCGCGAATTTATCATTCCAGAGTTCAGAACAAGCTACGGTGAGATGTTTGATACTCTTGAACGTAAGGTTGCTACCAGAGGTAAAGCTCGTTTTGATGGCCTGAATGATAAGGCATGTTTTAACTTTGTATGTCGGTCCTTTTTCTCGACGAACCCTGCCGATACAAAGCTCGGTATTAGAGGAGTACCCACTAAAATCCTTGTATGGATTCTTTTCCAAATCAGTCCCATTGCTTCGACAGGCTTACCTTGTTTTCTCGAGGAGCCTCTCTTCCACACCTGCCTTTTGCCTCCGTGTTTAATGAAGCACAATTATAAGAAGCTATATGATTTCTTCTACACGTACTCAGGTTGGATTCTTGATGAAGCAGAAAAGATGGGTATCGAAAGAGAAGAAGCATGCCATAACCTTCTTTTTGCTGCATGCTTTAATGCTTTCGGTGCAATGAGGATCTTTTTCCCTATCCTCATAAAATGGATTGGCCGCTCAGGCATAAAAGTACACAAGCAGTTAGCAGATGAGATAAGGTCAGCAGTAGCATGCCATGAAGGAAATGTTACGGTGAAAGCAATCGAGGAGATGCCATTATTGAAGTCCGCTGTCTATGAAGCTTTAAGGATAGAACCACCTGTACCGTTCCAGTATGCTACGGCAAAGAAAGATTTGGTGATAGAGAGCCATGAGTCAACATTCGAAGTTAAACAAGGGGAACTGTTGTTTGGGTATCAGCCATTTGCAACCAAGGATCCTAAAGTGTTTGATAGAGCTGAAGATTTTGTGGCTGACCGGTTTGTGGGAGTTGAGGGAGAGAAGCTGTTTAAGTATGTAGTGTGGTCTAACGGACCTGAGACTGAAAATACAACCGTTGAAAACAAACAGTGTGCAGCGAAGGATATCGTGGTGTTGGTGTCAAGGCTTTTGTTGGTGGAGTTATTTCTCCGCTACGATACGTTTGAGGTTAAAATACATACTTCGCCATTATTTCCGTTAGTGACATTCACTTCTGTTAAGAAATGCAATGATCCGAGTCCAGAGAACCAAATGCAATAGATCTTGCACTCCAAGTCCAGGAAACTTCCTGGGCAGTTCTGTTCTGTTGGACCATTACTGACAAGTTATAGTAGAGATTTTATATTTCTGTGTAATTGCTTTCCAATGCTGTTCAGTTATTCTGTATAATTAGCTTTCCTTGGTGAATTCTATATCCTTCGTATATTGTTCCGAATATGTTTCTACAACCTTCACTAAATACGCAACATTCCTCCATTCGGGTCAGATAAACTTAATGGAAGATTGGTAAAAGAGCATTGATGCACAGCTAAAGCATAGAGGGAAAGCACAGAACGATTGGAAGCATAGGAGAATCACAAAAATCCCTTTCTGATATTCACAAATTAAGATTAAGTTGATAACATTTGGTTCAGTTAACCACATTCTCCAACAAACTGTTTGAGGATGGTGAGCTGTCTTCACTGAACCATGGTGCATGCACAGAAACAGGGGAGCTGTCTTTTACCTCGTGAATGGAAGTCACAAGGTTAACCCTCTGCGACACAGTTAGTCTATGACTCTCCGTCACTTTCTTGATTACCGATGACCCGTCCAACTTCTGATCACTTTCATCATACACGGAAGAACAAGTTGAGCCTACTGATGATGCTCCACAGATGCCCTCTTCCATCGGTGCCCAAGCACTATGCCTGATGTAATCTAGTTCACTAGCTACTTCCATCATAGAAGGCCTCATGTCCCTGTGAAACGCAAGGCATCTAAATGCCAATTCTGCCACCTTATGTACAGAGGAAAGTGTCCATGCATCCCTGTTAGGCTCAATGGATGGGTCTATTATGTCATCCAAACAACCTTTACCTATTTTATCTACAGCAAGTGCAGCTAAATTTATCTCGCTTTGAGGCCGTGAGAAGTCCACCACCTTCTGTGCAGTTATGATCTCCACCAAAACCACCCCGAAACTGTAGACATCACTTTTATCTGAAAGGTGGAAATTCTGATGGTATTGAGGATCAAGATATCCTGGTGTCCCTTGTGGTGCTGTTGAGATGTGGGATAACTCAGTAACTCCCACCCCCACTCTAGAGAGACCAAAATCTGCAACCTTTGAGTTGAATTTGGCGTCCAATAGTATATTGCTCGACTTGATGTCTCTGTGGTATATAGGTGTGTTGGCTGAGTGGAGATGTGCGATGGCTTGTGCAGTTTCGGAGGCAATGGTAAGGCGAACTGTCCAAGGAAGGCCAGTTCCCCTCTCTCTCTGTAGATGTTGAGCTAAAGTACCATTTGGCATGAATTCATAAACAAGAATCTGCTCACTCCTTTCTAAACAGTATCCTAAAAGGCGAACAAGATTTGGATGGCTCACAGAAGAGAGAAGCTTTACCTCATTCATGACTTGCTCAATTCCATCTTGATCGCGATGTCGGATCTTTTTTATAGCCACCCATTCATCATTGTGAAATATTCCTGCATAGACTGTTCCATATGCCCCTATTCCTAACAGATTGTCCTCTGAGAAGTAGTTTGTGGCTTTCTCAATTTCTCTATAGGTATAAAAAGGGATGCTACAGCTGCCCATTGTTTCTGATAATAATCGTTTCATGTCCTTGTGGGATCTCTGAAAGGTGGGCTGACGACGTCTGAAGCAGTAGCATAAAAGAGCCAGACCAGCCATAAAAATAGCTCCAGCAACAATGCCTGAGAAAAAGAGATGCCCATTTTTACATTAAGTTGTGTGGTTCAACAAATACACGCACATGAATTGCAAATTTTAGGCAAGTATGCGTGGATACAGAAAGTAAGCAATTTCTATGTAAGTGAAGCATTTTCTGTATCTAAGAAGTGCTAGAAGTGAAGGATTTTCTGTATAACCTTTTCAGTAATTAAGAATCTGTATGTCATTCAATTCTACATCCATCACCGATCAAAAAAAAAAAAAAAATTCTACATCCATCACTAGCTAATAAATCAACCAAAATACACTGTTACAGAGTTTGGCACATTAAGTAATCAGTTGACACTCTTTAGAACCTTTGATTATCCTTCTTATCAAGATTAAACCAACTTGAGTATCTTGAACAGTTATGGGATAAATGGTTTCAAGCTTCTATTTTACAAAAAAAAGTTGAAAGAAAAAAAATGTGGAACAAGAACGATTACCTCCAATCAGAACACCGACCCTGGTAGTTCCGCCACACTTCCCTGACATGTACTTCGAAGGGTTGCAACTGGAAGAAACTGCAAACATACAAAAAGAGAAACGGATTAGTACATAAGTTACATAAAACTTCAATTATGAGCTTTTACATTAAGCCATCACGACTGATATAATAACGCTACAACTATCCCCCAGCAGAAAACTAGAAAATGAAGGACGGCATTCCAAAAATATACTCTCAAGGTGGGAGTTGAAGTTACTCAGATGACCCAGCAAGCAATGGGTAAGAAAATACACGAGATGATGCTAATATAGCTTATATACATTAGTGACCTGCATTGCACACATCAAACTCTAAGAATCCAACTAGCAATATCATCTCTACTATTATACTCAGTCCTCACTAGAAAAAACATTCACACATTCATGGGCCTAATCTACCGGTAAAACGGGTGCGACCCAACATACATTGCCCATACAAAAAAAACATAGAATCAATATAAAAGTCAAAATTTCAATAAAGTCAGAAACCAGACATAACTTCAGTTCTAGTTTTGGCGTAAGTAAAACGCAGTACCCAATACAACAATTTTCTCATCTTCAAGTTCAAACTTTCTTTATCATCATTCATCACAATCCATTTTTTTCATCGTTATGACCAGACCAAAAACTTAATGGCGCCCGATCATTCAATTCTCATCATCCGCTGACGGGTCCCACCCAACCTTGACTAAAGTTTAAAAAAATCTTCTCCAAGACTCTCAATACATGACTTTTCACTATTCTCAACCACACCAAAAACTTATCCCATTTTCATGATAGTGGTTCATCCACTTTCTCTAATCATGTAGATTTCATGATACTTTTTTAATGCCCAATAGTCATTACACTCCTAACACTAACAGCAATTAGGTTTAATTTCATGATTAAAGTTAATATTGTGTTGTTAAATTAAAAAAATTATCGGTGTTAAATATCTTACCTTTCCGACAACCCTCACCGGAACGATACCCATCTCCGAAGAATCCTTCTTTGCAGTGGCACCGGAATCCTGTCCCATTATTTGGAGGAGTAACGAAATCCGTACAATTAGAATTCCGAGAACAAAACTTATCTTTTTTATCAGAACAAGAACCTTCTAACCACCATTCTAATTGAAGAGATTGGAACTGTAAAGAAACAGAAGAACTGAGATTCTTTGAATTCCGATGACCCAAAGCAATCGATGAGAATAAAGTCTTACACCCACTCTGACTAATATTTTCAAAATCCATAAAACCATTTCTTCCTATAGAGTAACAACTCAAATTATTACAACCTTTGGATTCAAAATTGGTCTCGACGAACTTTGCTGGTTCTATACATTTATGAAGAATCTTTGAACTGCATTTCCCTAGTATCAATCCGTTTTGAGATGTTAATCCATAATTTTTACTGAATAGATGTTTCACATTTCTGATAGAACGACCACAGCTTTCTGGTAAATCTATAACGATAGTTTCATTAGTTATGCTTTCTACTTTGAATTCATGGATTCGAATTCCTTCTGTTTCACTGCAATTTAATTGAATTTCACAATTATTAGAAAACCCAAATGGATAAGGAACTTTGGCTGCGCCGCCGCATGATCTGTTACAGGAAGATTGAGATTTGATGAACAAGAGAATGAAAATCGAAACAAAGAGGGTGTGGGTTTCTGTAAAAAACATCTTTTTAACGATTGAGTGATTGATCGATTACTAACTGAATTGTGATCGAATAAAGCTTCCTCTGTTTCTGGGTGCAATTTTCATCACTCTCTCTTGTGGTACCACTGCTGAGATTTCAGCGGTGAGAAAACATTGAAACTCTGATCATCTTCATCTTCTTCTTTGCTACAAAAGGAACGAAGTTCCAAGAATACTTTTTCTTTTGCTTTTACTTTTTCTCTCGGGGTGTCTTCGCTGTTCCAGCTTACATATGGTCAAGGAATTGATGTGCTGTGGAAAATGACTGCAATGACCTTGAGGTTTAAAGATATTGGCGGGGTAGATATGCTCTTTATTTCTGGGGGAAAACCTTCCAAATATGGATTATACTTACCAAAATATCTTTTGGAAAGAAAACTAATCATGCATTAAGAAGCCAAAGAAAAGATTTACAATGTTTGAATTTTTGTCCTTGGTTATGGATTAATCTCCTTGAAAAATTCAGCTTATGGAAGTGTGGTTGTATCTAAGATAAGGGAATTTTTTTTATAATAAGAACCCTGAATCCACAACCAAATCAACTTATGCTTGAGATGATTTTTTATAAGAGCCAAGTTGCCAACTAACGTAGCTTGGTCAAGTACACGAGCTTGTAGGTCCCGTGTTTTCCATTATTAAAACGTATAACCGGATCAAAGAATGATCGCTTCAACGTTCATGATGATACGTGTTTGCTCTGGTTACAGCTAATTATAATGTACATTGCTTGCACATGTATGTCGTAGAAATAGTAAGATCAACAATATTGGTTGCCTCGCATTTAAGGTTGACTCGTAGAGATTAATTGGTTTGATATCGGTTACTCCGGAGCCCGGAGATATTTTCTTGAAGCAATAATTATCAAGTGTAAAAGTCAATGCCGTATTAATGAGAGTTTTGAATATAGCGAAGCTAACAACCTATTATTAACTGATGATAATACAAATGGCAGTTAATGAACTGAAAGGGCTTGGTCTTGTCTGCACATTAATAATCGACTTGACTAGAAACTAGAAAGCGAGCAGGAAGACTTAAAAATCGATACAATCCAAGCAAGGAGTACTTAATTGGGAAGTTTCGGAAATTCTAACTAGTACACAGGGGGCTAAAAAAATTATAATAAATTCAATGTACTAAATATCTAATATTGGTGGACTAAGTATAAATTATAGGATCAAATCAAGGATTTTTTTTAAAACTTTTGAAATTTTAGGGGGCTAGAGCCGGGATTAGTTAACCCTGGCTCCGCCCTTGTGCACAATTGATTTTGACATACATGGATGTGAGCCTGTCCACCGTATTCTAAAGAGTCTTTGGAGGGATGAGATTTTAATCAGTCATGAGTGAGTTGTGCTTCATATAAAAAGTTGATGTGAAATATGTAGATGATTCCAGAAACTCAACATATTTGCATCCTTCACAACTTTATCATTGTAGTACACTGATAACTGGTAAAATTATTGGGTGATTATATCAGTGACCTGAGTTCGAAATCCACCAACATCAAATTCTTAACTGATTAAAAGAAAAAGAAAAAAATTGTTGAAATCTTGCTCTACCTAGTTACCAACTTAAAGACTTCTCTAAATGTTCTAGAGAGGTGAATCGGGGGTTAGAGAAATCAACAAACTTAATTTTAAATAAGGAAATGATGTGTTAAGGGGCGGAGCTAGCCTATTGCAAGAATGTGCAATTGCACCCCCTGCCCAGCTGGCTCCAAAGCCCATTTTAAGCTCTTTAAGGGGAAAAAAATTATAATTAAGCATGTTTTAGCCTTTTTTGCACCCTTAAATTTTTTGGTTGCACCCATAGCAAATTTTTGCACCCCTTCCCATGATTCTTAGTTCCTCCCCTAGCTGTGGCTGTGTTCTGTTTTAAATTGAATGGGCATGTATATTGTATAATCAGCTCCTACCTAAACTGCAAGCATAGGATTAGGGATATTATTTTAAGACTGGTTGCTTGCCTTGGGTGGGGGTAACAACAGTTCCCCAACCTGTGACTTAGTGATTGCAAGCAATTCCCAACTTCCAACTATAACAAACAATTTAAGGATGTGATGTAAATTCTCTGATCTTCTCAACTGTTAAGAGGGAGTAGAACAGTAGAACATATACAGATATACATTAAATGAGGAAGTAACTCATTCAAAAGATTCACGAGGATTATTATGCAGTGGGGTGGGATGTCTTGGCGTGAAGGGTATTATGGCCATTGTAACAGTGAATGTTCTGTTCACTGATTATGGGTTTTATGGTCATTTTATTCTAGTCTCTTTCCTGTTCCTTCCCGGATGGCCGAATGTCATACTGTCATTGCTTTTCTCAGCGTCTGAAGGGTTGACTAAATATCTAAAACCTCACACAATATTCTGTAGAAATGCCGGTCTCGCTTTGCTGCATCCTTGACTTCAGAAAAACACCAACGTAATGCTATAAAAGATTGATTAAGCAACAAAACCAACCTAATTGAAAAACAATGAAACAATCCTAGTGTTCGATCTTGGTGGTGGTACCTTTGATGTTTCAGGTACTTCATTATTCAAATTTTGAAGTTTATTTGTGTGCAATTCATTATGTCATATGAGTGCATGTATTACAAAATACTAGTATTGTTTTAGATGTACAGTCTTTTCAGTTTTTAGGCTTTTTGAAGATGCCTAATTTAGAAACAGGCTAGTAGATGTTAAAATGGACACTTTGATGAGAAGTTATCTGTGGTTTAAGTGTATTGATGCTTTTGAGGTGTTGCTGAATGTTCAAAGGCTTGAGTGTCAGGCTCCAAGTTTTTCTTGAGCATCAATGTTTTAAACAAGCTTATATTGAATACGATTCTCTGCCTTTGTTGTAGTTCTCGAAGTTGGTGATGGAGTATGAGGTGTTATCTACCTCTAGAGACTCTCAGTACAGTTCTACAGGTTTTCAACAATCCTCTAATACCGAAACAAGTATTGTGCACACCAAAGATCCAAGTGTCTTAAAACCTTCATAGATCTTCAATAAACACCTACACACAACTACTTGAATTTTGTGAAATCACACACAGAACGGAGTCTGTTAACAATAGATTATCACAAGATGTCTTTAGATCTAACAACAGTCTAAAAGATCCATGTAACTTTGCTAGGTGCAATCAAAGTTCAACCACCGTTAGTCAATCAAATCAATATGAAAACTAAAGATAAACTGTTGTGGTACTAGAGCTTCTCAATCTCAAAGAAAACTAAAATAAAACGAAAATATTCTCTATTTCCATAGCCTTTGAGAAATGTATTATCCAAATTTAAGATCGATTACTAAATTCTTATTTTCCATATATAATTAAAAACCTTAATTAAAAGATTTTTAACTTATTTAAATTGATTACACATTAATGCGCGTGTTCAAGTGTAGACATCTTTCTCTTGCAAGTCCTTTTTCATACTTGCTCACTCTTGAAACAGTTTAAAATTGGTTCATCTTCAAGAACTATGTGAGTGACTCGCAATTCAAAACCAATTGTTTTAGATCATCTATTACTAGATCGGGTTCCCCTCTCCAAATTTGGTCTTTTCTACTAATAAAAGTCATACCAATATATAAGTCAGGCCTTTTTTTACCAAGAACACAAACTATGAGCTTAATTTGAAATAAGATATGCAATGAAAATATCCCCAATAACGCTTTCTTTTCGGTTCACAACACATATCATGAACTTACTTCCTTAGAACACACGTAAACATTGTTAAAAATGATTATGTCACTTATATACAAAGTTGTAATGGTTAAGAAATAAACCTCATATTGTATTACTTAATACTATGTAACAATTGAAAGATACGAAAGGGAATGAAACCTGTTCTCTAGTACATATACATCAAGTGAGTCGATCTTGTCAATTGTAGTGACAAAACTCATAATCATATGTAAACAAATTACAATAATTCATTACACATACGCTTGATTACCGAATTCAACATCATATAACCTCGTGAATGTCGTTGCTGACATTATAATAACAAATCTCATACTCCCTAAAGGTGAGATAGGCAGAGATGCCCGCATTTTTGTTATCCTAATCATATGATATGTTCTCGTCTATGCTTTTGGCTTTTGTTAGATTGGTGATGTTTCACAAATCTCAAAATAGACTTGCAACCTCAAGCATGAGGGTTCCATACTTCATTATTCAAATTTAATTGAAGAAATTTTCCCAACTTTGTGTTAGTTCAAACCGATTGTTGAATCACAATAACCGTCTTTTAAGTCTAACTAAGATTTAACTTAGTTTATCTTATCCGCAAGCATAAATAATTCATACAAACCAATAAATCAACTTTCATAATTATTCACCTCAACCGGAAGAAATTGAAGTCCTAAAGTTGATACTACACAATAAAGCAAAATAAGTTTAACATAACAAATTTGTGTTACATAATGGAATAAACACATCAATTGTACCGAAAATTTTGTTCAAGCAAAAGCAATAGATATAAATAAAAACAAGCTTTTCTTAAACATGAAAACAATTAACTAACAAGATTGTTACCTCAATTTCGCATCCAACTTCTCCAATATGATTGCATCTTCTTCTTCCGGGGAGAATTGATATTGAAATACCATTATGTTGTCATCCTTATGCAAAAACAAAATAATAACAACAACCAACCTTTACCGTTGTTGAAAATCAACAATTGTAAGCAAAAGTTGAAAACTTCAAAACACGTATGCTTTTATGCTAAACCAAAACCGATTCAACATATTGTGACTTTTTCACATATTGTCATAAAGCCTAAATCAAAAGTCACCCAAAAACCATGAATATCAAGGTAATAAAACCGAAATCAAACATCCCATAAACATCCATAGCATATAAATAAAGCATTAAAGCACCGGCTATGTAAATCAAAAACTATCACAAGAAAATTATACATTAAATAACTTTATTCATAATAGTTTTATTCATAATAGACTTATACAATGAAAGAAATCAAAAATTGATGTCTATTTTTCCAATACAACTCAGTCCTTCATATCAGTGCCATGAAGGTAAATCTCTTCAAGTAGTTGTTATCTACCTGCAAGAGCATAGTATTGTTTTAGATGCTAAGCCAATTTCCCTTTTCATTTTACTTCTAATCTCAAGAGAAGATCCTGACTTAATCTAGGTTTTTTTGATCTATCATATTTTCAGGATGTTGGATCCAGACTCATGGTTCAGAAAGGAAAGACCACGAGAGGAGGATGAAAATATAATATTCCTAATGATATAAAACAATTACTAGATTTTATTTCCATAATCTACACAAAAGTGCTTGTTTTTCTCTCTTCCTCAACACATGGTGAGGAAAGAATGATCGATAAATGAGATGGACAACTTTGAATGAGAAATTCTCCTTGCTACCTCGATCGAAGTATCTTGAAACTCTTTAGCAGTGTAAACAGTTTTTGCATCTTATCTTATTTTTCCCTTTACCATTAGGTGATTTAATAACATTTCCATTCTTAATGAGGTAAGATTGCAATATTAGATGTTTCCTCTTCTTCATCATATGAATCAAAGGTATCATCATGAGTTACATCCAAAGCCTTTACTTCCAGGTAGTGTCTGGCAAAACCCTTTACACGTGAAGCATTGTGGCTGATATTCATCATCTTCTTTATGTTCTTTTTTGATAGGAACTAGATCATATGGTCGATAAGATTGGTGAGGATCCTTTAAGAATCTCTTATTTCTTTTCCTTAAGAGATCTCGAAACTGTCTAGTAATCAATGCTAATGATTGTTCGATTTTATCATTAGAGTTGCCTGCAATCTGTTCTTCTGAATCATCCAACTGTCTATTCCTTTCTGAAACTATGATTCATGATCAAAGATCTTTAACTTTCCAACGAGTGTGCTGGAGAGTGATGCTTCTATGAGTTGCATGCTTCTTGTAGGAGGCAACGATATGGAATTACACTATATTTTTTTCAAAAGAAAGAGGCATTGATTATCTCAGAGAGTTTAAGATAAAACTTTCAAAAGTGTCGCGCATATCCATTCGCTTTCCCAATCAGACGTAAGAGTTTGGAAATCAACATGATGTTGTAGATCACGACTTACAGCATGTATTCAAACCATCTTCGATGCTGCATCCTTGAAACAAAAAACACCAACGTAATGCTATAAAAGATTGATTAAGCAACAAAACCAACCTAATTGAAAAACAATGAAACAATCCTAGTGTTCGATCTTGGTGGTGGTACCTTTGATGTTTCAGGTACTTCATTATTCAAATTTTGAAGTTTATTTGTGTGCAATTCATTATGTCATATGAGTGCATGTATTACAAAATACTAGTATTGTTTTAGATGTACAGTCTTTTCAGTTTTTAGGCTTTTTGAAGATGCCTAATTTAGAAACAGGCTAGTAGATGTTAAAATGGACACAGATACTCATGTAGGAGGTGATAACTTCGACAAGGTTGGTGCAGGCTTTCATTTGTGATGTACATGTGTAAGCTTACTGTTGTGTACACGTTCTGCTTTGCAGTTTGCCTTTCATTACTGCAACAGCTGATGGTCCCAAGCACATCGAGACCACAAAGTTTGAGGAGTTTTGCTCAGACCTTCTTGATCGGTATGTAATCTCCTTTATTCATCACCAGCAGTATTTTGACACATCTGGCTGTGAGACTTTCGTATCTCTAACTCCTGTCTTCTCTTGGAAACAACTTTCTTAGACTGGAAGTTCCAGTTCAGAACTCTTTGAAAGATGCAAAGCTCAGTTTCAAGGACTTGGATGAGGTGATCCTTGTTGGTGGATCCACACGTATCCCCACTGTCCAGGAGCTTGTTAAGGACATTACGATTACTGGTGATGAGGTATGTTTCTATAGACTATAACATTATTTTTTCTATAGCTTTTACTCTTTCAATTGCTGAATTGGCAAATCTCAAAGTACACTAGAAGTTGAGTTCCTTACAGTATGATTTTTTTGCGAAACTGTCTCTACGATTGTCACTTGTCAAGCTACTTAGAATTGCATCTTTTTATATTTTGACTTATCTTCTCAAGTGTTCAATTTTATCAATGCAATATATCCAGGAGTTTATATAGATTTGGTGTAGTTTAATCTGATATTTTATTGTTTACTAGGCATTCAAGTTGATCATGGCTGATCCTGATACCATTCTTGATTACCTCACACGTGAAGTAAAAGAAGTTGGCCCTAATGGACAAGAGGTAAAGATGGTTTCTCTGCCTGTAATTTGCTTAAATTCCATATTGTTGGTTTTGAAACTGATGGGGACATCTCGATGTGTTTATAACAGGATACTAAAGTGATACCTAATTTTACATGGCTGCTTGTATTTCAGGCCATTTGGAAGGCTTTGGTGGGACTAGTTCTAATTCTTTGACTAATCAGGTGAACCTACTTCTATTTTGACGCAAATTTTACTATTATTGGATGGAGTGTTTGAAACATGGATAATTAATACTATAACTAGCTAGCTGAATGATGTTTGAGTGCATTCCCTTGTAGTATATAACCATTGTTTGTCATTGTTCGATTTGCAGGTTAATTGAATGATGCTCTGTTATGAGATCAGAAAGGTTGGAGAATAAAGCAGTCATTAGGTCCCTTAGCATCTGCAATTTTTGTAAGTTTCAATGTAGGTAGTTTCTATGAACTTTGTAAGTTTCATGTAGAAAGTTTCAATGAACTTAGTAAAAAAAATTAAGCTTATAATTTGATACTTACAAGAATTTTGGTACTCTCTCAAGTTCTAAACTACTTGAATGAATGTAGAAAGAATAGAAGAAATAATTGTTATTTAATGGGTGATATTGTATGATTAAATGGAATGAAAGATTCATGCAGGTTAAAAAAAAATTGAATTCTGGTGTATTTCCGGCTTCCGGCTGAAAATGAACTGCTGGTCAAAATTGGTCAGTATTGATTAATTTGACCAGGTCAGGCTTGACCGGCAGTAAAACATTTCTGTTACGAAAAAATTTCGTAACGACTCTAAGCTGTTTCAAAATGCCACATAGTAACGGCTCAAGCACGTTATTAAACTGCCACGTAGTAACGGCTCAAGCACGTTATTAAACTGCCACGTAGTAACGGCTCATCTCTGTTGCTACCATGTTACAAAATTTTAGTGAAGGCTCCAAGTTGTTACCACGTGTCAATTCGTAACGGACCTCAGCTGTTACGGTCACCGTTGCAACCAAAACTTCGTAACGACTGCATTGTCGTTACAAAAAAAATATAACACTCACTTTTGAAACAGGCGAGAGCCATTACAACCCGTTTTAGTAACGGCTCAGCTCCATTGCGAATCCTGGAATTTGGTGTAGTGCACATATATTTGGAATCTAACTTGTATGTGTTGCACATGTCCATAGAATCGGTTCCCCTTTGCCTAAAAACGCGTTGCACATGTTCATAGGATCGGTTCCCCTTTCTTCTATAAACCTTGCTGCACCTCATACACGGATCGGTTCCCCCTTGTGATGTACTGCACACACTACAAGAAAATTGGTCTTTAGCGAAAAACATAATACAGTCGTAAGAGGTCATTTTTAAACGCTACAGCCCTCCAGCAGCCAAAATTATGTAGTCGCAAGAAAGCATGTGACTAGAGGTTCTCAGCGACACTGTTGTCGCTCGAGATGTCTTGCTACAATAATCAGCGTTTGTAATTCTAGACCGCCATACACTTCCGGTGACTGATGCATTTTAGTCGTATGGTTGTAACTAAAGATATATAGATAGCGAGGTACCATTAGTTACACAATACTCGCAAAACATGTGTTGTGACTAACTAGCGGCTACCTATATGTTAAAGCACGAGATGTTCAGCGACCATACTTAGGTTGTAGCACAAGAGGTTCAGCGATCACATTGTTGTTGAAGCATAAGAGGTTGAGGGACTACATGTATGTCATGGAACAACAGGTTTAGTGGCGACATATATGCTGAAGCACGAGAGGTTCAGCGACTACACTTAGGTTGTAGTACAAGAGGTTCAGCGATAACATTTTCATTGAAGCATGAGAGGTTGAGCGACTACATTTTGGTTATGGAACAACATCTTCAGCGGCTGCATATTTTTTGAAGCACGAGAGGTTCAATGACTACACATAGGTCGTAACACAATTGAAGCATAAGAAGTCCAGCGACTACATTTTGGTTGAATCTTAAGAGGTTAAGCAGCTACAATTTAAGCAGTTGCAAGGTGTGTATAGATTTATATCTACTGGTAGTTTTAAATTGATATGATGTTCATATTTGGTTGCAAGAGGCTACTAGATCCATCCACTGAACAAAAATTTATAAGTAAAAGCTGGAAATTATATATAGTGATTTAGAAGTAAAAACTAGCAATTATATGTAGATAAAAATATCCAAACAAAAGGACTAACATATTTGGGACCATATCCAAAAATATACACATATCCCAGTGAGTGATTAAGAAAATCCAACAAGAATGTTGGGCAAAAAAAAACTAGCTAGAGCTAGTACTGTTAGCCCTCCAAAAATAATGTCAGTTATCAGTTTATTCCTCATCCTCTTCTGCTTCTTATGCTCACATATATTCCTCATCCTCTTCTGCTTCTTATGCTCACATATATTCCTCAACCTCTTCTGCTTCATCATTTTCATACTAGCCATCCTCCATATTTTCTTCTTCGTCCTCTGTTTCTTCCTCCCCATCCTCATCTTCAAGTTGTTTCCCTCCATCTTCTGTTTTACCATCTTCATTTGAATCCAGTGCATTCTCAGGTAGAGGAGATTGGCCTAAATTCTTTAAAGATGCATTCACTAACTTGATGAAATTGGATCCACTCTTTTTCTTCCTTTTCTATCTTCTTGTTTGCAGCATCAAGTTGTTCTTTGACTGCAGCCAATTGTTCATCAGTTCTCGAATAATAAGTTGGGAGAGTTGCTTGCTTTTGGCACCTTTTACGACCAAGTCGACTAGAATCAACGACTCTGTTGTGTATCTCCTCCAGTGAGCAGTCAATTTCCCCTCTTTGCTTCTTCTCAAGCAAGTCATTCATCTCCTTCTACACCAAAGAAAAATCAAACCATTAAAACAAAGCATAAGAATACAATAAAATACAAAGTTCAACTTCTAAGCAAATTAGAATGACGCGTAAAAATTCTTAAAAATACTTCATAAAAGCTGAGCTAATTTATAGGGTATATTATTTAGCAAACACTATAAGCATAAACTTGTTCATAACCGAAGTAACTAGTTCTCCACAGCTAAACATGGGAATAACGGCTGGAATTAAGAGCTTTTTTAAATGAATTATTCATGTACCATTATCCAAATAACAAACACATTATGTAATATGTTTTAAGTCTATGAAATACCATAAGTTCGAGATTAAAGATAACAAGTTCTAATTACTATGGAGTCACAGACATGGAACAGTGATAAGGAATCAACCATAACACATGAAGTTATCTCATCAACAAAACTTAAAAATAAACCTTCATTCTGCACATACTGGAGGAAGCTTCTGAATCTCATCCATGTGGGTCTCGTTGAACATCGTCAAAGGATCAATAGGTAGACCTTTTACCCTCTTTTGAAATTGAATATGGATGTGTAAGTAAGTAAGATGTAACAATAAAATATTTTTTTACAGAAAATAAAACATAACAAGTTGAGTATTTTGAGCATACCCTTTCAAATATCTTTCTTGCAAAGCTCTTGGTATCATTTGTGTGGTTTAGAGCTTGTCTCTTTCTCGCATCACTTGCCCTCTGCGATCTTTCCTATAAAATAAACAGGAAAAAGAATTATGATACAGGAAAATGGAATTACACAAAAAACTATAAACTTTAGAAAAGGTTAAATTCTGATCGGAGTAAAAAATTATAACCTGGAATTCAGGTGAGCTGAAGTATTTACACATGTCGGACCAGTCTTCTAAGTTCTCAAAGTTCTTAGGAGGATTTGCTACAGCAATTTGGAGATCACGCTTACATTTCACCCTGAAATGTTTACTCAAAGTCGACCTGTAATTCTTATAGGCAGTATTCATATACTTTCTCAATACTTTTTCAGCAACCTCGTCATCATGTTCAAGTGTGTAATGGTCCTAAAGAAGACAAGAGTTACTATAAGATTTTATAAAAAAATATAGTGGAACCAAAAAGAAAAGAGAAAAAAAAGTACATATCAGTTTTTTTTTTTTGACGAAGGAAGGGCAAATTTAATTAAAAACAAAGATGTCACCAAGCCATTTGAGAGACTCAACCCGAAAGAAAAACTTTCCTATATTCTTGACAAACTAGAAACCCCAGAGACTCTTTCTATATCTCTGAATAAACAAATGGAAAGAGGGAAGTTCTCCCGCTGCCTAGACCACACTCCCAGCGATAGAATCAATTCAAATGCATTCTCTCTCACAAATTTGTCCTCAACAACTAACACCACAGGAAAGAGTTTTTTCACAGGCAGTCTACCCATGGCTTTTAGCAATCTAGTAATTCCCCTTTTCACTGTCAAGAAGAAAAAAATAAACCATGTATTATAATAGTTATAAATTTAAAACTTAAACTAAAATTCAGAAGCAAAATTATAAATTATTACCAAAACGCCGAGGTCTTGAAGTTCCAGAATCATCATTGAGCTCATGAGGAATGTTTGAACCTGCTGGTGAATGTTCAACATTCTCAGGTGAAGGACTAACTGGTCTTGAACTTGTTGACTTGCTTTGACTAGTAAATGGGTGTAAACCTCCATTGAAGTTAGGCAGAGAACTAGCATGTGAAAGATCTTCCCGACGATGATTATTGTCAGCTGTAGGCAGTATTGGAGATGATCTCCGACTATTTCATGTACTCCTTGGTCCCGGGAGAGAACTTATTGGTCTGAGATCCACTTGTTTTCGGCGCTTTTTGTGCTTTGGTGCAGGAACATCATTAGCCCCTTGAGAATAAAACTGAACAGGTGGGACTTTTTAAACTTGGGATTTCCGCTGCTTCTTTATTAATGCTTGATCTTCAGAATTTCCTTGATAAGGTTGCGAAACAAAGTAATTAGCATGGTCAAATAAAATAATTAACAAGATCAATAAACTCAAAAGGTTGAGAAGTAAAATCATTACCTTTGAACCCCAACAATTGTCTAGGTAAAATTTGGTCTTTGCCCGCCAGTGAATGAGACATTGGGTCCTTGCGAGTAGAACCACCTACATACCCTCCACCTCTTCCCCGCATTCTAACAAAACAAAAAAAATCAGAACTTAATGAATACAGTCCAACAACGAAGGTAGATGTGTATGACAGAACTTCAAATAAGATATTCTTTAAAGACATATGTTCAAGCACTGAACAATGAGCACCAAAAATCAAACATTTTGACATATGTTCAAGCATCTCAAAACAAACTACAGAACTAAAAATGATGAGTATTGAGAGAATCAAAAATGATAAACTACAGAACTAATCAAGCCTGGATATTTCAGCCTGTGTAATACATCAATAACACAAAATTTAGTAATGTTCAAGTATCTCAAAACAAACTACAGAACTAATGATGAGTTAATTAACTTAATACAACCACTTCCATGCACTTCTCATCTTGAACTAGTACACAAATATATCTGGCCATTAAGCCAACATGATTCTTTTCCATTGTTTATTCTTGTTTTATAAAGTGGTGGAAATTAAATTTCAGAAATGACGTTAACAATACATGCCTTCTTTGTTGTTGAAATAAATTATTATATCATCTTTTAACTCACTAACCCACCAAAGAAACAATCAAATCAGATTATGTAGCAATTTTCTTTCAATTTTTCATAAAGATAAGACAGCAAAAAACCTCTTCTTTCTTTATTTTAAGCTAAAAGAACATTGGACCCTCCTCATCATCAACAACATCCTCATATCCAATATACCAAAATGAAACAAAAATAAAGACTGAAATCAAAACTAAAATCAACTATTTCGGCTCATGGTAGTGGGATTTAAGTTTAAGAGCATCTTTACAACTTCCAACCATATCTTTGTTCAATATAGGAAGTGGAGAAGAACATATAATCTTAACAAACTACAAAGATCTGTGCAGTATAGGGGCAAAGAGATAGAGCACAAAAGGGAACTGACTCATCCAATGGAGTTTTCATAATCAATACAACAAACAGGTGATGAGCATAAAATAAAAAGAAAATATGGGTTTGTTTTAAAATCATAGAAAACAAACATGAGAGAATTAGAAAACAGATAGAGCTACGACTAATAATAACTCATAATTAAGGAGACACCATCAATATAATGATGAAATCCATACATGCAAAATAATCCCAAAAAAAAAAAAAATTGAATGTAAGAAATTCTATTCGATTAATATAGCTATAACCCCAAATCTTGTTGGTTTTTCCATAGATTTATCAAAACTAAAATAAGAAAAATCAATTTCAAAACCCTAGATAAACATAATTATATTTATTGTATAAAAAAATCATAAAAGAATCTCACCTTGATTCAATAATTATTCTGTAGTTGCAGAATAACCTACAACTACACCCTCAATAGAATTAGTAAATACTCAAGAAGTTCTTGATGATAAATGACAATTTTCTTATTAATGTTCTCAATTGATTACAAAAAAGTATCTAAATGGAATTAGAATAGTTACAACTTTCTCTATTCTCTTTCCTAACATATTTTCTAACACTCACTAAAAGAACCTCCCGAATTTTACATTTGAACTCCTATTTATAGTAAAACTTATACAGCTGTACATGAGTTACGAAGTATCGCAACCCATACTCGCAAAATTACTCCATCCTCGCAAAACTTCATATTTCTCCGCTTCTTCTATCATCGTAACATTTTATAATTCTTTTCTCCTTTATTTATTACGATACTCGTGAACTATTATCTTGCGATATTCAGTACTTACATCTTGCCTCATCTCATGTCAATCCTTCGAAGAAGAAATGTCATGAGAATCCCTATTCTCGTAAATTTAGTGTAGTTATTACCACCCTTCAGGTTCGCAACATGTCTTTTTACTTTTCCCTTATCTTTCTGACACGTTTCTTCGTAACCGTTCTTTTCAACCGTTCACGCTTACTCGTATTAATGAGTTTTTATATTCATCAAACTCTCTTATAAATATTATCCTTTGTTTTTGCTTTTTATTCTCTTATTCATCTTCTTCATCGCTTCTGCCTCTACAACCTCTTTTATTTTTTCCATTTTTACCTCTTATATTCAATGGCACCAAAGAAGAAAACTATTGAACAAATTAATGCGGAACTTGCTGATAGAGACCTTATTCTTTCTGAGATTGAAGGATAATAAGTCTTCTCTCTGTGTGAAGCTCTTTACCAATTATGTTTGGGATGATCATAAAGTTTTAATCTCACGAGGTCAAATCCTCGCATGTCTTCCTCTTCCTCTTTATGATGTTAATTTTCCTTTATTCTACGAAATTATTTCCCACCCCAATTTTTCTTGTGCCATTTATCAATTGACTGGTGATTGTATTAGCCTCTTAGTTGAATTCGCAAATCGTGCCGCTTTTGGGAAATCTTTGTATTCAACTGATCTTAAGAAACCTGGATTTGAGAATATAGAAATTGTTGCTGCGAATTATACAGTTGAGGGTTTCTTCAAAAATTACACACTAATTCCTGCGAGGAAAGAAGATAATCGTTGGGGTGTTCGTCTTCATCGTAAAGCTAATATCGCAGCAGATGATCTTCTCATGCACGATATTGATTATGCTTCAGGAAATAATAAGACACCTCGTCGCTCTAATGATGAAGATTGGTATAAGTACCCTTTAATGTTATCAGGTTCTTATATTACTGGGATAGTAGAACTTCCTGCGAATCTTCGTAACCGCTATTATCAACCTTGGGTTTTTAGAAATGTATATATTTCCACTTCCTTTATCTTTTTGTTACCCTTTAATTTCAAATGAGGTAAGAAACACTCTTGTATTTTTCTAAACAATATATTGTTGCCTCTGTTTCTTATCCTTATTTGAATTTACAGGTTCCACTTCTTCCTGAGATTGCTGCGAGTGAAAATAAAAGTTCTACTTCTTCTAAAAGGCTTACTGCGAGGCAACAAACTCTTCGATCTGCGAAGGTCTCCCAAGCTTATGATAGTCAAGATGATGCTCTTCGCAAAGGAAAAAGAAAACTTCAAGATGTTGTTTACGCGAGAAGGAAAAAGAAGATACTCTCAACCAAATCCCGTTCCAATGTAATTTCTTCTAATGAGGATATTGAGGAAGATCTTGGTGATGAAGATGATAAATTTCCTGAGAAGGACTTTAGTTCTAATTCCGATACCCTTTCTGACAAAGGAGATGATGATAATGATGTTGATGAAGGTGGGAATGAAGATTATAGTATCCAAGAAACTTTTGCCTCAGCAATGGTTAGCATCTCTGAGGCTTTCCTCCATTCTTCTCGTGGACTAGGAAATTCTCCTACAGCGAATGCTCGCAAACTTATTGCGAAGGCTTGTAAAGTTCCTACTGTTATTGATAATAACTCCCTCAAAGGAATTTCAAGATTCGTCTCTCCTGCTTCATTATATGCTTTAGGCAGCATGGTAAGTTTCTTCTCTATTCCTTGTTTATTTCCTTATTTTGTTGATTTCTAACCCCTTTTTTCTTGTTTAGGTTGGAAGAGTTAGTTGTGCAGCTGCTTCTGATTGGGAAAGACGTCATTCTCTTGCAGAGAATAAAACTTTGAATCGTTGTGTGAAGTTAGAGGTTGAAAATTCAAGTCTCCGTCAGAAAGTAGAAGATTTAAATATTGATAACGCAGAATTAATATCCCGTCACGAACATAATTCACAATCTGCGAGCATCGCAATTGATAATTCTTCTCTTCTTGAGGAGAATAATCAATTAAAGCTTGAAAATTCTTCTCTTCGTAATGATAAGAAGCAACTAGAAGGTAAATTTTTTGCGATGGTAATTATTTTGGTTACTTTTCCTTCGTAATTTGCTAACCAATTCCTTAATTTCTTTCCTTGCTGCAGAAAATCTTGCGAAGATAAATAATGATCTGGAAACTCTCCTTGCTAATCGTAATAAGAAAATTTCTGACTTGAGATCTCAGCTTCTAATTTCCCAGCATAACCATAGTTTATATGTCAAGCGTTTTCGAGCTAAGATGACTCGCAAGATTTGCGAAGATAATGGAATTCCTCTCAAGAAGTACCATACGCTCCTTTCTGAAGAAATTCCTGAAGATACTCCATATCTTGAAATCTCTGAAAGTGAAGTTGAAGATGATAGTGAAGTTGAAGAAGAAGATCATTTTGATGGGAACAGATCGCCTGAAGAATAACTTCATTCTTTTTTTTTGTATATATGTTCTGTAACTTTTCAATACAACACTTTCTTCTTGATTGTGCTTTTAATCAATCCAACAATTTATTTTTCAAAGCTTAATTTGAATTAATCTTTCTTTGATGTTTATTTCCCTTATTCGCATAACTTGATCATATGGAGAGAAATAATATATCTTAAAGACTTAGCTTAGTATTCCCTTTCCCCTTATTATTTCTTTTCAAATGATCAACTATCGCTGGAAGTATTAGAATATCCTTCTGAATTTATCTTACGAATTTTCTTCTTATTGTGATTATGAATAAAAAATCCTCCCTTCGAAGTATAAGAAATATAAGCCTTTTGCTTTTTACGGAATGTTGCGAAGTAAATAATAAATCTCCCCTTGAAGT
Source organism: Papaver bracteatum (assembly GCA_023529315.1). Taxonomy (NCBI): domain Eukaryota; kingdom Viridiplantae; phylum Streptophyta; class Magnoliopsida; order Ranunculales; family Papaveraceae; genus Papaver; species Papaver bracteatum. Next base: position 1,692,660 of record JAJJWX010005418.1, on the reverse strand, counting down.
ATAGAAAGTATGAAGTATACAAAATATGAAATACCCTTAAGAAGTATAAGAAGTATAAGAAGTATTAGCAGCATTCAATTTATGAAGAATTGCCCAATATATGAAGAAGTATAAAAATTATTACTCATTGTATGAAGAAGTATAATAAGTACTTAACCTTCGCAAAATTAAATATCCGTTGAAGAAGTATAATAAATATGAGATATTCTTGAAGAATTATAAGAAGTATTCAACTTTTTGGAGAAGTATTCAATATATGGAGAAGTATAAGAAGTATGTAATTCTCGTAAATTTTTACGAATATGAACTTATCTGTATTTGATTGCTATCAAAATCGCATCTTTTGTTAAGTCTTCATTAAAATTCTTCATTGATGTTGTCTTCCTTGATAGGACTTCTTGTAAAAATTCTTCAATGATATTGACAGAGCTGTCTTCTCTTCAAAATTTCTTGATGTATATTCTTGTAAAATTTCTTCAATGATATTGACGAAGTTGTCTTCTTTTCAGATCTTCATAATGTATATTCTTGTATAATTTCTTCAATGATGTTGATGCAATAAATTTCATTAATTTCTGTGGTCTTATCATGCCTTCCTAAGTAAAGGTCTTATTTTTCCACCTCTTTTGTATTAATTATTTGCGATAATATGACAAGTCTGAACATTCTTGCGAACATACAACCTTGTGACATTATCGTCTTGTGCTGAAATCGCAGGACGTTCTTACACTTTCATGCAAAAACCCATTGATCTCATCTTAACTTCTTTGTATAGTATTTTAGCCTCTTCAGGAATTGTTGCGACAATATGACAGACCTAAATATTCTTGCGAACATAAAGCCCCATGACATTGCCGTCTTGCGATGAAATCGCAGGACGTCTCTACACTTTCATGTAGCGACCCATTGATCTCATCTTAACTTTATTATGTTCTGCGAGTTCTTTATTCTTTTCTTTTCTTTCTTTCTTCTTTTTTTTTTTTTTTTAAGAATAACAGTATCTTAAATTATTTTTTAATTATCAATAATGAATTATGTAGTTTTTAAGAATAATTATTAAGTTTAATTATTAAGACTTATTCTTAAATTTTATTATTAAACTTAAATTGTATAGTTATTCCTCCTTATTATTCTTATTAAAAATAATTCATTATTTTTAATAAATTCATTATCCCTGTTTCTAGCGCCAATTATGTAGTTGCAGAATAACCTACAACTACACCCTCAATAGAATTAGTAAAAACTCAAGAAGTTCTTGATGATGAATGACAATTTTCTTATTAATGTTCTCAATTGATTACAAAGAAGTATCTAAATGGAATTAGAATAATTACAACTTTCTCTATTCTCTTTCCTAAGATATTTTCTAACACTCACTAAAAGAACCTCCCGAATTTTACATTTGAACTCCTATTTATAGTAAAACTTATACAGCTGTACATGAGTTACGAAGTATCGCAACCCATACTCGCAAAATTACTCCATCCTCGCAAAACTTCATATTTCTCCGCGCTTCTTATATCATCGTAACATTTTATAATTCTTTTCTCCTTTATTTATTACGATACTCGTGAACTATTATCTTGCGATATTCAGTACTTACATGTTCTTGATGCAACAACTCTTCCGGATTTGTTTAAGGATCTGAAAGAGAAGCTGAGACGAATGAAGATACAGGGAGAGTGATAGTGAGGAGGGGTTGTTTTTTCTTCTTTTTTTCTCAGACGAAGAAAGAAATGAAAGAAACCCAATTTTGTCTCTGTGTGAGAAACATCCAGAAGAAAATGAAAATAAAATAAAATAATTAATTTCATATTTTTCTTACAGCGACACGTTGCCATCTAATGAAATTTTAAAATTATTTGTGAAATTTTGGACGGCCAAAGCAAGAGGGAAACTCGTTTTCTCCAAAATTGAACCGCCAAAATGCCTTGGATTCCAAATTTTAGAGCCAAAATGCCTCGGATTCCAAATTCAGCTAATAATAATCGTCGGATGGAGTGCTAATCCGTATGATTTTTTTGATCGTTTTGTATAAAGGAATTGGACGGCCATAAAGTGCACTCATAGTCTCATACGGATTATGATATTCTTTGGACGGTAAAAGATTTGATTTAAAACTGCCATACGGATCAAGGAAAGTGTGTTTTCTTTGTGCTTTCTCTTTGTGTTTTTGTGCTTTCTCTTTGTGCTTCCGGTTTTAATTTTAACTAGTTACATAGGTAATGAAGTAATTTCTACTAGGCATACAGATCATGAAGTAGTTTTAGTTCATACTGGTAGACTTGGGTTAGCAGGATACATCATTGAAATCGATAAATATGAAGCTCTTTGTGTGTTTTGTACTTCCGATTTGAATTTAAACAAGTCACGAAGTAATTTCGACTAGTCATACGGGTCATGAAGTAGCTTTAGTTCACACTGGTAGACTCCGGATGGGTTCTGACTGCAAACTTAGCATGATACATCATCGAAATCGATAATTATGAAGCTTAGTATCGATTCGAAACTTCAAATTAGGTATAACGGCATACAAACTATGAACCAAGAAGCTCCGGGAGGGTTCTGACTTTAAACTTAGCAGGATACATCATCGAAATCGATAAATATGAAAATTAGGTGTTGATTCGAACTTCAAATGTGGTGTAACGGCATACAAACTATGAACCAAGAAGCTCCGGGATGGTTCAGACTTCAAATTTAATTAACATAGGTAAGATTCCATCGAAATATTCTCCCAAACCTCAAACAAACCCTTTTCTGGCGACTTCAAGAAATAAAGTGGCTCCGAGCTCGAAACCTGACCGCGAGTTAACTATTATAAGTCGAAAACTTCGTAAGAACAATGAATCCAACCATCCATAGGTCATGCATCGCTTATAGTTTCAAATGTGGATCAACGGCATACTAACCAAGAACCCTCACTGTCCGAATTGTAGAGCTAGACGAATTTTCCATGAAATATAGCAATAAATAAAAATCAGTCGCTAGACTTATTGTCGCTGAACGTGAATAGCTTTCAACCTAAGTTGGTGCTAATATAGCTCCATCGACTAACAGATATTTTCAGACGCAAGGAAATAGTAGATAGAGAATACTAGCGATCGAAGAAAAATCAGTCACTACAAAAATTGTTGTTGCACGTAAATAGTTTCCAAGGTGTTTATGTAGTTGCTCCAAATAAGTTGTAAGATAGCTCCAGCGATTAGTAGATATTTTCAATTGCAAGGAATTTGTAGATAGATAACACTATCGACTAAAAGAAAATTAGTTGCTACATTCGTTGTGGTTGAACATAAATAGCTTCAAGCTTATCTAAGTAATCGCTCCAAATAAGTTGTACGACACATCCAGCGGCTAACATAGATTTTTTGTTGCTAGAAAATAGTGCCTAGTATTCTGTAGTGACTATTATTTTTTCAGACGCAAACATAAGTAGCTATAGGAAACCAACGACTAATTATTTAGACAGTCGATAAAATTTAGTCGCAAGAGACACATTTTCTTGTAGTGACATCTTAATAGGATCGGTTCCCCTCTCCAAATTTGGCCAGACACACACAAACCCGATCATACCCCAAGTGATTACTTAAGATCGGTTTCACTAATAAAAGATATACTAATACATAAGTCAGGCCTCATGTGATTAGTTTTACCAAGAACACAACCAAGTCATGAGAGATTATACTAATCACACATATTGGTCATTCATATATAAGATATGCAATGAAGAACAGCCCCAATAACGGCTGGCGATTTCCTTTTCGGCTCACAACACATATCATGAACTTACTTCCTTAGAACACATGTAAACATTATTCCCTAGGATGAAATCCTCACCTCATGCCCATAAATAATCACAATAACATTCATACGATTATGTTGATGTCTTATATACAAAGTTTAATGGTTAAGCAATAAACCTCATATTGTATTCCTTAATACTATGTTTATCTAGAGTGTTCATGCTTCGCAGTTTTGTGTTTTCAATATGCACGACTTGAAAGATACACTAGGGAATGAAACAGTTCAAGTCAAATATCACTAACCTCAAGTGGAAGGATGATGTTGGTTATAGCTCTGTACTTCTTCACTTCTTCAAGTCTTCACAATACTTGTAATGTCTCATCCTAATACTTTCAAGCTTACCTATATGAAGTTGACTCTAGTACATTTAAATCAAGCGACTCTTAAATGAGTTTTGGCTCACTAAAATATGACAACCAAAGTTGACATACCAACGCTTAGTGGGTTCAACCGAGCTATGATCTAACACCTTTTCAAATGCGACATTAAATAAACTAGTCTTCGAGAAATTTATCTTCAAACCCGAATCTAAATCGAAACAAAGAAGTAAGTAGCGTAAGACATAAACTTGTTCTCTCTTAGCATTAATAAAAATGATAGTATCATTAGAAAATTGCAAATGATTTATTTTTGTTCTCCCTTCCTTCACCAAGAAACCCAAGATTTGATCAAGTTCTTGTGCTTTGCTCAATATACAACTTAAGACTTTACCAACGATAAAAAAAAAAAAAAAAAAAAAGTAGAAAGTGGGTCACCTTGACGGAATCCCTTTTCACTACCAAAATAATCATAGGATGATCCATTAACTAGAACCGAAAACTTTGAGAATGTTAGACAATTTCTAATCCAATCTCTCCATATACCACAAAAACCCATTTTGAATAAGACTTCATTTAGAATATTCCAATTCACATTATCAAAATCCTTTTCAAAATCAAGATTGCAAACCAACCTAGTCATTTTTGATGAAGTCTAGAATCCACATATTCATTCGCTATCAACACTCCATCAAGAATTTTTCTTCCTTTAATGGAACTATATTGAGATGGAGAGATTAGAGTGGGAATATATACATTTAGGCTCTCCGCTAAGACTTTTGAGATGATTTTGTACACACTCCAAATAAGACTAATGGGCCGAAAATCCTTAACTTTCCCTACACCCGCTTTCTTAGGGATAAGAGCAATAAAATTATTTTTCAACAACTTATCAAGAACATTGCGAACGTGAAATTCTTAAAAAACTTTCATCAAATCTTCTTTTAAAACTCCCAAACAGCAATTAAAAACTTCAAAGGCAAGCCATCCGAATCCGGAGCACGACTAACTCCCAAATCCTTAATTGCATTCTTCACCTCATCTTCACTAAAAGTCCTCTCTGTTAGATCATTGCTCGGTCGAAATCGCAAGAGTCGCTATCTCAAGCTTGTTTATCAAGTTTAGGTGATCAAAAATATAAGTCTTGATTTCTAGTCTACTTATAGTTATGTCTCGAATTAGGATAGAATGTGTAGTTAAGCTTTAGACTTCACGGTGTTTATCAATTGTAGACGAAGATCTACTGAGGAGAGCTTGGAGTAACTTCATCAACAAAAGGTAAGTGGAGACCAAAACTTATCTATCACTTAGAAGTCTATCATATTCTATCTCCTAATGAGACTAAGTTGTATAACTATATATACTTTTATATTATACACATTTGATATTTCGAACTGAGTTTAACTCGCACATATATTTCTCGAAATATGTGTTTGGAAGTTTTCTGCTTTAACTACGTTCATCATTATTCTTGACGAGTTTAGTTGGAAATAATTTATTTGTTGGAAACTAAATAATAAGTCAAAATATGATCGTGTGAAAACTGCCTTGAAACATCTTACATGATCTGTGTGAGACAATCATTTGATGTCGACTCGGAAAGTTTTGTATTGATCATTCAATCACTTGAAAATTACTTATAAGCTAATGGTATTTGTAAGACATCCATTGTCTTCATCTAAGGATGTTTCAATGATTGAAATTGGAGTTTAGAACAATTAATCTTTGTCTGGATACAACACAGTATGCGTACTAGTATGCAAACTATTTTGGTATGATTCAGGTCCGGAAACCTTGTTTGCATACCAGTATGCAAATAATTTTAACTGTTAAAGTCCGGGAACCAAGTTTGCATACCGGTATGCGAATGGTTCTACCTGAGTTAGGTCCGGGACATTAGTATGCATACCGGTTTGCAAACTGCTGGACAAGACCAAGTACGGATACTATAGTTTGCGTACCAGTTTGCAAACTGAGTTGGTTAAGTTCTAAAATCGATTAAGTATGATTTTCATACTCATCAACTAATACATTAATAAATTAAGGAATGCAATCTTTGGAAAACGTGGCTTAATGTTCATGAATTGATTTCAGTATAAGTACTTTGTACAATTACGAATCAATCCGATTTTCTTTCAATTGGTTCATATATATATATTTCTATGAGATAGTGAACAATTCAACAACTTTATTAATAACACAATTAGATTTATTTGATTATCTTTCATGATTGATTGACCATCATATTTGATCTAGAAGTGTTAGATGAATGTTGTTAAGACAAAAGTGTTCATACGGATAACTTCGGTTAATTGTTATTGATCCAACTCAATATACATATTTAGGTATGGTTACCCATATCTAAATAAAGGTATATTTCATTCGTGTAGTCAAGACCATCTAACGGTGGAGAGATATTGCTTTGGTTTTAAGCAAACTTAGCTTGAATCTTAAATTTGGTTTTCATCTAACGGTAAATATTGAATGCTTTGTTACTAAGCTATCTTAGCTTTGTTTTTAAGAAAACCCTGATTTGAAAGACTATATAAGGGAGAACTCTAGCAACTGGAAAACCTAATCCCGACACTTTCCTGTGTCCTAGTTGTGACTAGAGTTGATTCTCCTTTAACCTAGGTTTTTCCAAATCCAACATAGGTTAACGACTTGAAGACTTCATTTGGGATTCGTGAAGCCAGGCCCAACTATTTTCTCTGTAGTTGCGTGTTTTGATCTTACTTGTTCCATCGTATTGAGTACTATCTTCTCTAATATTTGCTCGAGATTTATCTCTGATAGGTAAGATATAAAAAGTAATCACAAAGTTATTCTTCTCATTCTTTGTGATTCCATAATAACTTCTTCTGCTACCATATAGTTAAGTTATTGTGGGGTGATTGATAATTCTAGGCTATTCTTCTGGAATATAAGACCGGATTATCAATTGGTTCTTGTTCACCTTGATTTATCAAAAGAAGGAACAAAAACTTCGTAGGTACTTCTGTGGGGGACATATTTATCTATAAGAATAGACTTATCTGTGGGAGACAGATTTGTTTATAAGTCCTCGACTTTGGGTCGTAGAAAATATTAGTTGTGTGTGAGATCATCTAATGGAATCAAGTGCGTAAAGTCCTGGTGGGATTCAGAGGAGTAAGGAACATGATTGTACCTTTATCAGTGTGAGACTTGGTTAGGGCTCAACTACATTCCAGTCCGAAGTTAACTTATAGTAGGCTAGTGTCTGTAGCGGCTTAATACAGTGTGGTGTTCAAAAATGGACTAGGTCCCGGGGTTTTGGTGCATTTGCGGTTTCCTCATTAACAAAACTTCTGGTGTTTGTGTTATTTATTTTTCGCATTATATTTGTTTATATAATTAAAATATCACAGGTTGTGAGTAGTTCAATCAATTGGTAAATCCGACCTTGTTTGTTGGATAGAAATTGATTGACGCTTGGACATTGGTTTTTGATACCGTCCAAGTTAATCTCATACCAATCAGTTCATGGATTCCATTCTGTTGAATTGCTGATTGATTTGAGAAAGAGATATAACTCTTGGATATCTTTCCATGATTGAGTCTGACCGTCTAGTTGATTCTCTTGAAATTATATTGGAGTTTTTCCATACATATTGCCAAACGAAATATTGGGTGTGGTTGTTATACCCCCATTTTTTCACTCTCCAACCAAACACTTGCATTCTCATCAATACGCCTTAAGCACATATTCTTGATTCTTGGACGATTATTAGAAACTTCTTTAAACGCTAACTCAAAGTGATTTGCAATTCCCATCTTTAGCTCATCTTTGTTTCTGGTCCATTACCATTAATAAAAAGATTGTTGATGTTGTTCAAAGTTCTATGACCCTTCATCACTATATGAAAATGTTTTGTGTTTCTATCGCCATCTCTAAAGTATCTAATTGTTATCAATATGCTTTGGCGACGATGAGCCACATCAAAATCTGCTTTAGTATTCACAACCATGTCTTCTTCAACTTTGGTTAGACCCCTACCGTCTTTTAGATCTTCCGGTTATTTCAATTTCGTAAGCGCCTTGTCTATCGCCTTATCAATACTCCCCAAATATATCTCTATTCCACTCCTTAAATTTCTCCTTCAAAGCATTTAAATTCTTTGAAAAGCATGAACCCGCCATACCTACAAAACAAAATGACTCCCACCATTATTTCATTATAAAGGGATTATTTTAGTGCCTTTAAGCCAAGCTAATTAAAATCGACAAGGACAAGCTCCCTAATCCAATTCCGTTAAGCATAACTCGATAGAAAAATGAACTGATAATGGTCTTGCAAGGCGCTTGAGGACAATATTTGGAAAATGATCTTCCCAATCCGTTTGAGAAAATAAAGCGATCGATTTTGCTCTTCATATTAGGCGGCCTACTCCATGTATATTTCGCTCTAGATAAAGGCAAATCCACAAGATCAAAATCATTACATAAATCATCAAATAGTTTCATTGAGTTTTATGTTCTTCTACAAACTCTTATCTCCACCATAAATCTTGGCTCATTGAAGTCTCCACCAAAACACAAAGGCATGCCATCCCCATAACCATATAAGGTGTCTAGATCCATACGATTTTTTTTCCATTCACATTGCAAGGACCATAAACACCAATTAAGACCCAATGAAAATTATCCTCAAGATTACAACAAGATATACTTATAGGGAAAATGCCTACAAGAAATTCATCAACTTCAATCAAATCCGAATTTATCACCAAAATTCTGCCTGATTTTCCATAAGAATTTAGCACAATCCATCTACAAGGAGTGGCACCCCAACATTGACGCACGAAAACATCGTCACAAACACTAAGTTTTGTTTCTTGAATTATAAGAGTAGTGAAATTCCACCGTTTCACAAGTTTTTTGTAACTTCGACTATTTATCCGAATCACCAAGACCGTTAACATTCCAAGATACTCCCTTCGTCCAAGTTATATAGGAGGAGAAACCAAATCTCTTAAATTAAGAAAATTTATATGTTTTATAAATGTATAACCTCTTTCTTGTTTTACCCTTTACTTTTTTTTTGAAAACTACAAATAGTACAATAGTTTTAGTGTAGTATCACTATCATTAATAGGGTATAGAGCCATATTTATAAAGAGTTTTCTAGGAAGATGAAATATGCATATATAGATGAACAACCAAAAACTAATTCTCCGCCTATATAACTTGGATGGAGGGAGTACAATTTTTAAATATTAATTATAATAACGAGCCAAGACAACTACCCCAAAGCCAAGAGTAATCAAGGTCCTTCACTTTCTCCCAGCACAAGCTCATCTCTAAAAGCCTCCATGATTAAATTTGTAATAAATGAAACTTCTCGCTTGGAGAATACAATTCACGGTGAATTTCTGGAAATCTTAAGATTGTGGAGGAGAACTGCCACCTTCGGATTATTAATGGGTGTATTTGTGTTACTCCTCACACTACCACTAGTATGAGATGTCGTATCATCATTATCTTCATTGCATTTTGATGTGATTGTGATATAGTGATAAAAAGTTCGTTCAACTCAGACTTGTAAAGATCGTTTTCATATTTTTATTCTAACCCTAAAACAACAAACTGAATTAAATATTGATTTCAAGATTGTAGAGAAAACAGAGACCATGGATTCCACTGTTAACCAATTTTAAATATTGATTTCAAGATTGTAGAGAAAACAAAGACCATGGATTCCATCGTTAACCAATTTTAGTGATTCAATTAAAAATAATAATTATGCAACTCAGACATTTAATTTGATTCTAAAATATTGCCTAGACAAATAGATTTTCAAAAGAATAGTTGTTAATCTCAAGTATGGGACATCAAAAACCCTAGGCTAAGCATGCACCATCAAGAGAATGCACAACTAGTTAATCAAAATCAAATAATCAATTTCAGTTCAATGCAAATATCACGAAAGAATTGCAATAATTAATAATTAAATAGAAAAAATACCACTTTTTATTGGAATAATAGCTTCCTCCTTCGTCCCAGAAGTTGGGGTTTAGCTCTCCATTATAATAAAACTAAAAAAAAAAATCCTAAAACTATTGCTTTCAGTATCGACTACTGGCTTCCCACCCCCTTTTTCCTTGTATCCACAACGTATTTATATCTTTCTATTTCTCACTACCATATCATTGCCCAATGAGAATGCACCACATGTCAGGACAATACAAAACCAATAAGAATGTGTGACGTGTTAAATAATACAAACCACATGCAACCAAAAATTTCTTTATTTGGAAAATATATTAGTATTCTTTATTAAATCCAACCAGGAGGTTCCAGGTTCAAGCCCCCAATGGCGTAATATTGCAGGAATTAACATGGAAGGTAGTGTTAGTTTGCCCCCCTTGTGACACAATCTCATCCCCACATCCGCTTCGGCTCCCTTGGCTAGGTTACCCATGAGGCTCGCTGGTAGGTTATCACAGCAACCTGTTCAATTAATGTAGTAGTATGTTGTTGGAGCTTAGCTTGTTAGGCTTCCAACTAGTTAATGTAATAATCTTTATCCGTAATAAATTAATAATTTTTTTAAAAAAAAAAGAATAATATTTTTCCATCATCTTTTTTTTTTTCATTCTTTATTTTGTTTATTTTCTTCATTAAGCCAAATATCTTCGTATATAATTTCATTATTAATAGCTTGCAAACAGTCTCCACACTTCTACACATGTTGTGGCACACTTATACGTACACACTCCGAGGCATACTTGCCACACTCGCATATCCAAATAATCAACCCAATATTTTTTTTCATTTTTCATTTTGGGCCTAGCATGTTAAACCAATTCATTTACTCCTTTTTACAAGTGGAATTCCACATTTTGGTCCATCGAGCTTTATTTCCGAAAAACACCTACAAATACAAAAAATAGCAAAATAAAATAGGTACTAACAATATATACAATTGAGACCAAAGTAGACACATAAATATGTCTATCAAATACCCCCAAACTTATTATTTTCTACTCCTCGAGCAAATATCTAATCAATAAAATAAAATCCTAACTTATTGTCGAAGGCATCGCGATTGCACTTAGCGTATGCAACAAGCCTTTGAACCCCTAGGTGGCATAGTGGCCGAGTTTTAATCTCGGGAGGGTTTACAAGAGGTGTACCTTCAAAACCTTTTGCTTCAAACCCTAGATACCAGTACAGAATCTAGGAACAACACTAAACAATCTCATTAGTTAGCATACTCTCATTAGCAATAGGAGGAAGTACCCTGATATGAATCCAATTGGTACACGAGTTTGCACTCAAGTGTACTAAAATTCATATATAAGTGACATAGCTCTACGCAGATAGTCGCACTATGGACATCAATATCTGGAATCAAACAAATTACATGAATGAATTAAGAATATGGATATAGATATAGAGATAGATGGTTTGCGAGGTGAACGGTGTTTCCCAAAATATTTATTGATAGTCAACGCCAAGATAAATCCTAATAGATTGAGATATTGTTCTGAATCCTAACTCTAGCATCAAATGGTATATACAAGGCTCTCAGCGGTCGATAATCCTAATTCTAGATCAACTCAGCTGATAACAAGGGTCCTAACGGTCGATTTATTTATTGAATATCATTTATTTATTTTAATTATATATATATATATATATATATATATACCCACCCACCCCCCACCCCATCCCAAAATAAATGACCTAGTTCAAGTTTGCACAATTCTTAAGGCAAGGAGGAGAGATGAGGATTTTTAAGTATTTTTTTTTACAATTATACCCTTATGGATAATAAGTAGTAAAATTTAGAAACGATTTATCTCTAAAATTATAGCACGGATATTCATAAATTTTATACCATTGAAAAGAATTTTAAAGCACCTACTTAACGAATATAAACATGGCTATCAAATTATAGATATTTCGTATTTTAACAATAATCAATTAAAAGAATAATTTTAGATATATTCCCTTGTTTAATGATAATATAGGTCATCTATTTTGGGGAAAATTTTAAAACTAAATAGGTCATCTATTTAGGAATGTAGGGAATATATATATATATATTATGAAATGTCATCTCAGAGGGCCTTTATATGAAAACAAATATAAAGAATTGTTACAGCCCTTTTGAATAGCCACACCTACTCTATGAAAAAGAAAACTAACTAAACAAGTATTGGCATCATTGTTAGCCAGACAATTATTCAACCACTTCAAAAGGACGACATTGTATTCACCAAGCTCACCGAGGGTTGAGAAGGAAAAAATATCAAAACCATATCCATGTTCTAAGAATTTGTCCAAGTATTTGTTGTATTTGCGGAGAATAGCACTAGAGATGGCTTGCGATGTCTAAAAGTACGAATGTCGCTGCCGGTGAAAGGTGAAACACCAGTCACATTGAAATAAATAAAATCTTATCCATTTTTCTAATTGTGTAAAAGGATATCTGCAGGTCTCAGCGCGTTGTTATTGTATGACAAGGGAAACCTCTTTTCTGGAATGCACACCAGCTTTAAAAAAAAATCTGCAAGGACGCCACGAACAAGGTCATGTCGGAACTTGATGCCAATATCATAAGCGCAATGTAGAGTGTGGTATCCTAAAATTTCCATTTATCTATTGTAGTTGTAGTGTAGGTTGTCCGTACCAAAGAGGGGGATTCCAAGCCGATAACTAACAACAACTCAAAATTGCCCAGGTTCAAGGATTTGATTAAGCCCCGCAATTGGTATGTCTAAAAGATAATCTTGTGAGTTCTTAATTCCATTGCATTGCCTCAACACAACGTCTCTTTCAGACATATATGGAATTGGATGGAAATTTGTTCTTTACGGCATCAAAGTATACAACTGCCAAGGTGTGCATAAAATGAGTGGAAGTATCGTTGATGCAGTAAGAAGAAGGTAATCCACATACCTTGTGAAAGTTATGAAGATCTTGAGCAAAAGTGTGGCCATGAACTACCGAGGATGGGCGATTGAGTATGATAGACTGGGTAGAACACGTCTGACTTTAGGAGGATAAATAGTAGTAATTAATAGTGTTCGACATAATATAAATACCCAGGCTACCATCCTTGATGGGCAAAGTAGCGATACGTTGTTGGAGAGGTCTGAAACCCGTCCCGTCCCCTGTAATTAGGTGTCTCAAATACTGCATTAGGTAACCATCAAAATGAGTTATAGTATTTTGAAGTGCTGACGGGTTTGTGGTGCTCATTATGAAATACAATTTAGAGACTCATGCACAATTAGGAAGAAGCAACATTTCACTTTGATGATCTTTGAGTTTCTTAATAGTAGTTATCAATTGAATTGTTTTATCAAATCTACCCGATACCATATTTCTACAAACTATAAGTCAAGGCTCACAGGGACCGTTAGTATTTTCACACTAACGGCGGGCCTACTAATATTTTCCGGAAATACCATCAGTCTGCCTCCTCGGATTATCAGTTGGCCAGAAAAGTTCGGTTTTACTGATGTTAAAATATAACCCTCTACTTGAACCCTCTGACTGTATAATGCTTAAGGAACGAGAAACTTCAAGAGTATCGCCAATAATGTTGTCGTCGTCAAGGTACCAAGCATATAAATCTAAAGTACACTGAGCATCGATTTTCTTCACCAATGGATGCAAGGTTAATGCGAATAATAGGGGACCAAGAGGGTCTCCTTGTTGAACACCTTATGCTAAAGCCAAAAAAAAGTTATCGTAATATAATTTTGTTGGTTTTGCATAATAAAACTCCACCCACTTAGAATTGATGAGCATTGGATTCAAACTTCTTGAATGAGAGTTAATCTGTCAACCAAGTTTAAAAAGTTGGTGTAGTGAATGAGCAGTATATACATGGAGCTAGAGGTATTAAATTACTTAAATTTTTTTACATCATGAAAAATACTCACACTGATGCAAGGTACTCCGACACTAAACTGATAATCGCCGAGGTATGATGTCATCTTATTGCCCATTGTCTTTGCTGCTAATTTAGATACCAATCATTGTCAGATAGTACTTATTGCAATGGGTCGTATTCTGCCTCCAGGTTTTAAGAGAAGGGTGAATGGTGCACTTGCGATGTATTGACCCAAATCATATGGGCATTTACCTTCCAATAAAAAATTGGACACACCTGTGATGGAGGAAAGTAAATCATAGGTAACACAGAAGACGCATAGTTCATCACATCCAACAGATATTGCGCTCGCAAACCGTCACGTCCATAAGATGTGCCTTCGGGAAAACTCTTGATATCATGGATTTTTCTAGAGTCTACAGTTACAACATCGATAGTGACAATGTCAGGAGGGATTATATCTGAAGGGGATGTTGGGTGTTTAAGTTGTAAATCCGATAAGGTGTCCTCGTTGCAGGGAGCAACAACATTGGAAGAGAGTACAAGGAAATATGTTGTGTAATGCACATGGATCCTCCTACAAGCCTGTAAATTAGAAAATTCTTTTTCTTATTACCTTGCTATTAGTGCCCATGTCTACGGTTCGTTAGTTCAAGCTATTTGAGAATCATGGTTGTGCATCCTTTGGCCTCCTTCCAACTGTTTAAGGCATGAGTTATTGAGGCAATCTGAAGCCTCTCTCTTGTTCCAAATCTCTCTTTTGTTGAACTTTTTGGAACATATAGGTTAAGGGTAAAAATAGGGAGTGATAATAATTGTATCCAACTGGCCATATCCATGGGGTTGATTAATTAGTAACATGTCCAAACAGGATTTGAGAGTCCTTAAGAAATTTAACCTGCAAGGGGTGGGGGTGGGTGGGGTGGGGTAGGGGGGATGCTGGGTGTTTAAAAGAAAAAAAACTAGCAGAACAAGTAAGGAAAGAGAGATGCAGGGATTGTGCTGGGAAATCCACTGTAATTCCGCTAAAGAATTCTGGTTTCCAATTGCCAGAAAATCGCGGGAGAGTCTCTCTTTCTCTTTTTTTTTTTTTTTTTTTTTAACTTTTTATTCCGATTGGTCTGATTAGTATGGTCTTATATATATATATATATCAATTACTCTACTTTATTATCCTAGAAAAAAAAAGGCGAGACTAGTTCCCCACCAAATCACATAGAGAAACAAAAAGTTCACAAAAATAAAAACAGAAAGTGATATGACAACTCTGAGATACGGTGAAACTACCATGTTATTTCTAACACTTGGGCTCTATCCTTTTATGAATAAACTCTTTAGTTTGGGTCCCTCAACTCCTACAACCAAAATGTTTTCGTCCACTTAGATTGGTTAGTGTTATCCTGAATTGGGACAAGTTTCTAGGCTCTGGAGTTTTATAATGCAACTAAAAATTTTCTCTCGTACCTCCAAACCTAAATCTAATGTTATAAAGATAAAATATAAAGCATGAACAAGGAGAAACTGTTACCACTTGAAGAAAAGGAGTTAAGGAATGATATTACCATGTCACATGAACACGGGTCACCTCCTAAGAAGTGCTAAGTTTAAAGTCTTCATCCAAACATTAAAAATAATTAGTCACCTCATAGAATAATATAAACCAAGAAAATGAACAAACTAAGCATACAATCATCAAGTTTTCGGTTTAAGATAACTATATCTAGTTGTGGTTCAGGTTCAGGCTCTATAAAAGGGTCTAAATTAAATATTTTCATGGACCGAGTTTCCTCATTGGCAGGATCCGGGGGATCATGTTGCAGAGGCTGGAACAACTCAAACTTAGAAGTACATAATAGTAAACTGAATAATTGTATCAATCCGATTTGACTCACATAGTTGACCATAATGGTGTTCATTCTTAAGTAAATGTGTCGATTTTGATTTGCTAAAGTAATTAGGTTTTGTCTTAAAACTTAATATATGACACATTTGAAATTTATATCCTAGGTAAAACACATCAACCAGAGGATGAGTTTCTAACAAATGAACTTTTTTATGGACGTCATTAGGTTCAAGGAAATGGTGTATGAAGATAATCTTTTAAAATGGTTGAGACACATATGTCAAGTCCCAAGTGAGGGATATTTTTAAGAGTATTCGGTAAAGCACATGAAGAATGATATATAATCACCTCCAAACTTATAGTTTCTAGTGTCTTTATAAAGACTAGTCATAATTTCCCTAATTTCTAGGTCATCAGATTCCTGAAAATGGTCAATTGCTTCTTCTAAGTTATAATCAGGATGTGCATCCTCACTCATATCTTCCTTGTCTAAGACTAATGTTTTAAGTTAGACTCCGCAACATTATTCTCAGGATAAACTCGTTCATTTAAACCATCATCGATTTCGTAACATGGAAATACTACATCGTCTAAAACAGTGGTATTTCTAGTCAAATTCTCGTCCTTTTGAATAAGTGAATAATCAATTTTATTAGGATTTGGACCAGAAATAACCCTATCGTTGTGAAGCTCAACTGGAGTAACAATTTCCTGGTCACTACCTACATATTTTAGATTCTTCATCAGTACTATCCTTATCATCATAGTAACATGAAGATGACGAACCTTTTCTAAATAAGTAGTGTTTCCAATTCTAACTTCGTCACCTTGATTAGGTGAATAATAACTATCATCAATTTCAAGGTAAAATAGGGAACACCGTATTGGCAATAAAAATTATTTTAAGCAATTCTTTTTTTAGTCTCTAACTCAAACCTACGTGTCGACTCAACTAATTTCTCGATGGTCTCTTCTAAAGAGTGATCACCCGATGTTGCATCTTCCAAGTTATGACTGTTAGAGCACTGCTCGGTCGAAATCGCAAGCATTTTTATCCCAAGCTTGTTTGTCAAGTTTAGTTGCCAAAATTATATGTCTTGATTTCTAGTCTACTTATAGCTCAGTCTCGGACTAGGATAGTATGTGTAGTTGAGCTCTAGACTCCACAACATTCATCATGCAAAGACGAAGAACTACTCAAGGAACTGGTGTATCGAATGGCTTTATGAAGATTGAATGCTATGCCAACACGTTGTTTCTTCAAGCTTTGATATGGGAACATTTTAATAATTATTCTTCTATTCCTCGTACTATCTTGCCAGGACCGAATTCTGATGCTCTCGTCATGTTTTCTCTGAGAAAGATAATGCTAGGATCATGCGTTGGTCTACAAAGCAGCCTCGATTCAATACACGCCTCATTGATGTGTTATACGATGAATCCGAGTTCGATTTACGCCCATGGGTATCAATTACTTCTTATATTTCTCAGCTGGCAACTTTTAATATTGGAAAGAGTACGACCTTGGTGTCTAGTGCAGGTCTGAGCGATGGTGAAAGATATTTTATGTTGAGATGCACTCCTGGTCACTTGATATCAGCGATATATGGAGAACTTTCAGTGGAGGAATATAACATTGACAGGGCGACTCGACAAATGGGTATGGATCAGTGTGTTCCAACTTTTCGAAGAAAGAAACCCTCGGTTGAGCAACTTAGGACCCATTTAGACCATACACATGTGGAAGGAAGCGATTTCTGGTTCCCTTGCTCTGAGAGAATTACATATGTAACTCCAGGTTATGTAGACTTTTGGAATCAACAACTTGAGCATTTACATGATTTTTTAATGGTTGGTCAACCTCCGGTGAAAGATCCTACTTCTGCTGATATGATTTCTACTCGACCAAGATTGAAGTATCTCTCTGGTAGTGATAAACGAAAGACATCTCCAGGATGTTCACAGGTATGTGCCCTTTGTGTAATCTTCATAAAATTATGATAATTGTATTTTGATCATTGCATCAAATTTTTTTTCATAGGATGGTCGTAGCGTAAGACCTCGAATCCATGTAGACTTTTCAGAAACTGAAGTAATTACTCATGGTGGAGAAGGCAGGAGCAAGAATTATAAGTTGTTACCCAACACCATAAAGTCCCCAATTGTTTCTTTGGTGAGTTGTCAATACTTCTTTCATCGTGAACTTTTCTTTCGTGAAATTAGGATCATAAAACCAATATTTGTTATTTGGTTACAGAATTTTTCTCCCTCAAGTATTGACGGTTTTCAATTCTCTGCTGCTGGGCAGACGATTTTTGAAGAAGAAGCTGAAGTAAGTATTTCTTTATATAACAAGTTATGATGCTTAGTAGATAAAATGCTAATTGTTGAAAATACATCCAGGATGATGTATCCATGGAAGTGGATAGCACTAGTGATTCTCGTTCGAAGAATGGCGATAAAGAAAACTCCCAGAGCTCAAAATTGAATGAAAGTAATGGTGTTGTCGATGTCGATGTGAGAAATTCTGGTTCTTTGAACGCTTTAGAGACCACCCAAGTAAGTATTTCCCTTGCATTTATCCATAGAAGCATAAACTTGTTGATTTATGAGTGAATGAATGAGAATGCATGTGAATATATGAAAATCTTTGCCGAAACTATGTCACCAGAAAAATTCAGAACTCAGCCTTTTAGCAAAAACGCCATAAAATCTTCGTCCAATGTCATATTTTTGCGATCCACAAATGCATCCTTATGCCCAGAAAATTTCCAAGATATTTCAAAGAATACTTTTAAGTTTTGATCACGTTTAGAGGTCTAAATCTTCGAAATAGTAAACATCCAGGAGACTTTCAGGGAATTTTCAGTTGTTATGTAGTCGGATGTTTTGACCACATCTTTTTGCTCGTTCATCCAATTTCCATGAAATTTTTATATGTTGTAGTTAATATCCATACGAAGAGAATGGTACATGACTCAAACTTAAATTCCTTACCAATTTCTCCCAGCTCGTCATCTTATACCGAGCAGTATAAAATCTTCTCAGACGGGCTTGTTGTAAAACGTGTTTCCATGACCTTCACGTTATTTGCTGATGTTGTGAATGCATAATGATGAACTCTGATGATGTCAAATCATTTATATACTAAATTTGCAATTGCCTTTGTTTTTCATGCTTGGATGGCTCTAATCTCATGTAATCTGCATATTAGGTGACAAATGCCGAAGTTGAGAATAATGGAGCCAATAATGATGACTTGAGCAACCATGAGGTTATTGATAAAGAGACAACCATCTCTGAACTTCAAATCCATGAGAGTGTTGTTGTTGGAGCAATTAATGAAACCGAGACTTCAATTTTCGTTGCTTCAGTGGTGGAAGAAACAGAGCCACGAGTAGACGAGACTGAGGAAACTGATGTTGTAGAAGTTGCTCCAGTAATTGAAAATCATACAGTGGTGCATGAATATCCAAGTGCAAGAGTTGCTTTTGATCATCCCTTTGATGCATCACTCCCATATCACAAATTGGTTGGTGGATTTAGCGTTCCCATTGGATATGCCAAATTATATGAGAAAATATGGAAGAAATTTGATCACATCATCTTTACTAGAGACCCAAAGCGTGCTTATTCTTTAACAATGCAAGTAAGTGTTATCTTTTGTGTTGTAAGTGATATATGCACAAGGGCCAGAAATACTGTGACTACAGATGTACTCTTTGATTGGGAGTTCAACTTGAAAATTCTGAGAGACTTGGCTTCAACGTGAAGTGGCTTCGTAAGAAGATGAATGCTATTAAGGACTCATGTGAAAATAACATACCCTTTCCAAATTATGATGTGATGGAGAAGGAAGACAAAATTACCAGGCTGACTGAAGAGGTGAACATGGAGAAGGCGGCTTTACAAGTCTTGAAAGATGCAAAGGAGCAAAAATCTTTCTTTGCTGATTTTCTTTGATTTCTTTTCATAATCTCTTGAACTTCTGAGAGATGCGAGGTTTTATTTTTTTGGTTTTGATTGGTTTCGGATAAGTAGATGATTTAGGATTTTCTTTGGGTTTGATAGAGATTTTCTTTAAGTAAACTGAATTTTGACAAATTGCTTAATTTAAATTACTGAATGCAAGTATTGCAAACATTTTGGAGGTATTTAAATACAGTGAAAGAAAACTCTAAATGCCAAATATTTTGGACGTTCGTGCCTTGAACATCCAATACCTCGAATATCCAAAACTTTAGACGTCAAAGGACTTGAGCCAATTCTCGTGTATCATGGCCACACCTTCCTTGCTATCCATGTTGATCAATCTGTAGTATCCACCATCAACAGACTTAGAGACCATGAAGTGTCTTTCCCTGTAACACCCCGTATTTTTAGCATGGCGCATGCTGAAAGATGCGCCATAGGATGAGATGAAGCTTCATCCAAAGCTTCCATTGGTTGGTAAGAGGTAGATTGGCTTAAGGCCAATATCATGCAAAAATTACGCATTGCGTTGGGCAATTGACCAAGGGTCAATATTGGGTGCCAGGTAAGGCATATCGTGTATTCATATTGGCTAAGGCCAATATGACCTTAGTTGGAAGTTACATTGGCCAAGAGCCAATCTCGCACCAAGAGTGCTTCAGGCAAATTGGGTAGATGGCCTTAAGAATGTACATCCATTACATCTGGACATTGGTGTGGCCTAGGGGCCAAAGTCGGAAATATAGCCATCACGGCCCTTCATCGGGTTTGGCTCGGGAAATGTTCAGCCATCCTGGCCGAGCATAGGAACTGGCATGTGAGACAGAACTGAATGTACAGCCACCTTGGCCGGTTATTCAGGAAAATACATGGCAACTGCCATGAATAGTAAAACGGGGAGTTGATGAAGGATTTTATCGCCCCCAATCAGAGTTCTAAAAATGTCATTTTTACATATATAGGGAAGGGTAGTTGGTTGAAGGTGCATATGCGGACTATGCACCAAGTAAGCTTCATAGCTTAGCCAGAAGGGTATAAATGATGCCTAAGGCTCATTTATAGTTGCTTAGACTTGAGAGAGGGCATATGATGCCAAGGCATCACTATGCCATTCCACGGACTCGATGATGCATCACTTGGATGTATTTGACGGAACGTCCTATATGGACTAGGCCATTACCATTATTGCTTGGCTACGGCCTAGCAAACGAGTTGGAATAAGTTTCTTGTCCCTTCGAGGATGAACTACGGTCTGTGCTTGATTCTTTTAGAGTAGGGAAGGATACGTAGGCAGCCACAATGAGTTGCAGCATTACCGGTCCAGCACGTTGGCCCCTCATATTATCTAAGCTCGGTAGCTCGACGCAAGAGATGATTGTGGCCATACTTGATGAGGCTAAGTTGCATGCCATTAAGTGGATGATCATACTTCCTATCAAGTTATAAAGAGAGTTGGTAAGCGAAGTAACGTAGGAAATGGCAAGGGCTTGGTTCGGCATGTTCCTAAGTCCACGGCTTATGCCTTAATCCTGGACAAGACATGGCAATACGACGGTTGCTCAGCTAGCTAGGAAATTCAGTGATGAATTCCCTATGCTGAGGCAAAGCCAGAGATGCATGCGAACTGCACTAGCATTGGCCTTATGGCCTTGAACCCTTTTGCAGAACAAGGGTAAGTTGGAAAGGTGTGGAAGCTTAAATAGCTGGATCATGCTCCACGAGCATGCTCGCAAGGGCAAATGAGCATGAATTTGCCTTAGGATGAGGCCCAGATCGTAGCTTCATCAGTGGCGCACCGGGGGAGTTGCGGCCTGCGGGGCGACGCGCCAAAGGCGTAATTTTCCGGTCCGTCGCATTCCCAGTTGGAATTCTTTGCAGAATGGAAATTACGCTTAGTTTCTTTGAGAACTAAATCTCCTTTCTGAAATTTGTTAGGCTTGACCATTCATGCTCTGAGTATTTTATGCTGATTCGGAATTCCTCGTGTAGTGGAGTTTCATGGATGTGGCATGTATGGACACTCATGCAGAGGAGATTATTTGAGATACTGTTTGTCATGCTTGGTTATGTCTTCAGTAATAAACTTTTTGATGGTATGTTCGATTTGAAGAAGCTCTGAACTTAATCATTTGGTGAAATATTGTTGAGGCGAGGTTATCTATTCATATCATTTTGAAATTGCTAGGTTGTTGGTGGAGTAAAGCCCTTGGACCAAATAAGCATATTTGAAAACTGACGATATGGATACATGAGAAGGAAAAAGACTTGCCTGAGTATGAAACCTTTTGATAAAGGCATTTGCATCTTCTTCAGGATTTTGCGTTATCTCTGTTAGGGCTTTGACCTCCTTCAAATACTCGAATAGTGAAATGTCTTCTTTTTCCGAACCAGAGGTTTCTTCAATAGAGAAATGTGCAATTGAAGGTGTTGGGGTTACCTTTCCAGCATGAATCCATGTACATCCAAGGATCATATCATATCCTGGATCTTCTCGGATTATGTAAAATTTTATTTCTATCCAGTCTGAGTTTATGTTCACTTTGAGAGTAATGTGGCCATAAGCATCTCTGGACGTTCCTTCATGATATGTGATTGTTACTGGAGCATGAATGGATTCTTGTTGCGTAATACCCATAGCTCTGAGAGTTTTCAGAAGGATAACATTGACAGCGGTGCCGACATCAATCAATGATGGTTTGAACTCATTTTCCTTGAGATGGACCATGGTGAGAAGTCCCCAGTCATACATTTCTTTGTATATTGTTGAGGGAGGCTTAGGAAATGCTTCTTGAATCAACAAATGCTTCCCTGACACAATGTAATTCAGTGCAGTGAACATGTCTCCCCTTTGAACCTTTGATAAGTATAGCGATTCGCATATATGCTCGATTAAGGATTGAACTGCTTCCTTGACAGGTGGTTCAGAAAGAGTGAAGGTTCTGACTGGGAGAAGATCTCTGTGCACTCCTTCAGTCCCCAAGTTGAGTTCTCCTGATTCAATTTTTTCTTTAAATATGTGCTTCAAAGATCTGCAATCACTTGTGGGATGGTTTACAAACCTATGAAAGCGACAGTAACGAGGATTTTCCATGGCCTCTTCAATTGGTTCTTTCTTGACATATGGAAGTTTGATTGCGTCATATTGTACCCAGTGTTAGAGCATTGCTCGGTCGAACTCACATGCATTGCTATCTCAAGCATGTTTGTCAATCTTAGTGATCAAAACTATAAAGTCTTGATTTCTAGTCTACTATAGCTAAGGTCTCGGACTAGGATAGAAAGTGTAGTTGAGCTCAATAACTCCATGGCGATCATCATACAAGACGAAGGACTACTCAAGGAACCAGTGGATCTTCATCGACTAAAATGTATGTGGAGACTTGAACTTATCTATCACTCAAAAGTCTATCTACTCTATCTCCTATCTTGAGACAAAAGTCGTATTACTATATAGAGTAAGAATATATACATATGTCATTTCGAGATGAGTATATCTCGCTTATCTATTTCTTGGAATATGTGTTGGTAAATCTTTCGCTTTATCCAAGTTCATCTTTACCTAGTGATGAAAGTCATGTTATGCTTCAATCACTTTGGAAATTGCTCTGACGAAAATAGTTTATGACTAACAACTATATAACGTCCTTTGAGAATGTTTCAATGATTGAAATGAGAGTTTAGAAAATATAACCATTGGAGGATATAAACATTGTTGTGGTAACACATATATGTATAAGTCCTTATTGCTTGAACCGAAGTTTGCGAACTTTGATGATCAAGTGAAACTGGAACGTGAGCCGTCAACTCAGTCCGCGAACTGGCGTAGTTCTCGAACCCGAGAATTTCTGCTAGAGTTGTAGCTCAGTTTGAGTCCGCGAACTCAGTCCGTGAACTGACGAAAGTTCTCAACCCAATAATTTATGCTAGAGTTTGTAAATTCCAACTGGTTGACTTGAGTCCGCGAACCCAGTCCGCGAACTTGAGTATGTTATGTCTAAAAACGATGTTTATGAACTTATCATAATTAACTAAGGAATGCTATTGCAAACCGTGGCTTTATAGTTCATGAATCGATTCGAGTGAATCACATCATTTTTGCTTCAATTATGTCTTGTGTAGTATATGGGATCTCATAGCAATTGAACAACTCTCTAACTAGTTCATTTGAGTCATTTGAACTAGTTATGATGAAGAAGAATAAGGTTGATATGGAAGTTATCATTTGGCTAACCATTTAGATAACTAGTGTTGAACCAACTAATATACAAGTTTGGGTACGATTACACAAACCCAAAATCGTCAAGTACATGTGTGTATAACAAGCTATGTTTTCGATCTAACGGTTGATAAATATTAGCTTTTATCTAATCAGGTTTTCATCTAACGGTGAATATTGAATGCTTTGTTACCAAGCTAACATTGATTGCAAACCCTGATTTGAAAGACTATATAAGGTAAAACTCTAGAAACTGGGAAACCTAATCCCCACACATTCTGTGTGATACTAGTTTGATAATCTAGAGTCGTTTCTCCTTTAACCTTTGGTTCTCTTCTTCTAAAACCAGGTTAACGACTTAAAGACTTCATTGGGATTGTGAAGCCAGACTGATACTATTTTTATCGTAGTTGTGTGATCTGATCTTGCATTTTATATCATACGAGTACAATTGTAATAATTGGCTTGAGATTTCTATCTCCGATAGGCAAGATATAAAAGTAATCAAAAACATCTCTGTCTCATCGTTTGTGATTCCATAATATCTTTTTTCGCTGCGTCGATTAAGACTATTGTGAGGTGATTGATAAAACTGAGATGTTATTCGGGAATATAAGTCTGGTTTTATTGATTGGTTTCTATTCACCTTGATTTATCAAAATACGGAACAAAACTTATAGGTTTAATCGTGGGAGAAGAATTTATCTATCTTGTATACTTTTCTGTGTGAGATAGATTTGTTTACTAAAGTCTTCGACTTTGGGTCATAGAAACTCTTGGTTGTGGGTGAGATCAACTAAGGGAATCAAGTGCGCAGTATCCTGCTTGGATCAGAGGCGTAGGAGCATAATTGTACCTTGGATCAGTGTGAGATTGATTGGGGTTCAACTACAGTCCAGACCGAAGTTAATTTGGAGTAGGCTAGTGTTTGTACCAGCTTAATACAGTGTATGTTTAATATGGACTAGGTCTCAGGGTTTTTCTGCATTTGCGGTTTCCTCGTTAACAAAATTATGGTATCTGTGTTATTTCTTTTACGCATTATATTTCATTATATTATTGAAATAATACAGGTTGTGCGTTGTTCAATCAATTAGAATATCCGACCTTATTGGTTGTTGATTTAAATTGATTGACACTTGGATATTGGTCTTTGGTACCATCCAAGTTATCTCTCTTTGATTAAGATTCGCAGATTGTATTTGCTTGAGTAAATCAAATTGAGAGATAGAGATAATAAACTCCTTGAGATATTTTCTATTGATTGAGTCTAACTGTCTAGTTGATTCTCTAGAAAGTAACTCGGAGTTATCCATACAGATTGCTAATCGAAATATTGGGTGTGGTTGTTAGACCCCCGCTTTTTCACCCAGGCATCTAGAAGTTCAATAAATTCTTCAATGGAGCAGGGGAAATTAGGTACTCTGGATCAGCTTCTGTGTGTTGAGAAAGAACTTGTGTATTATCCTTCCTTTGTGTCTTTGAAGTAGTTGAGGAAGTATGTTTGCGTTGTGGCTCAGCCTTTCGTTTGCTCCCTTCTGCAATAACATTTGTGGAAGGTTGGAGGTTATACTGTTTGTTGATTAAACGTCTTTTACCTCAAGTCTCTCGTGGTTCTTCAGCTTTTGTAGTCTTATCCCTTTCTAGTAAAGCAGGTGCAGTAGTTGCTGATCTCTTGGCTACTTCATAAAGTTTTGAGAAAGTCTGAAACCTGAGATTTTCCAATAAATCTCTATAGACTGGAATCATTCCATTTATGCACAAGTCCACGAGTTGTTGCTCTGTGACATTTGGATCATGGCAGTCCAAAGATTGAACCCTGAACCTTTCCACATAATCGTTAGGATGTTCGTTGCTCCTTTAAAACATCCTCTCGGGATCAGAGAGGGTGATTTTCTCTGAGATGAAGAAATACTTTATGTAGAAGGCATTAACCATTTCTCCCCAACTCTTGATACTTCCTGGTGTGATGTTGTTATACCAGGTATATGCCATGCCTTTCAAAGACTTTGAAAATTCCTTCATACGGACAGTATGATTTTGCTCATGTTTACCCAGTGCTTCAAGAAATCGAGAAACATGTTCTCGAGCATTGCCTGTTCCATCATAAAGTGTGAAGGTTGGAGAGGTGTAACCTTTTGGCAGTGGAATATTTTATGTAGCATCAGGATATGAAGGTTGGTGACTATGGAAAGAAGGTGTCTTGTCTTTTCCATGGTCCTCGAAAATATGTTCTAGGTCTTCACGGGTGATGAAATTGGATGACTATTTTGCTGGTGGATTCTCCGCAGCTTTAGGAACCTCCTCATCCTCTATTACATGGATCATGGTGACCTCAGGATCAGTGCCTGAAGACGTTTCTTTAGCTTTTCCTTTCTCCTGAGTTTTCCCTGATATCTTGTCTGTAAGAGTCTTGACATAGTTGAATAGTTCCTTCTGAGTAGCGGCCATGTCAGTTTGATTTTTGGCAAGAGTTTCTTGCACCTTCATAATATCGCCTATAGTAAGCGAATTTTCTATGACTTCTTCAGGAGACCGCCCGAAGAGTGGATTGTTTATGGCCCCAGTGCAATCACTTGCAGGGGTGATCACTGGAGCACCATTATTCGGAGGAGTAGTAGTGGCAGGTTGCACCGGAGGAGTGGTAGTAGCAGGTTGCGCTGGAGGAGTGGTGTTGGCAGTACCACTAGAACTTGCGATGTTAGGGTCGGGTGTTGAACCTGGATTGGTAACTGAACCCGACCTAAGACCGACCATCTTTGTGAAAATTGAGATTGCAACCGAGAGAATGATCTCCCACTTTGGTCGCCAATCTGTAAATGGGGAAAAACGAGTTGCTGGTTTTTAAGGAATTGAGGAGACGACCGTGCGGAGGAAACTCCTTGAACCGAGCGAACTGTCTAACCTCAGACAGATGCACTGCAAGAAGGGAGTGCTTTGAATTCGAGAGATCAATCTGTAGTACTCCGACCTAAACCAAGACAATGGTCGTTCCAGAGTAAATTAGGTCACAAGAGAGGATGGGTTGATATGTAGGAGGGAAGCTGAGAAATGTGTGAGATCAATGGTGATCGAAGATTGTAGGTGTGTTGTGTATTCTGAAATAAGATAAGTTCTGAATGATTGAATTTTTCTCTATTGAGAGTAATTTCTCAGATGTTAAGTTGTTAATATCTTGTTGTCTGTTTTACGTGAGATTCTTCTTGTTTCAATCATGATTCAGAGACTTATTTATATTGCTAGAATTGTAAACACCATGATCCCATGAAGTGTGACAGTTGATAGAATCAAAGAGTGGAGAAGTGGAAATCATGTCAAAACCAGTTTCTCAACGTGCGGAGACTTGGTTGATTTTCCATCCACTACTTTGTTAACTCCTCCAACTGATTGCACGACTTGCTTACATTCTCATCGTGTGTATGAACATACGTGTCGTAGACCGCCAAACCAAAACCCTAGTTAATATCCCCCCATGTAACACGATTGATGTCTCGTGGAGTCTGCAAGGCAGGTGTATATTTAGTTGGTTAGTTGCTGACTTCATGGGACAATGAGTCCTTGTATTGTTGAGTCAACGTGATTTTAAAATGTTCCGAGATTTATGAATTGAACGTGTTTGTTAAGACAGAGGTATGATTCTCAAGTAAACATTAATAGTTAAGGTGAGAAAATATTGCTCATTCGATGAATTGTTGAATATTGATAGTTGAACCAATATTCCTTGATTTGACCAAATGTTGCTCGTTTGATGAATTATTGGTAGCATGACCAAATAAAGTATTTAAATCAGAATTCTGGCAACTGAACCGAGTATAATAAATAAAATGTTGATCATGAGATCAACATAAAATTATTAGTGTTTGAATCTGGAATTATGAACCTTGGACTCAAAACCCTGATCAATTGATGATTTATTGAAAATAAACTACAGTGTGAAGGAGGGACCGGCTACATGGGATGATGGATTGACCATGTAGCGTCCAGATGCTCATGTGAGCAAAAAATACCAAAGTCTCTTGAAGACCAGTTGGTGAAAGGATGGTTAAATGTTGGTTTAATCATTTATTAAAATAATGCTTGTCTGAACCTTAGGTGATGAAACCTAATTAATTATGAAGAGATGAGGGACCGACTAAGGGGTCATGAAACCGGCCTTGGGTGGTCACGGGATCGAATAACGATCATTTCATGAAGTTCCAAATTGTTTTGGAAGAGTTTTGGACCTAATACGTGCAATTGTGCAAATTAGGTCAAATCGTGAAAAGTACATGGGAGCGGCTCCTTGCAAGCCAAAGATCCAACCTTGGTGGTCAAGGTAATACGTTCCAGTAACCAAAGTGTTCGTATCTCAATTCTAAGAATTTTGATATTTTCTGGTGTGCGTTTGAGCAACATTTTGAGAAAATATGAAGAAATCGGGGATTTTTGCTGAAAGCCTGAAACCGAGAAAACTTCATGAGATGAAGGAAAATAATAATAAAAAATAAAGGAATCATGAAGTGTGGGACCGGACGGCCATAGAGCCCAGTCCCAAGGCATTTTTCCTAATTTTATAATATTTTTCATGATTTTAGGGAAATATCATAAAACCAAGGAGTTTGTTGAAACCAATGAGTTTTGTTGAAATCAATGAGTTTCCATGAGATGAAGGAAACAAATAACATTAATAATAATAAAATAAGGGCGTGTGGTACCGGCTTGGGCATGATCGGCCGACTAGGGCCCGGTCCCGTGAATTTTCCCTAATTTTATGTATTATTTCATGGTTTGAAGGAATTTTCACAACTTGAGGGAAATCTCATGAAATCAAGGAATTTCATGGGATCAAGGAAACATAAAAAATAATAATAATAAAATAAGGGGCGTGTGGGAATGGCTAGGGCATGACCGGCCGGCTAGGGCTTGGTCCCACGAGTTTCCCTAATTTTTTATTAATTTTCATGGTTTGAAGGAATATTCATGAGATTAAAGAGTTTTCATGAGATTAAGGAAATAATAAAAATATTGAGGAATCATGAGGTGTGGGACCGACCATGACTAGGGAATAGCCGGCCGGTTAGTAGACACGGTCCCATGACACCTTTCCTAATTTTATATTATTTCCTTGATGCGAAGGAAACACCATGAAACAGAGGAGTTTCCTTAAAACGAAGGATATTTGTTCAAATGAAAGGATTTTCCTAAGATCAAGGAAAATAATAAAAAATATGATAAAATATAAAATTGGGCGTGGGACTGGTCACGGCACGACCGGCCGGCCGGTGGTCCCAGTCCCTCAGCGCCTTGGTTAATATTTTATTATTTATTATTTTATTTCCTATTTTGCATAGGTTCATCGTCTCGTCGTATTTTGAAATACTCGTTCGTGCATTCAGGTGCTTGTTAATGCATTATTGTCGAATACATCTGCACTATTTTGGTCAAGGCTTACTCGAAGGTAGCTCAGATGCCCGTGTATTGAATATTTATTACTAACCCATGGAATTCTGCTGGGAAGAACCAAAAATTGAAGTAACGAAATATTATGAAAAACATTGAATATTTTCCAAGGATTCAGTTAATGAATCTAATGATTTAATAATAATTAATTGATGGCTCTATACTAGCACGATCTTCTAGGAGCATTAATTATTCAGGAATTGAGTGATATGAGCTTGTTGAAGCATCATATTTCTTTTATATAGTCAGGGAAAACATTGTTACATCCTGAAGACGTTATTGCTCTATACTAGCAGGCAAGTTTTCTAGGAGCCGTCCAATCTTTCGATTTTATATAGAAGTAATTACTGAAATTGCTCAGTATTCATGAGATATGCCGTTTCCTCAGCTGAGAGACTACATATCTACATATACTATGAGAGACAGTATTCTCAGTCGGAGATTCTTGTGGCATGAGCTTTCATGCTTTCAATAAGAGACATGAGCCTCAATACTCATATGATTGCTGGATCAGGAGCATATACAATTATGGGTTTACGATTTTATCCCTTGTTGAAAATCCACCATCTACAGATATCTTTAGGCTCAGAAACACATTGTACGGATTAAAACAAGCACCTCGTGACTGGTTCGAAAAACTAACCACTTCTCTTCTTAGGAAAGGTTTTGCGAGAGGTGGAGCTGATAAAACGTTGTTTACCAAATGGAGTGGGAAGGATATTGTTATTTCTCAAGTATATGTAGATGATATCATCTATGGATCAGAATCCGAGAAACTTGCAAAAGATTTTCAAGTCTCTCTTGGAAGGTAATTTGAAATGAGCAATGTTGGTGAATTAAAATTCTTTTTAGGATTACAAATTCAATAACACAAGGATGAAATATACTTATCTCAAGAAAAGTATGCTAGCGATCTTGTAAAAAGATTTGGTCTTGATAAGTCGACTCCAAAACTTACTTTTATCTTACTCCTTATTCAGATGTTGACTGGCAGGATGTGTGAAAGACATGAAGAGTACATTAGGGGGATTCTACTATGTAGGGTTGAATCTTGTGGCATGGCATAAAAAGAAACAAAAATCACAATCCCATTCAACATGGGAAGCAAAATATAGAACTGACACTGGCACAATGAAGATCTTTTGTGATAACTCAAGCGCGTTTTGCATCACTGAAAATCATGTTGAGCACTCAAAAACTAAGCACATTGATATAACGTATCATTTTATTAGATCTCTCTCTCTGAAAATGGTATTATTAACATGGAGTTTGTGTCGTCCAAACAACAATTGGATAATTTTCTCACCAAACCTTTGGATACTGCAACGTTTTAACACTTACGGCAGTCTGTTGGTGTTGTTTTGGTTCATTAGATTTCTATCTTTTTTTTCCCTGGATCTATTTATATCTTTTGGGTAATAGAAGCTTGAAGTTCCAGTGTAGTGTTGTTTAATTCTGCATTTGTTTCTAGTAGTTGTATTGTTTTTTTGTTGTCCTTTTAGATCTATGATGTGTCAAAGTATACAAGAAATCCTTATTTTCTCGTAAAAGTAAAGTCGCTCATGTTGTTCTTTTGGAATGACATCAAATGGGGGAGAGTTCTTAAATAAACTTGTGCTTAATTTCCATATCTTTGTGGGGAGAGTGGTTGTGGAATTTTGTAGGAGTTAAAGATACCTTGTTGGCTCAATAAAAACTAACCAAAGTTAGCCATATTAACACTTATAAATTATTTATATTCATCTAAGCTCGGTAGCTCGATGCAAGAGATGATTGTGGTCAAGTTTGATGAGGCTTAGTTGCATGCCAACAAGTGGATGGTCATACTTCCTATCAATCTACAAAGAGCAAGTTATAGCCTATTTGGAGGCTAAGAACCATAGTGTCGTAATTTAGCTCAAGAGGAGTCCATTTTGATGGTAAACGGCCCAAAGATCAATACAGGTTGATCTATAAATCCACATGGTCACTAGAATTTAGCCAAATTCCATCGTTTAGGGCCTCAAAAGGTCGTTTTTGCCGTTTTAAGAAAGTTTTTGGTTTACTTAATAAACCCTTCGCAGAACAAGGGTAAGTTGTAACGGTGTGGAAGCTAAGTTCGTCACACCATGCTCCACGAGCATGCTTGCAAGGGAGAATGGACGTGTATTTGCCTAGCTTTGAGGCCTGGATCGTTGCTTCATCATGGCACACCGGCAGAGTTACAGCCTGCGGGGCAACGTGCCAAAGGCGTAATTTTCCGGTCCGTCACATTCCTATTCACCTTGGTTTATCTAAAGACGAAAACAACAACCAGAATAAACTTATCTGTGGGAGACATAAGTCTTCGACTTTGGGTCGAGCAACTCTTAGTTGTGGGCGAGATCATCTAATGGAATCAAGTGTATAGAGTCCTGCTTGGATTCAAGAGGCATAAGGAACGCGATTGTACCTTAATCAATGTGAGACTTGGTTAGGGATCAAATACATTCCAGTCCGAAGTTAACTTGTAGTAGGCTAGAGTCTATAGCGGCTCAATACAGTGTGGTGTTCAAAGCTGGACTAGTTCCAGAGGTTTTTCTGCATTTGCGCTTTCCTCGTTAACAAAATTTATGGTGTCTGTGTTATTTATTTTCCGCATCATATTTGTAATTTCTTTATATAATTGAAATATCATAGGTTGTGCATAGTTCAATCACAATTGTTAAATCCGATTTTGTTTGTTGGATAAAACTTGATTGACACTTGGGCATTGGTCTTTGGTACAGTCCAAGTTATTCTCATATCAATCAGTCTCACAGATTTCTATCTAGTTGATTTACTGATTGTATTGAAAAAGAGATAAAGCTCTTTGATATCTTTATTGATTGAGTATCACTTTTAAGTTGGTGCTCTCGGAATTATATTGGATTTTAGTCCATACATATTCCCGAACAAAATATTGGGTGTGGTTGTTATACCCCCGCGTTTTCAGCATCATACTCTGATCTTACTCTTTCTATGTGTCCCGCTCTAAGTTCAACCCTTATTCTCCTTTGTGGCCGAAGTAATATTGGAATATCCATTTCTTGATTTACGTGAGTCTTGCATGATTTTTATCTCTCGTACTCATACAAACATAACGTACACCTCCTTATTCACATTATTGTTTTTACCTTAAAACAATAAGAAAATACCGCTTGGATGCTCGTGGTCCTAATTTATAGTTCATCCTAATACATGATGTTTAATATGTAATTGGTTGACATCATTTTCGTGTGGGACTCAATGTTGGTTAGGAATATCTCTCTTCGCTTGAAATTGTTAGATATGGTATAGTTGTATAAAAGAAAAGAAAAACACAACCGTATGAAAGAAATGATGGGAAAAGTATAGCAACTAAATAAATATAATAAATGGAAGGATGTTCATTGAAAAATTTAACTTGAAGAAGTGTGGTCGTAAGTAAAATAATCCACCACTAAATTGTTATAAACGTTTATTTATGTTAATAATATCTAGGGTAAATCCCGTTTATTACAGGGATGTTCTTGTGTCTAGCCTATATAAATAGAGGTTGTATTCTTCCTTTTTAGTTACACACATTAATAAGAATTCTTCTTATCTCTCTACTTTCTCTTGTCTTTTCTTTGTGTCATAATACGTCATCAGCGACGAGCTCACCAACTGAGTGGTAATCCTTTATTCTCTTCCATAAAACTTTATTTTTATTTTGTGAGTTAAAAGCATCCATGTACGCGTGATGTTTGATTTCAGGTTCGTTTGATATTTTTTTATCTTTTTCTTTTGTACTTTGTTTTCTATACAAAAGAATCTCTTTGGTATTATTGTTGA
The DNA here is from genome assembly GCA_023529315.1 of Papaver bracteatum. Classification (NCBI taxonomy): domain Eukaryota; kingdom Viridiplantae; phylum Streptophyta; class Magnoliopsida; order Ranunculales; family Papaveraceae; genus Papaver; species Papaver bracteatum. The sequence goes on along the minus strand of JAJJWX010005418.1, from coordinate 1,659,382 downwards.
TTTTTGTAATCAAGTTAATAAACCAACGAAGAGACATTTTTTTCCCTCCGGTATCAATGAGTTTTTCAAAACGAGATATCCGTCTACCCATAAATATTGTTATTGATGGGTCTTTCCGTGAACAATATATTTTGGAACAGAACTACTGATACTGTCACGATTTTCTATATTTTTTAATCTTTTTTTTTCTAACTAAGGTACACATGTTGATCCATGTACTATTTTGTCATATTTGACAGTGATAGCACATGTCTATGTCTACAATTGTTATTAGTTACTTAGGTAAAGCCTTGAACAGACGACCTTTACTTTTTCTTTTTATGATTATATCCTTCCGAATTATTAGAGTGTTATTTTAACCTGTAGTAGGTCTTCAATGCCTTTATAGGTTCATGCGACATTTGTCCTATTATAAACGATATTACTTTCTTTTCATTACCTGTTCTATGTCTCCTTTGGTTAGACAAAAGAACATGTGATAATTTTCTTGGTGCGGTGAAAGTAAATCACAATTAATGTAATTATATTTCAGTTTATAATTTTTTTTATTAACTACTTTTCTGTATTATGGCCTGTAACACTAGATTTGTTTATCATTATTGCTCAATTGTTTGTATGTATACCAATTATTTATTGGTCATGTCTGGCTATGCCGTCTAACCAATTTATTTTATTTTCTTTTTCTTTTTCTTTTTCTAAAGGAATATATGGATTTTTCTAATGGCAAGTTTGCAAAAAACGGTTAAGATACATGTCTTGTGGACAGTGCTACAACACATACGATTCTTCGTGACAACAGTTTTTATCCCATTTAACATTAGCTGCGGCTACTGTTATACAATATCAGGGACCTCTAAACTTATTGAGGGTTGTGGAAAAGCCTTATTAATGTTACCTAATGGTACAAAAATCCATATTAATGATGCCCTATTTTCAACAAAATCTAACAGAAACTTGTTGAGTTTTAAAGATATTCGTCTTAATGGGTATCATATTGAGACAACAAATGAGGCCAACATAGAGTATCTGTGTATTACTACCATTGTCTCTGGAAAGAAACAAGTATTAGAAAAGCTTCCTGCTTTGTCTTCTGTATTGTATCATACTATCCTTATTGAATCACATCTTGTGAGTCATCTAAAGACTTCTGATCCCGGTGTTTTTAAACTTTGGCATGACCGTTTGGGTCATCCGGGATCAACAATGATGCGTAGATTTATTGAAAACTCATATGGACATCCTCTAAATAGACTAAAAGTCTTATCATTTAATGATTGTCCATGCATCGCTTGTTATCAAGGAAAATTGATTATTAGGCCATCATTGATGAAAGTTGGCATCGAATCACCTAATTTTCTGCAACGAATTCAATGTGATATATGTGGACCAATTCGCCCTTCGTGTGGACCATTTCGTTATTTTATGGTTCTTATTTATGCTTCAACATGATGGTCACATGTTTGCTTACTTTCGACTCGTACTGTTGCATTTGCAAGACTTCTTGCACAAATTATTAAATTACGAGCTCAGTTTCCAGATTTTCCTATTAAAACTATTCGTCTTGATAATGCTGGTGAATTTACCTCTAAAACATTTAATGATTATTGCATGTCAATTGGCATTGATGTTGAACACTCCATCGCTCATGTGCACACTCAAAATGGCTTAGCGGAATCATTTATTAAGCGCTTACAATTGATTTCCCGACCATTAATCTTAAGGTCTAACTTGCCATTTTCAGCATGGGGTCATGCAATATTACATGCTGCAGCATTGGTCCGTATAAGACCAACCAGCTATCAAAAATACTCACATGTACAACTCTTATACTCACATGTGTTGTGTATGTTCCTATTGCTCCACCACAGAGAGATAAAATGGGTCCTCAACGTAGACTCGGCATATATGTTGGCTATGACTCTCCATCTATCATTCGGTATTTAGAACCTCAAACAGGAGATGTTTTTAAAGCAAGATTTGCTGATTGCCAATTTGATGAGTCAAATTTCCCGTCGTTAGGGGGAGATAAGCCAAAACTTGAGGAACGCTGTGAAATTTCATGGAATACACCATCATTGGCCCACTTTGATAATCGTACAAAACAATGTGAACTTGAGGTTCAAAGAATCATACATTTGAAAAATATTGCAAACCAAATGCATGATGCATTTACTAATACAGGTAAGGTAACAAAATCACATATACCTACTGCAAATACTCATGCGAGAGTAAGTATCCTAGAAGGACATCATGATAATCAATCCACGACACGCTTAAAGCGTGGAAGACCTCTTGGTGCAAAGGATTTAGTTCCACGGAAAAAGAGATCAGTAGTTAGCATTTCAGAAAAAGCCATTCTCTCTGAAACATTGATTGATCAATCAAATACTGATACACAAGTTGCACCTGAAGAGACACATGTACCTCAAAACAATGAGATCTCTATAAACTATGTTTATACAAGACCAATCTGGGATAAGAATACAATCCTGATAGTAAATTTGCTTTTACAGTTGCTTTGAATTTCATTGAAAATATTGATGATCCCGAACCACAATCTATCTAAGAATGTCGTTGTAGAAAAGATTGGCCTAAGTGGGAGGTTGCAATCCAAGCAGAGTACAACTCATTAATAAAACGTGGAGTCCTTGGTCCTGTTGTTGTAACTTCTGAAAATGTAAAAGCTGTTGGATACAAATGGGTATTCGAACGAAAGCGTAACTAGAAAAAATAAATTGTAAGATATAAAGCTCGATTCGTTGCACAAGGTTTTTCACAAAGACCAGGTATTGATTATCAAGAAACTTATTCTCCAGTGATGGATGCCATCACATTCTGGTTTCTTATTAGTTTGGCTGCTTCATAAAAGCTTGAAATGTGTCTTATGGATGTAATTACAGCTTATCTTTATGGGTCACTTGATAGTGACATTTATATGAAACTTCCCGAGGGATTTCGTATGCCTGAAGCAGACAAGTCCAAAGATCGTAGTGTATACTTGTTGATGGTGGTTTTTAGTTTAGGGTTAAAATAGTAAAATACTAAACCCTAGCAGACAGTGATGTCACAACATTTAAAGCAATAAGCATTTACAAGGCATAGTTACTGAAACCTTTAATGTGTCTCTAAAATAATTACCGGGGAATATTTTTCAAATTAGGGTTACGACAAGCCAAACCCTAATTCCCACGTGTGCCAATGGCAAATCATGGCAGCCACACCAACCGCGCCAAAGCATGCCAACCATGCTAGCCGCACCTCTGTGCCAGTGGAAAATCATGCCAGCCACACCGACCGCGCCAAAGCATGCCAACCATGCTAGCCTCACCTCCGTGCCAATGACAAATCATACCAGCCACACCAACCGCGCCAAGGCATGCCAACCATGCTAGCCGCACCTCTGTGCCAATGGAAAATCATGCCACCCACACCAACCACGCCAAGGCATGCCAACCATGCTAGACGCACCTCTGTGCCAATGGAAAATCATGCCAGCCATACCGACCGCGCCAAAGCATGCCAACCGTGCTAGTCGCACCTCCGTGCTAATGGAAAATCGTGCCAGCCACACCGACCGCGCCAAAGCATGCCAACCATGATATCCGTACCTCTGTACCAATGGAAAATCATGCCAGACACACCGACCGCGCCAAAGCATGCCAACCATGCTAGTCGCACCTCTATGCCAATGGCAAATCATGCCAGCCACACCAACCGCGCCAAGGCATTCCAACTATGCTAGCCGCACCTCTGTGCTAATGGAAAATCATGTCAGCCACACCAACCGTGCCAAAGCATGCCAACCATGCTAGCCGCACCTCTGTGCCAATGAAAAATCATGCCAGCCACACCGACCGCGCCATGCCAAGCACATCTCGCTATGGCCCCTCTAGCCATGCCATCCTGTTGTCCCTCACTACGCGCAACCAAAACGAAGGCGTGCAACAATCAACGGTTTCCCTTCAATACCAGGAGCAAATCCTGGCCTTCTAAGGTCACCTCACGACCTTTGGCCCAAAACCCTAGCTTGGTCACGCACCTAGCCAAGCTAGCCACACCATGCTAAACACATCTCGCCATGGCCCCTCTAGCTGCACCACCCTGTTGGCCCTCACTACGCGGCTACCAAAACGAAGGCTTGCAACAATCAACGTTTGCCCTTCAATCCCAAGAGCAAATCCTGGCCGTCTAAGGTCACCTCACGACCTTTGGCCCAAAACCCTAGCTTGGTCACGCACCTAGCCAAGTTAGACGTGCCATGCCAAAACGCCCCTACCTTGGCCCTATCCATGCCATACGTCCATGGCAAACCCTTGGCCCCACATGCCAAGCCAAACCAAACCTAGACAAGCTATCCGCGTCATGCCAAACGAACTCTGCCTTGGACCTAGCTATGCTAGTCACGTCATGCCAAGCCAATCGCCCTTTCCTTGGCCCTAGCCATGCCATACGTCCATGGAAAACTCTTGGCCCCACATGCCAAACCAAACCAAACCTATCCAAGCTAGCCGCGCCATGCCAAACGCACTATGCATTGGACCTAGCTATGCTAGTCACGTCATGACAAGCCAAGCGCCCTTGCCTTGGCCACGCCATACGCCCATGGCAAACCTTTGGCCCCACAAGCCAAGCCAAAATCGCACCTAGCCAAATCTAGCCACGCCCAAGGCGAACCCTTGGCCCCACAGGCCAAGCCAAAATCGCACCTAGCCAAAGATATCCACGCCCAAGGTGAACCCTTGGCCCCATACTCCAAGCCTAAACACACCCTAGCCGCGCCACCCTGTTGGCCCTCACTACGCGGCTACAAAAGCAAGGGCGCGCAACGACCAACGGTTGTCTCTCCTCTCAAGATGCAAAATCTCGACCGTTGAAGGTCACCAGGCTAGCAAGTTTCCCTAGCTTGACTTGACAAGCCACAACAACATGCTCCATGTTTTCCAAAAGCATTAGAGACATCAACACAAACTGGGGGACGCTCATTAGGATTTTGGTTTGGTGGTCTATAGCGTGCGATATACACAAATGCCCGTTTCAAGATAGTGTAATAAGATTAAGGCGGTTAGTAAATGCAAGTAGCAACGGTGAAACACTCCTTCATTATGGGACATCAATTCCATCAAATCCCATTAATATCAGGCGTTACCACCTATTCCCATTTAACTCATCCGTTTTATTTTCTTAAGAGGCCAGAGTACGTTTCTTTTTGGACTTGTATAAGTAGGATTACCTATTTCCACCAGAGACACGAGTTCTTGTTCAGGGAAAATACCACTCTCAGAAATGCAACTCTTGTTAGCTTTCTCAAAGCTCTCACCTTCTGATACAATTCAAGCACTGCTCTTCCAGAATTATTCTGGCCTCAACACTCTCTTCGCTTCCCTCCCTAAACCAACCCTTCTCCTCCACTTTGTGACCTAAGCAAGTCTGGAACGACCATTTCTTGGTTTAGGCCGGACTTGTACAGATTGATCTCTCGAATCTAAAAGTACTCCCTTGCAGTACATTGTTTAGGGTTTAAATTTTTTCTCACTTTCACACCTACAATTACCAAAATCAGCAGAAACCATTTTCACCTATAAACAATTGGCGACCACAGCGGGAGGTTCGATCTTTCGGTTACAATGTCAATTTTTGACCATTGATCTCGTTCTTCGACCCAAACGTCAATATGGTAGAGGAAGATGATCCACTCCGACTCAGTTACCCGGAGGATCGATTATCAGTCATGACACGACAGGGGATAACTGGGAACTTCACAGAGGATAGAAGCAGATGATCCGCCCAAGGATCAACGGCTCGGTTATCAGACGGCTCAGTAACGACTGGGGACTTTCCATGGCGGTATTTCCCATAAAACTCGGTCTTACACCCGGAAGGTTCACTTTTCATCAGGAGACCTAAAAACTGAGTAATGACTGGGGACTTCCCAGAGGATAAAAGCAGACGATCCGCCCAAGGATCAACGGCTCAGTAACGACTGAGGACTTTCCATGGCAGTGTTTCCCATAAAACTCGGTCTTACACCCGGAAGGTTCACTTTTCATCAGGAGACCTAAAAACCGAGTAAGTCTTACCAAGACAAGATACCTGGTTTGCTATTTCAAGTTTTCAAGACAAGATACATAGTTTACCCCATGTCATCTATAAACACACGGTTCTAAGGTTTTTTCCTGGGATGTCTGTGTCACTTTCAATCATAAACAAGACGATTCAATTCTAAATATTTCATTCAAAAAAATATATAATCCAAAACCGTCAAGGTAGTATTTATCTATTAACTCGAAAAAATCAGGAAGTCAAAAACCAAAAACCAGGTGTCTCATTTGCCTTCAAAAAAAAAAACTAAGGATAAGAGGTCCAAAAGACAGATATATATTCAAGGGAAGTTTTCCAACAACATCTTGCTCCTTTTGGCAAAGGCCTCCCTCGTGCTTTGGAGAGATGCCCTCTTAAGTTTCAGCTTCCTGCATAACTTCTTGAATTTTGCTTCCTTCTTCCTCATCATGTCTGCGGAAGGACCTTCAACTGATCTGGCCAACGACCTTTCAACATCAGAGAGACCTTCAATGAACCAAGAAACTTTGAATTCGAAGCCCATGCACATGTCACGATGGAACTTCCAGCTCGAGATTACATCCTCAGAAACTGTATGACCATTCACGTTGCACATCTCATCAATCGAATACAAGGCTTCCTCCACACGCTTGACCAACGCATGTCGAATGGTGATCTTATTAGTCGTGGCAATGTGACTGTAGCTTTCCCAAATATTGGTGTACAATGTCGCATGTTTAGCTGGCACACTGAATCCACCAATCAACACATGACCTGAAAAAGGGGCCAGATACGAAGGATTGAATGTGGAACCTGTAACTGAATCAACAACTGGCAGGGGATCCCTAATTACAATTTCACCCCCCGAAGTGCTCTCCTCCACCTGAGTCATGGCAGCGCCCTCAGGACAATGAATCTCCATGCCCAAATCGCTAGCTAGTGCGGTTTCCGCAGTAGGAAGTACGGTTACGTCTTTGCTCTGGTAGTCTTCCACTTCAAGATCATCCCCAGTAGCGGTTTCCTCCTAAAAAAATCAGAATTTAGTTTTACTGAAGAAAAAAAGGAGTGGGGAAAGAAGAAAAACGTGGAGACGACTTACTGATTCGCTTTCAGACTGACTAGAGGAAGACTCGGCACTGTTGTCAGAAGAACTACTCTCACCATCACCAGACTCAGAACTTTCATCCTTCCCGGATTCTTCATCACTATGGATAGGCTCGACATGTGATACCCTGTATTTTCTTAGCTACTGTTTCGGGTCGGGTTATACCTGGATTGGTTAACCTTGTGCTTAGATTGTTGTTCCTTAGCCTTAGCCTAGGTGGGTGGATTGAACAAGAAAGGCTACAAGTTAGGGTGGAAATAGAGCCACCCAAATTAATGTTATTCCTTAGTAATATTATTAAGGTTTTATAACTAAAAGTTTATGTAGGTACTGAATATCGCAAGATAATAGTTCACGAGTATCGGGAGAAAAGAGTTATAAAATGTTACGATGAAAGAAGAAGCGTGGAGAAGTATGAATCTTTGCGAGGATGAAATGATTTTGCGAGTATAAGTTGCGATACTTCGTAACTCATGAACAGCTGTACAAATTTTACTATAAATAGGAGTTCAAATGTAAAATTCAGGAGGTTCTTTTAGTGAGTGTTAGAAAATATTTTAGGAAAGAGAATAGAGAAAGTTGTAACTATTCTAATTCCATTTAGAGATTTCTTTGTGATCATTTGAAAACATTAATAAGAAAATTGTTATTCATCATCAAGAACTTCTTGAGTTTTTACTAATTCTATTGAGGGTGTAGTTGTAGGTTATTCTGCAACTACATAATTGGCGCTAGAAACAGGGATTGAAAGAATTCTGTGCAGAAAAAATGACAAGAAGAAGAAACACATCGAACCATTAAGCTCAAGTAAGGAGAAGTGTAAGATTAGCGGGGGAGAAGCAAATATAACAGGAGAACCTAGTAGAAGAAGGAGTAATCGAAGAAATCAAGCTCAACAAGTAGAAGATCATGATCAAGTAAGTATACACACTTGGAGAACTAATACACCAGAAGAAGAAGATAGAGAACCACAAATCAGAGAAAATGGAAGGTTGATGGGAGGAACGATTCTTGAAAGAGAGAGGGAGATGCTAGAAACATTGAGACAAGGAATCCAAAAAGAACGAATGATCAAAGCTGAAGAACGTGCCAAACTGACAAGACAAAATCAAGAATTGAGAATGGAAAATGAGATGTTACAAAGGAGGAAATCTCAAAGTGTTGCAAGATCAAATGTTAGAATAGAAAGAGAAGGACAAAATTCACCGATAATCAATAATGAAAATGATATGCAAGAACAAACGCAGAATCAAGGTGATAGAAATCAAGAAAATCGTTTCATTTTAATACCAAACCGCGAACAAAATATGGAGAATTTACGAACAAGACCAAATCATAAAGAAAACAATCAGAATCGAGAGGAAGAACAACAACTTATGGAAGAAACTGAGAGACAACAAGCAATACATCAAAATAATCACGAGAATAGAGTAAGAAGACATGAAGAAGTTCGTAACAAACAAAATGTTGAATATGAAAGAATTAAGAGAAGAATTGTAAATCAACAAACAGAAGTGGAAAGGAATGAACCAAATTCTCGAATCAGAGTACAAGTAAATCAAGAAGAAATAAATCACAGAAGAAGGAGAAATGAAGAAGAAGAAATTCCTGATATTCGCATGAGAAGAATGAGAAGAATAGAAAGGGAAGAACAAGAATTCCAAGATGCTTTACAACTGAACAATTATGATAATTTGGAAAGAAGATATTTGCAGAATTATGCGAATGAAAACATTAATGAAGAATATGATAGAATGCGAAGGATCGCAGGGGAGGAAGCGCAAGAACGTAGAAGAAGAGAAGCTGCATTAAAAAGACCAATGGATGAGAATTCTGAGGCAAATGCACGAATCTTTCGAGAATTAGCGAGAAATGAGAGGATGATAAACAATAGAAGAGGAGGAGATATGAGGCAATTAGATGAAGCAATAGAAGAAGTCATGAGGACTCCATTTTCTAGAGAAGTACGATGGGAGTAATTCCACCAAAATGTAACTTGCCCACACTTACCAAAGATTTTTTATGGGACTTCATGTGCTATTCAAAGACATTAAAGCATACATAAGATGCATGTTACAATGGGAGAATCATGATGCTATGTTATGCAAGTACTTCGCATCAAGTTTAACGAGGGGAAGCTCTAAAGTGGTTCGAAGGACTCCCTAAGAACACTATTACGTCATTTAATCATTTGCAAGCAGTTTTTCTTGGAGCATATATCACAAATCACTCTTCACGGCTTGGTATTGAAGATGTATTTGGTTTAAAACAAAGAGTGGGTAAAAGTTTGAAGCATTTGGTAAGACGATGGAAGACTATGTGCAGTGATATGGCAGGGCGTGTAGATGAGAGATACTTAATTCTGTCCTTCATAAATGCGATGTTACAAATCGAACAATTATATGTTCAAATCTTCAGAAGAAAGAATTCCATAATGATGACAGAATTACGAGAATTGCAAGAAGAATATATTACACTAGAAGAAAAGCAAAACAATATGGAGTCATATCCAGTAACAAACACTAACAATCAAGAGGGAGGAGCAAATTTACTTCCCAAAATAATCAATGTAGTATCAGGTACTTCGCAAACATCCTCACAAACTTCTTCGCAAATTTCAGAAGAGAAGAAAATCAATGATAGCCAGCCAAAAGATGGTAGCAATGGGCAGTAGAGATCAAGAAGAATATGATAGAGAGAAGAATTTCTATAATCGGATAGGAAATAACCAAATTCCAAGATTAGATCAACAAAAAGAAAATTATGGTGGACAAAGGCAAAATTATTTTGGACAAGGAAACCAGAGACAGAATTATAACAACGGTCAAGGAGGTCAAAGAATGGTAAGGGAAGAGATAAAATTGCCACCTTTGAATACAAGTATAGAAAAGATATGGCAAGCAATTATCCTGGTAGAAAATGTACCAACTCCATGGAATATGGGAAAGGAACCACCAATGGGTCCAAGAAGTCATGAATTTTGTTCATATCATCATTTTCATGGACATTCTACAAATAATTGCCATAATATCAAGAGGATAATTTTGCTAATTATTGATCAAGGAAAACTAAATCAATTTTTACTTAAGCAGACACAGTCGCAACAATTACCACAGGCTCCAGCCATAACTCGCAGGGAGAACACAACAAAAGAAAAGGGAGAAGAAATCCTACATATAGAAGTGGGGTCAAAAGCAAGGAATGTTTTCTGTAATTCCATTGTTCATTCATATAAAACCATATAGGATTTTCATGATAATGTTTTAAGTAGGGTATATGCGAGGGATAGTGAAGGAAAAGAAGTAATGAACATCGCAAAGATTTCACGACTTGAAGATTGGCAGAAACGTGAAATTTCTTTTGAAGCCACTGAAATTCCAGAAGGTTATGAAGTACATGATAATCCATTGGTGGTAAGACTGGCAATCTACATGAATATGGAGGAGAACGAAGATGATATGGAGGAAGAGTCAATTGGTCTTAATAGGATTTTGATTGATACGGGAAGTTCTGAAATATCCTCTTCTATTCTGCTTACAAAACTATGGGGGGAAAAGATGCAGATTTAATACCTTCTACTTACAGAATTTATGGTTTTAATGGAACTGCCAACAAGCCCAAAGGAGAAGTGAGCATGCGAATTCCATTAAGTGGAATGGGAACTGAAATTCTGTTTTGTGTTGTTGATGTTGAATCACCATATAATGCTTTGATAGGAAGGCCATGGCTTCACGGAATTCTAGGAGTAGCTTCTACTCTACATCAGTGCATAAAATTCCCTCATATGAAGGGTATTGGAATTATCAAGGGTGATTGGGCTGAGGGAAAGAAATGTTACGATACAGAAGTAGAAGTTTGCGAAGGAAAAATTGCTGAGAAGGATAATTGGAGAAAAAGAGCAAAGGTTGTGAAAAGAAGTGAAAATTTAATGGCAGAAGATTAAGGAAAAAGAGAATAAAGTTACGATGATAATAATACAAGAAATTTATGATGATAATAAGGGATTGTGATTTGCGAGGAAAAAAGAAGGTTATCAGTATGTTTGCTCGTGAAAATGAGGTATGTGGCAAAACAAAATTTTTATTTCATGATAAAATTTTACGAATATTGTTTGCTCGCAGGAAATTGGGAAAAGTTACGAATTTTCAAAATTTATATTCCAATTAAAATTTCATTAATTTGCGAATAAAAGACCGCAATCTGTGATCAGCCTCTAAAAAAGAAAGAGAGCCGCAGAAAATTTTATACAAGCAAACCTTTGTGGCGTACACCCTAGTTCGCGAAGCTATAATTCGTAAGAGGCAAAGTCCTAAACTACGTCATTTAAGGGGGTACCTATAACGTGGCTAAGGGTAACCGGAACACCACCAAGGGCCCTTAGTACATGGTAAAAATTTTGGGGTACAACCCAATAATGGGGTACCTATCCGGGTTAGACACCTTGGATTCTCACCTAATCTAACGACATTACGCAATATAAAATGCGGTGTAAGAAGATTTAGGCTGGGAGACTAAGGCATACTGTCTTTCCCAAGAAGTGCGAAAAACGATCAAGGCGCCGAGGTACACGGTTGAGTCAAGAGTGCCGGGTGAGGTTGAACCACATCTGCCATTTTTGACAAGTCTTGGCAAATGATGCACTTGGCCCAAAGATACCCCATAGGGTGCAACCTCGTAACTATAAGCCCTATAGGCAAAAAGGATAAGAGGTTGCGATCAAAAGTCAAGTTGTTGGCGAACCGGATGGGAAGAGCTAACCTTGTATGGTCGATGTACGCTTCCTTGAAGGGGCAATCAGGGGGAAGATAAAGGGCAGCACCCTCCATTAGGGAGCCGATAAGTGCTATAAGACGCAAATGTCACGAGGCTTCTTGTTTGCGAAAACATAAAGGCTTGTCATATTTGTGCAACAAATGAAGTTCTGCGAGCCTTCTAAAAAAAAAAAAAAAAAAAAAAAGGGGGAAAAGAATAAAGAACTTCATGAGAACATAATAAAGTTAAGATGAGATCAATGGGTCGCTACATGAAAGTGTAGAGACGTCCTGCGATTTCATCGCAAGACGGCAATGTCATGGGGCTTTATGTTCGCAAGAATATTTAGGCCTGTCATGTTGTCGCAAAAATTCCTGAAGAGGCTAAAATACTATACAAAGAAGTTAAGATGAGATCAATGGGTTTTTGCATGAAAGTGTAAGAACGTCCTGCGATTTCATCGCAAGACGATAATGTCACGAAGTTGTATGTTCGCAAGAATGTTCAGACTTGTCATATTATCGCAAATAATTAATACAAAAGAGGTGGCAAAGTAAGACCTTTACTTAGGAAGGCATGATAAGACCACAGAAATTAATGAAATTTATTGTATCAATATCATTGAAGAAATTTTACAATAATATACATCAAGATATTTTGAAGAGAAGATAGCTCTGGCAGTATCATTGAAGAATTTTACGAGAAGTCCTATCAAAAAAGAACAACATCATTGAAGAATTTTAATGAAGACTTAACAAAAGATGCGATTTTGATAACAATCAAATACAGATAAGTTCATATTCGTAAAAGTTTACGAGAATTACATACTTCTTATACTTCTCCATATATTGAATATTTCCCCAAAAAGTTGAATACTTCTTATAATTCTTCAAGAATATCTCATATTTATTATACTTCTTCAACGGATATTTAATTTTGCGAAGGTTAAGTGCTTATTATACTTCTTCATACAATGAGTAATAATTTTTATACTTCTTCGTATATTGGGCAATTCTTTATAAATTGAATGCTTCTAATACTTCTTATACTTCTTAAGGGTATTTCATATTTGGTATACTTCATATTTTCTATACTTCAAGGGGAGATTTATTATTTACTTTGCAACATTCCGTAGAAAGTAAAAGGCTTATATTTCTTATGCTTTGAAGGGAAGATTTCTTATTCATAATCACAATAAGAAGAAAATTCGTAAGATAAATTCAGAAGGATATTCTAATACTTCCAGTGGTAGTTGATCATTTGAAGAGAAACAATAAGGGGAAAGGAAATATTAAGCTAAGTCTTTAAGATATATTATTTCTCTCCATATGATCAAGTTATGCGAATAAGGGAAATAAACATCAAAGAAAGATTAATTCAAATTAAGCTTTGGAAAATAAATTGTTGGATTGATTGAAAGCATAATCAAGAAGAAAGTGTTGTATGGAAAAGTTACAGAACAGATATACAAAAAAGAATGAAGTTATTCTTCAGGCAATTTGTTCCCATCAAAATGATCTTCTTCTTCAACTTCACTATCATCTTCAGCTTCACTTTCATAAATTTCCAGATATGGAGTATCTTCAGGAATTTCTTCAGAAAGGAGCGTATGGTACTTCTTGAGAGGAATTTCATTATCTTCGCAAATCTTGCGAGTCATCTTAGCTCAAAACGCTTGACATATAAACTATGGTTATGCTGGGAAATTAGAAGCTGAGATCTCAAGTCAGAAATTTTCTTATTACGATTAGCAAGGAGAGTTTCCAGATTACTATCTATCTTCACAAGATTTTCTGCAGCAAGAAAAGAAATTAAGGAGTTGGTTAGCAAATTATGAAGGAAAAATAACTAAAATAATTATCATCGCAAATAATTTACCTTCTAGTTGCTTCTTATCATCACGAAGAGAAGAAATTTCAAGCTTTAATTGATTATTCTCCTCAAGAAGAGAAGAATTATCAGTTACGATGTTCGCAGATTGTGAATTATCTTCGTGACGAGATATTAACTCTGCGTTATCAATATTTAAATCTTCTATTTTCTGACGGAGACTTGAATTTTCAACCTCCAATTTCTTACAACGATTTAAAGTTTTCTTCTCAAAGAATAGAATGACGTCTTTCCCAATCAGAAGCAGCTGCACAACTAACTCTTCCAACCTAAACAAGAAAAAAGGGGTTAGAAATCGATAAAATAAGGAAATAAATAAGGAATAGAGAAGAAACTTACCATGCTGCCTAAAGCATATAACAGTAGAGACGAATCTTGAAATTCCTTTGAGGGAATTATTGTCAATAACAGTAGGAACTTTACAAGCCTTCGCAATAAGTTTGCGAGCATTCGCTGTAGGATAATTTCCTAATCCACGAGAAGAATGGAGGAAAGCCTCGAAATGCTAACCATTGCTTTGAGGCAAAAGTTTCTGGGATACTATAATCTTCATTCCCACCTTCATCAACATCATCATCATCTCCTTTGTCAGAAAGGGTATCAAAATTAGAACTAAAGTCCTTCTCAGGAAATTTATTATCTTCATCACCAAGATCTTCCTCAATATCCTTATTATAGGAAGTTACATTGGAATGGGATTTGGTTGAGAGTATTTTCTTTTTCTTTCTCTCGTAAACAATATCTTGGAGTTTTCTTTTTCCTTTGCGAAGAACATCATCTTGACTATCAGAAGCTTGAGAAACCTTCGCAGAACGAAGAGTTTGTTGCCTCGCAGTAAGCCTTTTAGAAGAAGTGGAATTTTTATTTTCATTCGCAGCAATCTCAGGAAGAAGTGGAACCTGTGAATTCAAATGTGGATAAGAAACAGAGGCAACAATATATTGTTTATAAAAATACAAGAGTGTTTCTTATCTCATTTGAAATTAAAGGGTAACAAAAAGATAAGAAAGTGGAAATACATACATTTCTAAAAACCCAAGGTTGATAATAGCGGTTACGAAGATTCGCAGGAAGTTCTACTATCCCAGTAATATAAGAACCTGATAACATTAAAGGGTACTTATACCAATCTTCATCATTAGAATGACGAGGTGTCTTATTATTTCCTGAAGCATAATCAATATCGTGCATGAGAAGATCATCTCACGATATTGGCTTTACGATGAAGACGAACACCCCAACGATTATCTTCTTTTCGCAGAATTGGTGTGTAATTTTTGAAGAAACCCTCAACTCGTATAATTCGCAAAGAACAATTTCTATATTCTCAAACCCAGGTTTTCTAAGATCAGTTGAATATAAAGATTTCCCAAAAGCGAAGACGATTTGCGAATTCAACTAAGAGGCGAATGCAATCACCAGATCAATTGATAAATGGCACAAGAAAAATTGGGGTGGGAAATAATTTCGTAGAATAAAGGAAAGTTAACATCATAAAGAGGAAGAGGAAGACCTGCGAGGATTTGACCTCGTGAGATTAAAACCTTCTGATCATCCCAAACATAGTTGGTAAAGAGCTTCACACAGAGAGAAGACTTATTATCATAACCTTCAATCTCAGAAAGAATAAGGTCTCTATCAGCAAGATCCGCATTAAGTTGTTCAATAGTTTTGTTCTTTGGTGCCATTGAATATAAGAGGGAAAATAGAAAAGATAGAAGAGGTTGCAGAGGCAGAAGCGGTAAAGAAGATGAGTAAGAGAATAAGAAGAAAAAACAAAGGATAATATTTATAAGAGAATTTTATGAAGATAAAAATTCATTAATACGAGTAAGCGTGAACGGTTGAAAAGAACGGTTACGAAGAAACGTGTCAGAAAGATAAGGGAAAAGTAAAAAGACGTGTTGCGAATCTGAAGGGTGGTAGTAACTACACTAAATTTACGAGAATAGGGATTCTCATGACATTTCTTCTTCAAAGAATTGACATGAGAAGAGGCAAGATGTAGGTACTGAATATCGCAAGATAATAGTTCACGAGTATCGGGAGAAAAGAGTTATAAAATGTTACGATGATAGAAGAAGCGTGGAGAAGTATTAAGCTTTGCGAGGATGAAATGATTTTGCGAGTATAAGTTGCGATACTTCGTAACTCATGAACAATTAATATAAATTTTACTATAAATAGGAGTTCAAATGTAAAATTCAGGAGGTTCTTTTAGTGAGTGTTAGAAAATATTTTAGGAAAGAGAATAGAGAAAGTTGTAACTATTCTAATTCCATTTAGAGATTTCTTTGTGATCATTTGAAAACATTAATAAGAAAATTGTTATTCATCATCAAGAACTTCTTGAGTTTTTACTAATTCTATTGAGGGTGTAGTTGTAGGTTATTCTGCAACTACAGTTTAAAAGTTTTAGAGAGAGAAACTAAAAACTAGGGGGAAGAAGGAGATGAAGCTAGGGTTTATTTTAGAGAGGGAAACCATGGAAAATCAGTGGAGAATCAAGAGGAGTTTTTTTTTAAGAAATTGAGGTAGAATGCTAGATCCCCTTTCTCTTTATGTTTTTGTTATACTTGATTTTGAATTTGTACAATTAGGTCTCAGTAATTTATTTATTTAAATATATGAATCTAATTGATGATCGGCCTTTTAATATTGATATACAACATGCCTAGGTATCTCTAGTTAAATTTTTAGAATACTTCACCACAGATTCACCGTTAAATGTTTGTGTGAACTTGGATGTTGATTTTTGTACATTTTCGCTTTGTCTGTTCTTGACTGTGTTTAGGTAATCTTGATGATATCAAAACGATTTTAGGTCTTGATAAAAGTTGTGTATTTATGTCTTATCTTTAATTGTGCGTTGAGTTTGCTAAATTTCGAATTATTATGAATTTACTGTGAATAGTTTGGTAAAATGATGCAATCTGTCCAGATTTTAGAATGATCATATAAAATCAATAACTTTCATTTGAACCGTTGGATTTTTCGTAAATATTGGATAGGACATAGATACATATGTTATAAATGCTCCCCGAAAATTTGAAGACGATCGGATTGAGGAATCATTATGAAACATGTAATATAAAATTCTGCAGTTGTTGTGCTTGCTTAGATGTTTCAAAGAATTCTTTTTGATTGTTGAAAGTAGTTGTTATTAATTCTTTTTTTATTATTAGATTAAAGAATTCTTAGTGGTAGACAAAGAATTCTTTTTGATTGTTGAAAGTAGTTGTTATTAATTCTTTTTTTTTTATTATTTGATTAAAGAATTCTTAGTGGTAGACAAAGAATTCTTTTAGTTTTTAAAAGTAGTTGTTTTAATAATGAAAGTCTAATAAAGAATAGATATTAATAACTTGTTCTGTTCAAATTTGAAAAAATAAAAATTCTTTTTGGTTTTTGGTGGAATCCTATGAATCACTCAATGGAATACTTTTCTTTATAGTACTGTTTGCTTTAATAACGAATAAAATGGAAGAATTATGTTGCAGAGAGAGAAATCAAAGGAAGGTGGTAGTGGTAGACATTAATTATTAGCACCACTTTGAACGCCATAATTATTAGTTCCTTATCTTGACCAAAACTTTTAAACATGCAGACTAAAACTTTGGGGTTAGGTGGAGCTCGTTTTAGGTTGTGAGTATATATATATATATCTTATACTGAAAATAAAAGAGTAACCTAGCCAACCTTTTCTTCTGCTTTCCATTATTCTTTTGTAGTTATGAATGATATAATGGAAACTAAAATCTAAATTAGTAGAAATAGCTAGAGATTCTTTTAGTTTATATCCAAGACGATTCTTCGGTGATAAAGCTCTTCCTTGTATTGTTGATAGTTTTTGTATTGCGATTCGAGGTAGGCGCAACACAATCTAAAACTCTTTTTATTTATGGTTTTGTTAATTAAATTCATATTTACAAGTTTTCAATAATTTATGAATGATAATCGATGTTGTGAGCATGATTATGAAGGTTGGGCTGCGTTCCATAGATTGTGATTCTTAAAAATTATTTATGACGGGATACGAGATATCCTTGGGAACGGTTTTGTTTCCTAAACCCACGTGGGGCTCCTTGGGGCGAGCAGATTGATTGAATTTATTTTTGTTATGGATGTGGTGTTTCCATGTGTTTACGGTGTTATTAATTATGCAAATTGTTTTGAAAAGAAATTGAAAAACGTTTAAATAAAATGTTTTGTTGCTTCTTTTCCTACTGGCTGTCACAACTCACGTCGTTTCATGACAAAAATTCCAGATTTTATGACACCACACGGAGCTAATGGCAGAAAAGAATAGAGATCGGTTTTGGTGTTTTAATTAGTAGTTGCATATTATGATTGGAAATTTGTAATAAAATATCATCAACCTCTCTTTTGGATGATTTATTGAGTGTTTATTTAGTATTTATATTTTGAAGATTTTTGGGTTAATGTATAATTAATGGAACAATGTTTTATTAAGAAACTTTTATTTGATTAGACAATGAAAATTTCTAAGCCATGTTAGTTTGACTGTTAATGATAATTATTATATAATATGTATATGCCTGAATATTTTATAGTATATCTAGAATTCGCAGTAAATGAAGTGGTTAAAATATTAGAATTTTATGAGTCCTATAATTATTTTTAAAACAATTGTTTCTCACTGGAAGAAATCAAAACGTTTTCTGTCAAATTCAACTTTACTGAAGTTCTTTTGTTTTTAAAATATTTCATGGCATGTTTTAGTCTTTGGTGTCTTATGTAAACTTGAATATGATTATTTTGTATTTTAAAAATGGTAAACCAAAGATAATTTAAAGTTGTGACCGAATTGATATGAATTTTGTAAAATGAACCATCAACATTTTTACGTTTCAAGATCTTGGTCAACAACGCGTTTGACTGGGGTCAAAAGGTCATTAAGTTAAACTAAAAATTATAGAAATTTTATGACTGGAACAATACTAGGTTAGGATTCAGAATGTATAATCATAATAATTTTTTATTTTGAATTTGGTTCAGTAAAATTCTTGGAGTTAACTGATATCTGTTTTTGTTTTATGATTATTCATTAAACATGCGATTCTTTTGGATTAAATCTGGAACGTTTAACGATGAAATTAATTTTTATGGTAAACTATAGTTATTTAGTGTTCATGTAGGTTAAAAATCACGACAATTTAACAGTTATATGTTCCCAAAATAATTTTTATGTATCCGTTGCGACAATTTTTTTTTAATTGAACATAAATAAAGAATAGACAAAGAATTAGTCGTTTGGACTTGGGCCAAGTGTGGAAGTCTAGGCTTGTTATTAAAAGTAGCAATCCGGATTTTGGGTTTGAATTTGGGTCGAAATCCAGGCCCGGAATTCGGGGTGTCACACGACAATGCTACTCTCTGTCTCGAAAAATGATGCTTTCTGACTGCTCGCAAGTTTGGCAAAGGCGTTCGTACTACTGAGGCCCTGGACGGAATACAAGGACGCATTTTCAGAAAAGGAACAAAGATATAAAAGTTCCAAGATAAAGTCAAGAGGAGAGCCGTACGTACCCGCATATTGGAAGAACTAAAAGTCGCCAGAATCGTGGAGTCCGACTGAAAGCCGCCATCACAATTCTTAGATCTTCGTTCCTTTACTTGGGGACTATCTTCATTTGGACTGACGGATTTTCGCTTGGGATCCCTCAATAGTGGATGTTCTGCTAAAACCGCAGGAGAAATCTTATCCCGACGGTTCTCTACCACATCACTCACGAATCCATGAATGACAAGGAACTCATCCTGCCAGAATGTGTTGTATTTGGAGGTCGTCGATGGATTCGGTTCCGTGAGAAAAGGAAGACTTTTACCCGACACAGGAGCACTAGCATCGAGAACAGTTGATAACGGGATTTCTTGAACAATCGTCTGGCGAACAAATGGGACCCCTTGGTCAAAAGCCATATGTCGAGCAGCCCTATCAATATTATAAGAGATCGCTTTGCAAGCTCCTCTGAAAAAAGATGGCACGTGACCGGGCGTGTAGCTAAGCAGGAACACCATCTCTCCAACGCACAGGCCCTCAACATCAGAAGACAAAGACATGTTCGAAGCGGGAGAAAAAGTACTAACCTGAGTTATGGACGCATGCACTGGAGCCCATGGACGAAAATTAACTGCATACGAGTTGTCAAGTAACCTAATCAATCTCGGACCAGTTTTTCGGCGCCTGTTCGACCAATGCAGTATTCTGGAGCCACCCCAAGACTCGGGAAGTATGGCCAACGGTTTGGGGGCATACTTCTCGAAATTCTCCCACAACCATGCCTGGAGAAAAACGACATGAACATACGAATCCACCTTCATATGGCCGTTCGAGGCACGCATGTCCGAAACCACCTGATCCAGGTGTGCATACAGAGAACTAAGAAACAAACCACCGATGGGGAGAACGACTCCCTTTGCTAATTTTATGGCAAACTTGATAAGTTCCTGTCTTATATCTTTCTTTCCCGAGCCGTCATCAAAAATATCCCTGGATAGCCAAAGAGACAAGAACGCCGCGACATGAAGAACGCTATTTTTCTGGTCCGACTCCAACTCATCAGGAAACCACTAAGACACCCACCAGTCATAAAAGCACTTCGTCTCGTTTTCCTTTCGAACGAATCCATTTGACTTCGCAACCAGGGTGGAGCGCATTTCTTCTTCATCTGCAGACGGCCTGACGTTGAGGTTTCCAATTACAGAAAGATTTAGCAACAAAGCCACACTCTCCAAAGAAATGGTCATTTCGCCCCACCTTCATACGGCCGTATGGGTGTCTGGACACCATCTGGAAATAAAAGATACCAAGCCTGGAATGTCTTTCCTAATTTGAAGTACTTCGGAAGCCATAACATCATCAACAATCTGCGCCCTGGTCAAATTGGTCTTTACAGGCTCCTGGTCCATCATGAATCGCACCCATTTCTCAAAGGAAAGTAACGGACTTGCAGGGATTTTAAAGTCGATAGGAGAGGCATTATATTCTTTCCTCTGGAGGCAAAACCTTATTACGCCTCCTGGCCGAACCGATCGATCCTCTCCTTCACTCTCCGAACCGGTCAGGAGGATCGATATGTATTGGGGATGGTTTCTCCTAACCGTGTCCGATGCCGTGAAGAACTCGTCATCTATGTTTGGTTGGGAATTACTCACATCCTTCGGTACCACGGAAAGTGTTGACATCTTAACAAAAATTCTCTTACATTGTTTTTCACCGCTGCGATAACTACGAAGGAACAAGAGGAGCAGGAGTTATTACATAAGGCATGTAGAAATTATTTTTATCAGACACAAGGGATCCTCCCTGGGCACAAACAGACTGGTTTCAAGACTCTACATCACTACTACACTGATCGGTTGTCAGCCGACACAAAAATAATTCACTTTCTTACTCGACAAAATATGAATGAAGTATAAAGTAAGGAAGAGTTCGTATCCACAGAGAGGCGATTGTTGTTATCAAATTCTAGTTTCTTAGTAACCCAAAGGGGAATTTCTGATTTTTGTAAAATTAAAGTAAAATAAAAGCAAAGTAAATATTTGAAATTATCAAGGAGAGAAAGATATTGGTCAAGGAATTCATCTTCAATCTTAAACATGTGCTTGCATACATGATTAGAATTATGATTTAATCTCTTTTATTATCAAAAGCCTAGAAAATCAAGAGAGCAAGATAATCTGAAAATTTCCTAAGTTCATCAACACACGCATTAGAGCTGTGTATGTGAATTCTACCTAAAGAATAACCTAACGCCTTGCGCTAATCAAGTTCAATTCCCAGGAGCATTAAGTTTTGGAATTAGGATAATCAATGCAATTGTCATACATTGCGCATAACAATTCGGACAATGGTCAAACTCTACATATGATTATAAGAGTGTATCACTACAAACTATAATCATATCATGCCACTTGTATTTGGGGTTATCGCTCGATGAAAAACCCTAAAATAGCTATGGACAAGATGCAAGTTCAATTAATTGGCCACTTAACTAAACAAACATCAAAACCCTATCACAATACATCAATCATGTGATAATAAAAACAGTAGAGATATGAACGATAATCAAGAGAGAAAACTAATGCATTAATCAAGCACAAGTTTTAGAAATAGGACTACATCCTTAACCAATAATAAGAGATTTAGCTACTCATAGCTATGAAGTTCATCATAATCAATAATCAAATAAAGGAGATGAATATTAAATACGA
The DNA here is from genome assembly GCA_023529315.1 of Papaver bracteatum. Taxonomy (NCBI): domain Eukaryota; kingdom Viridiplantae; phylum Streptophyta; class Magnoliopsida; order Ranunculales; family Papaveraceae; genus Papaver; species Papaver bracteatum. Next base: position 1,637,340 of record JAJJWX010005418.1, on the reverse strand, counting down.
AAGCAAACCCTAGTTGTAGTTTCAGCGGCTCTCTCCTCTGCTCCAAGAATAATACGTTATTTCCAAAGTTGTAGAAGTCTTTCTTTTGTAGTCTTTTTTTTTTCTCCTTCCAAAACTAGGTTTTGTCTTCAAAGTCCATTAGTTGGAAATTCACCCGGCCCACGAAAAAGAGAAAACCGTGTAGAAAATCTGTCCCAAAAGTGGTCGCCGGAAAACTGGGGATTTGGCCGGAATCCGTCGCCGCCGGCAATCTGAAAGGTCAAACGGTCAACCTGGTCAGCTCAGTCAAGCAGCGAGTCAACTCGGTCAGATCGGGTCAACTCGGTGTCAACTGAGACAGTTGACATGACTAGTCCATGCCAGAAATAGCTGCAATTCATGGCCATGTTGGCTGTAGCATCTTCTGTGCAACTCCAGTCACGGCCAAGATGGCCGTGCATTGACTGCAACTCATTTCCAGCCAAGATGGCTATCAGTCTGTGCAACTTCAAGTGCGGCCATGAGGGTTGTATCTTCTATGCTTTTACTAGCACATATCAATAATTCTCAATGTCACAGTTCCTCCTGCTTCTTGTGCCATCTGAGATGCACCTCAATCATCCATGTATTGCCTTCAACTTTCCTGCGAACCCATTCTCAGCATCACAAGCATGACCCATTGCATAACATCACTACCATTTCCTAACTGAACTCACTTGCTCAAGCAACTGTCATCCACCTGCAGCTCCAGTTCCTTCCTAGAACACCAGAAGCTCAACCAACACAGCCACCAAATCATTCCAGAATAATTGAAGCAGCTGACTCTGCCAATGCTACTCAACACCCAGCTATCATTCCAAAACTGCAACCACAATAATCACCACCAGACTCATCTCCACAACTGAACTTAATTCCACCACTGCTTGCATATGCAACTCACATTCACTCATCATAACCTCCTTATAGCCTTCACTAGAGCAGCAGCTCCAACTGAAACTCTTCAACTTAGCCACCCTGCCATAGAAACTACACCTACCAGTAATTCATCCTAGCATACCCTGTACAACATACCCTGTATTAGTCAAGACCACCACCTGCAATTTCAACTTCACCTGATTACCATCCTGGACCTAACATTCATCTACCCTGATTCAATACCTGCAATTTCATTTGTTGCCAGCCACAACTCACAACAAGACTCAATCATCTCTGTTCTTCACCAGAATCAACCATTCTTCACCTGCAATGCCTGTAGTGGTGGCTCTGCCAACTACCAACCCTCTTCTCCTTTGTCTCAATTCCAAACCCTAACTCAATCTGTCATTCTCCCAGCTGAAAATACAGCTTCCACTTGACTAGCTCAGCTTATCTTGAGCTCAACACAGCCCATCAGAAACTGTATCTCAACCTCCATAGCAGCATCAGTTCTCTTTCACTATGAGGGAAACAGCCTCAGAATCCAGAAATATTCAATTGAATGAAACCCATTCTATAATTCGAGCAACCAATATCACCAAATGCTTCTTCCTTATCAAACCTCCACCTCAATCTCAATCTGGTTAGCAGCTTCAACCTCAGACCTAACTTCTTTGTTCAAAACCCTAATTCTCACTACAAATTACACCATCAGAGACCACCGTTTTCTCCATTGAATCTCTCTGGGACACACCCTCACTTTCTCGATCTCTCTTCATCTCAGTATAATAACAACTGCTGCTACGCAGCCATTTTTCTTCTCAATGAACTAATGATTGAGAAGCCCTGAATTCTAGGGTTATCAGCTGGAACGGTTATTGATAACTGGTTGTTCTGATAAGGGGTAGCCATATTGGCAGCCCCCTAACCTCATCCAAATTGCCTCTTAACCTTGACTAATTGGGATATAATGCTCCTCTGTGAAAATAACGTCTTTGCCCTTTACACTCCAATGAATGCGTTCCTCTTATTTCGAGTTCCTCCGCAACAGCTGCCTCTTACTTCTCAAATCTACTTCTTCTCTTCAACGAGAATCATCACTAAAGTTGTCGTGCTTTTCAGACAGAAGTTGCATCACTAAAGCCGACGAACTTTTCAGACAGAGATGAAGAAACAAAATCAAATAATGAGAAATAATTTTCGCCTCCACTAGCCATTGAATATGAGATGAAACTTTCGCGCTATTATTCTCCTTTTGTTCCAAATGACTCAAAAGTACCTAAATACTCAAAAATAAAACATAAGATACATAATTTACAAGAAAACTAGCAGAGAAAGCATAAACAATAGATAAATATTACGGTGTTTTAGACACCTATCAACTTCCCCCACACTTATACTTTGCTAGTCCTCGAGCAAATCAAACAAAAATAAATATAAAACATACATACAACTCCGTCTCGTCGAGGCTACGGTCACTTTTAGGATTAATAACAAGCCTTTGAACCCCTAGGTGTCCCTAGTGGACGAGTTTTAGTATCGTGAAGGTTTACTAGAGGTCTGCCTACAAAACCTATATTTCAAACTCCGTCTATTTGTGACAAATCAATGAACGAATCCAAAATGACTACAGGAGGAGGTACCTTGCACAATTTCAATTCATATATTAATAAATAAAGCTTTAATTAGATAGTCGAACAAGCCACAATACTCGGAAACTAACAAACCACAATCACAATGAAAAGATTAAGAAGATGGATATAGATATAGATGTTGGCGAATGTTCACAAGTGTTCGATGTTTCCCATATCTGTCTGAAGGTCACTGCCAAGATGAACCTATTCCTATTGGATTGAGCTACTTGGTATGAATTCTACATCAACTCACTAGCATATACAAGGGAACCAGGAGTGACTTTATTCAACCAATACAATACTTTCCTCTCTTTTTTTTTTCTTTGCTTTTTCACTTTTTTTTTTTTTATAGACAACATGATTGGATCAAACTGGATCCAAGCGCATGATTCTTGTCAGCAAGTACATGATAGTTTCCTTGGATCCTGCATTCCACGCTTGTTTAGGCGACGGAGACAGGGACTACGTTTCACACATACTGCTATTCCCAAGTGTCATTTTATTCCATTTTGGTCTAATTGGCCGGTCTTTTTTTTTTTTTTTTTTTTCCATTCATTTTTTTTTTTTTCTAGTAACTCAATCACTCTATTTCACCCTAGCAGTAATAACACGTCGATGTTTAGTGACCCACCAAAACACTTAGAGAACAATAGATAAATATGGAAAAACAAAAATAGAATGCGATATGGTGATATTCCGAGATATGGTAACAACTATCATGGTATTTATGATTATGAGCTATGTTTGTCCCTTTTAGTTAATTGGTTCCTCAACTCCTGCATTCAAAATGGTTCCATCCACTAATGGTGTCATCCTAAAGGCACAAGTTTCTAGACTTCGGAGTTCAAAAAGCACAAATTTTTTCTTGGTTTTTCTATTTTTCTGATTTTTTTTTTTATAAATGCATAAAACACACTAAAACAAACTATACAAACATATAAATGCTCCCCCACACTTAAACTTTACATTGTCCTCAATGTAAAATTGAATCATCCAAAGAGAGTTCAAAGTGGGAAATTCCGCAAATGATATGCAAAAACAAGAAAAATAAAGAGCAAAGCAAATGTATAAAAATAAAAAGATAAGGGTAAAGATACAAAACCGGTGGGTTGCCTCCCACTTAGCGCTTGGTTTAAAGTCGTCAGCCCGACGTTCTCCTTGTTTGCTAAGACTCCTCCATATGGAGCACTTCCACAAGGTTCACTCCTTCCACAACTTCCGAGGAGAAGTTCTCATAATATGGTTTCAACCGGTGCCCATTCACTTTAAGTTCATTTCCTGTAGCTAAACTACGAATCTCAACTGCACCATGAGAAAACACATTAGTCACAACAAAAGGTCCAATCCAACGTGACCTTAGTTTACCCGAAAATAATTGTAAACGAGAATTAAACAAAAGCACTTTCTGCCCAATGCAAAATTGTTTCTTTGTAATCAAATTATCATGAAATGCCTTAGTCGTTTCCTTGTAAATCCTTGAGCTTTCAAATGCATCATTTCGAATCTCTTCTAACTCTTGGAGTTGCAACTTCCTTTGCTTTCCAGCCCCATCCAACTCCATGTTGCATTGCTTAATAGCCCAAAACGCCTTATGCTCAATTTCTACGGGTAAGTGACAAGGTTTACCATACACAAGCCTAAAGGGAGACATCCCAATAGGTGTCTTGTATGCGGTTCTATACGCCCACAAAGCATCATTGAGGCACATGCTCCAATTCTTCCTTGTTGGATTCACCGTCTTTTCTATAATGGATTTCACCTCTCGATTGGAAACCTCGGCTTGTCCATTTGTTTGTGGATGGTATGGTGTTGCAATCCGATGCGACACATTGTACTTCCTTAACAAGTCTTGCAAAAACCTATTTTTGAAGTGTGAACCTCCATCGCTAATTATAGCCTTTGGAATTCCAAGCCTTGCAAAAATATTTGCTTGCACAAAATCTGAAACAACTTTAGAATCATTATTTGGGGTGGCCTTAGCTTCCACCCATTTCGAGACATAGTCAACAAAAAGCAAGATATAATAATTCCCATTAGAATTGACAAAAGGGCCCATAAAATCGATTCCCCATACATCAAAGACCTCAACAAATTGAATAATAGTTTGTGGCATTTGATTTCGGGCTCCTAGATTGCCTGTTCTTTGGAACCTATCACATGTTATACAAAATGCATGCATATCCTTAAACAAAGTCGGCCAATAGAAACCAAATTCTAATACCTTGAGAGTGGTTCTCTTGCTCCCAAAGTGTCCTCCACATGCATATGAGTGGCAAAAAGACAAGATAGAGTTAAATTCGGATTCGGGAACGCACCTTCGTATTACTTGGTCACTACAATGTTTCCATAAGTATGGATCATCCCATATGTATTGGTTTCCTAACTTCTTAAGTTTTTCCCTCTCAGCACGAGACAAGTTCTTTGGGATTTGTTTAGAAACTAAGTAATTAACAATATCAGCGTACCATGGTTCTCCAAAGGCAATTGAGAATAGTTGCTCATCCGAGAAACTTTCACGCAACGGGATAACTTCCTTGTCCACAGCAAGACGGCTCAAGTGATCCGCAATGGTGTTCTCGATTCCTTTCTTGTCCTTGATTTCAATATCAAACTCTTGCAAGAGTAAAATCCATCGTATGAGCCTCGGTTTCGCCTCTTTCTTTGTAAACAAGTACCTAAGTGCTGCATGGTCAGAAAAAACAACAACTTTTGTACCAATTAGATAAGAGCGAAACTTTTCCAAAGCAAAAACAATAGCTAATAACTCTTTTTTAGTGGTTGTGTAGTTTTGTTGGGCCTCATTTAACGTTCTAGAAGCATAATAAATGGCATGGGGTATCTTCCCCACATGCTGCCCAAGCACCGCACCAACCGCATAGTCACTTGCATCACACATGAGCTCGAAAGGCTTGCTCCAATCCGGTGGTTTAATGATAGGGGCTGAAATCAAAAGTTCTTTCAAACGATTGAATGCCACCACACACTTTTCGTCAAAGTTAAAAACCACATCTTTTTGCAATAAGGTACAAAGTGGTGATGCTATCTTGGAAAAATCCTTGATGAATCTACGATAAAAACCTGCATGACCAAGGAAAGAACGAATCTCCCTCACCGTAGTGGGAGGGTTTAGAGCACGAATAAGGTCTATCTTAGATTTATAAACTTCCAAGCCTTTAGAAGATATTATATGGCCTAAAACTATGCCATGAGTTACCATAAAATGGCACTTCTCCCAATTCAACACAAGATTTGTTTCAACACATCGTTCAAGGATTAGTAACAAATTGTTCAAACAAAGGTCAAATGAATCACCAAAGACACTAAAGTCGTCCATGAACACTTCAATTATGTTTTCAACATATTCTGAAAAGATACTTACCATACACCTTTGAAAGGTAGCTGGAGCATTGCATAAGCCAAAAGGCATCCTTCTATACGCAAAAGTACCAAAAGGACAAGTGAAAGTGGTTTTCTCTTGATCCTCTTGTGCTATCACAATCTGATTATAACCTGAATAGCCATCAAGAAAGCAATAATAAGCGTGTCCAGCTAGACGTTCAAGCATTTGATCAATAAAAGGTAATGGAAAGTGATCTTTTCTAGTAGTGGCATTCAATTTCCTATAATCAATACAAACCCTCCAACCGGTTTGCACACGAGTTGGGACAAGTTCATTCTCATCATTCTCCACCACCGTCACACCTAATTTCTTTGGTACAACTTGTACCGAGCTCACCCACTTGCTGTCGGATATGGGGTAGATAACACCCACTTCCAAAAGCTTGAGTATCTCCTTTTTCACAACTTCCATCATGGGAGGGTTCAAACGACGTTGCGCTTCCCTTGTAAGCTTTGCATCGTCCTCCAAACGGATCTTGTGCATACAAACGGCAGGGCTTATACCCTTGATATCAGCGATTGTCCATCCTATGGCCGTCTTGTTCTTCCTTAGCACCCTTAGAAGTTTTTGCTCCTGTAATTCACTAAGCTCGTTAGAAACAATCACAGGCAACTCTTCATTGTCACCCAAGTACAAGTACTTTAAGTGACTAGGAAGAGGTTTCAATTCTAGCTTCGGAGATTTAACAATTGAATGTTCAAGCTTTTCATCATTGCGAGGTAAAGAAACATATGAAAAATTCATACGTGCAGATTTTTCCGGTAATGAGTTAAGAGAACCAATGGTTTCCTTAATCTCATCACCGTACTTCAAACCGTTATCAATAGGCGTATTGAGCACGGTTTCCAAAGAATCAGCGCCATTCAACTCAAACATTTGTTGCGCCAATGTGTCCATCACATCAACGGAGAAACAAGAGTGGACATCACTAGGATATCTCATCGTCTCGAAAATGTTGAAACGTATTATTTCTCCATCAAACTCCATAGTCAGCGTCCCCTTATCAACATCAATAATTGTTTTTGCCGTTTTCATGAAGGGACGCCCAAGTAGCAATGGAAGAGACGAGTCCGGTGCACCTTCATCCATCTCTAAGACACAAAAGTCAGCTGGAAATACAAGTTGGTTAACCTGCACAAGAACATCCTCAACAATACCCATAGGGTAGACATTAGAGCGATCGGCTAATTGCAACACAATTTCAGACTTTTTGAGAGGACCTAAATCAAGTGAGTTATAAATAGATGCAGGCATAACATTAACGGATGCACATAAATCCAACATAGCTTTATTAAATGTTTTGGTACCAATTGTGACGGGAATGTCAAAGCTACCCGGGTCCTTGCATTTCAGTGGGAGTTTGTGTTGCAAGATTGCCGAAGCATTCTCCCCCACACTAAGCACTTCATTACCCTTGAGCCTTTGCTTATTGGTACACAAGTCCTTCAACACCTTTGCATACTTTGGAACTTGCTTGATTGCATCTATGAGCGGTATGTTCACATGAATCTTCTTGAGAATGTCTAAAATCTCCTTTTCTAGTGCCTCCTTCTTAGAATTTGAAAATCTGCGAGGGAAAGGTAAAGGAGGAACATAAGTAGAAACCGGAGTTTTAGAGCTAGAATTAGGTACCTCAGAAGTTTGGGGAGAGTCCTCGTTCTTCTCCTCCAAAACAGGTTCCTTTGGTGTCTCCACCTTGCCCGAATCAGCAGCTTCGGGTTGCACAAGTTGTGTACCACTTATCAATGTAATTACATTTACACCCTATTTGGGTTGATAGGTTGAGAAGGGAGTTTCCAACTATTTTGTTCCTTCAATTGGTTCAACTCAAGATCCATAGAACCAACTTGGGTCTGCAACTCCTTCATCGAACTCTTGGTCTCTTGTATAAACGATTTCATCAACTCCTCCATACTTGACCCCTGATTTTGAGGTTGTGGTTGTTGTTGTTGAAATTGTTGACGCGGCTGGAATTGTTGTTGTTAAGGTTGGAATCCACCCGAATTGTTGAAATTAGGTTGTTGGACTGCTCCTTGCTTGTTGGCATAGCTAAAATTGGGGTGATCTCTCCATCCCGGATTGTAAGTATTGGAATAAGGATCATACCTTCTCTGCTGATTTGGAAAGACCGCATTAGCTTGCTCATTGGCTTCTTCATATCCTTGATGAGAACTTGGGATAACTGCGGCTGCAACTTGTTGCATCATTGCTGTCATGTTACCCATTTGTTAACGAAGTTCCTCCACTTCGCTCACTTCATTCACCCTTCTAAGAAGCATGTCCGAACCACGACTCACAAATTGTTGGGAGTTCGCTGCCATGTTCTCAATAAACTCTCTAGCTTGAGTCACCGTCTTTCTTACTAGTGCACCACCACCCGCAGCGTCAATAATATTCCTATCGCTTGATTGGAGTCCTTCATAGAAGTATTGGATAATCATAGCATCGCTGAATTGGTGGTGAGGACAGCTTGCCACAAACCTCTTGTATCGTTCCCAACAATCATATAATGATTCTCCCGCATTTTGCTTCATTCCGCAAATCTCCTTGCGAATTTGAGTATCCTTTGACGCAGGAAAATATCTCTCTAAAAAGAGTTTCTTGAGCCCATTCCAAGTTGTAACACTTCCGGAAGGCAAATAGTATAACCAATCCTTAGCATTACCTTCCAAAGAAAATCGAAAAACCTTCAACATAGCACCATCCGCCTCCATATTTGCTGGTAGCATATCCATGACAATGGTGTGAAAATCCATAAGATGCTTGTTAGGATCTTCATTCACCAAGCCATGGAACTTTGGTAATTCTCTAAGAAGTCCCGGCTTGATTTCAAAAGTGGAGTTGGTTTGAATGCAACCCTGTTGTATATCCAGCTTGTGAGAAGCTAAGTATTTAAGTAAACGATCTACAGGGTCACCCATTTCTTCTTCTTCTTCTTCCTCTTCTTCAAAAGGAATCTCGTGTTCTACTTCGCCTTCTTGATGAAAAGCTTCGCCTTCACCCAAGTTGTGTTCTTCCGTTGTGCCTTGTCTTGATTGGAGTATTGTGCCTTTTCGAGTAGATATCCCGCACCTTGGATAATTCCAATCTTTAGAATCCAGGGATTAGGTACCTGAAAAACAATTCTCACAAACAAGTAAGAAACAAGACAAGAAACGAAAAGCAGTATGCGAACATAACAGTATGCGAACAGAACAGTATGCGAACAGAAACTAAAAACTAGATAACAAGCCGAATGCCTCCCCGGCAACGGCGCCAAAATTTGATCGGTTGTCAGCCGACACAAAAATAATTCACTTTCTTACTCGACAAAATATGAATGAAGTATAAAGTAAGGAAGAGTTCGTATCCACAGAGAGGCGATTGTTGTTATCAAATTCTAGTTTCTTAGTAACCCAAAGGGGAATTTCTGATTTTTGTAAAATTAAAGTAAAATAAAAGCAAAGTAAATATTTGAAATTATCAAGGAGAGAAAGATATTGGTCAAGGAATTCATCTTCAATCTTAAATATGTGCTTGCATACATGATTAGAATTATGATTGAATCTCTTTTATTATCAAAAGCCTAGAAAATCAAGAGAGCAAGATAATCTGAAAATTTCCTAAGTTCATCAACACACGCATTAGAGCTGCGTATGTGAATTCTACCTAAAGAATAACCTAACGCCTTGCGCTAATCAAGTTCAATTCCCAGGAGCATTAAGTTTTGGAATTAGGCTAATCAATGCAATTGTCATACATTGCGCATAACAATTCGGACAATGGTCAAACTCTACATATGATTATAAGAGTGTATCACTACAAACTATAATCATATCATGCCACTTGTATTTGGGGTTATCGCTCGATGAAAAACCCTAAAATAGCTATGGACAAGATGCAAGTTCAATTAATTGGCCACTTAACTAAACAAACATCAAAACCCTATCACAATACATCAATCATGTGATAATAAAAACAGTAGAGATATGAACGATAATCAAGAGAGAAAACTAATGCATTAATCAAGCACAAGTTTTAGAAATAGGACTACATCCTTAACCAATAATAAGAGATTTAGCTACCCATAGCTATGAAGTTCATCATAATCAATAATCAAATAAAGGAGATGAATATTAAATACGAAAGCAAACCCTAGTTGTAGTTTCAAATGCTCTCCTCCGCTCCAAGAATAATACGTTATTTCCAAAGTTGTAGAAGTCTTTCTTTTGTAGTCTTTTTTTTTTCTCCTTCCAAAACTAGGTTTTGTCTTCAAAGTCCATTAGTTGGAAATTCACCCGGCCCACGAAAAAGAGAAAACCGTGTAGAAAATCTGTCCCAAAAGTGGTCGCCGGAAAACTGGGGATTTGGCCGGAAATTGGCCAGAATCCGTCGCCGCCGGAAATCTGAAAGGTCAAACGGTCAACCTGGTCAGCTCAGTCAAGCAGCGAGTCAACTCGGTCAGATCGGGTCAACTCGGTGTCAACTGAGACAGTTGACATGACTAGTCCATGCCAGAAATAGCTGCAATTCATGGCCATGTTGGCTGTAGCATCTTCTGAGGTAACTCAGATCCACGGCCAAGATGGCCGTGCAATGACTGCAACTCATTTCCAGCCAAGATGGCTATCAGTCTGTGCAACTTCAAGTGCGGCCATGATGGCTGTATCTTTTATGCTTTTACTAGCACATCTTAATAATTCTCAATGTCACAGTTCCTCCTGCTTCTTGTGACATCTGAGAGGCACCTCAATCATCCATGTATTGCCTTCAACTTTCCTGCGAACCCATTCTCAACATCACAAGCATGACCCATTGCATAACATCGCTACCATTTCCTAACTGAACTCACTTGCTCAAGACACTGTCATCCACCTGCAGCTCCAGTTCCTTCCTAGAACACCAGAAGCTCAACCAACATAGCTACCAAATCATTCTCTATAATTGAAGCAGCAGCTGCTACTCAACACCCAGCTATCATTCCAAAACTGCAACCACAATAATCACCACCAGACTCATCTCCACAACTGAACTGAATTCCACCACTGCTTGCATATGCAACTCACATTCACTCATCATAACCTCCTTATAGCCTTCACTAGAGCAGCAACTCCAACTGCAACTCTTCAACTTAGCCACCCTGCCATAGAAACTACATCCACCAGCAATTCATCCTAGCATACCCCCGTACAACATACCCCTGTACTACCAAGACCACCACCTGCAATTTCAACTTCACCTGATTACCATCCTGGACCTAACATTCATCTACCCTGATTCAATACCTGCAATTTCATTTGTTGCCAGCCACAGCTCACAGCAAGACTCAATCATCTCTGTTCTTCACCAGAATCAACCATTCTTCACCTGAAATGCATGTAGTGGTGGCTCTGCCAACTACCAACCCTCTTCTCCTTTGTCTCAATTCCAAACCCTAACTCAATATGTCATTCTCCCAGCTGCGAATACAGCTTCCACTTGACTAGCTCAGCTTATCTTGAGCTCAACACAGCCCATCAGAAACTGTATCTCAACCTCCATAGCAAAGATCGGTTCTCTTTCACCATGAGGGAAACAGCCTCAGAACCCAGAAATCTTCAATTGAATGAAACCCATTCTATAATTCGAGCAACCAATATCACCAAATGCTTCTTCCTTATCAAACCTCCACCTCAATCTCAATCTAGTTAGCAGCTTCAACCTCATACCTAACTTCTTTGTTCAAAACCCTAATTCTCACTACAAATTACACCATCAGAGACCACCATTTTCTCCATTGAATCTCTCTGGGACACACCCTCACTTTCTCGATCTCTCTTCATCTCAGTATAATAACAACTGCTGCTACGCAGCCATTTTTCTTCTCAATGAACTAATGATTGATAAGCCCTGAATTCTTGGGTTATCAGCTGGAACGGTTATTGATAACTGGTTGTTCTGATAAGGGGTAGCCACATTGGCAGCCCCCTAACCTCATCCAAATTGCCTCTTAACCTTGACTAATTGGGCTATAATGCTCCTCTGTGAAAATGAAGGCTTTGCCCTTTACACTCCAATGAATGCGTTCCTCTTCTTTCGAGTTCCTCCGCAACAGCTGCCTCTTACTTCTCAAATCTACTTCTTCTCTTCAACGAGAATCATCACTAAAGTTGTCGTGCTTTTCAGACAGAAGTTGCATCACTAAAGCCGACGAACTTTTCAGACAGAGATGAAGAAACAAAAGCAAATAATGAGAAATAATTTTCGCCTCCACTAGCCATTGAATATGAGATGAAAATTTCGCGCTATTATTCTCCTTTTGTTCCAAATGACTCCAAAGTACCTAAATACTCAAAAACAAAACATAAGATACATAATTTACAAGAAAACTAGCAGAGAAAGCATAAACAATAGATAAATATTACGGTGTTTTAGACACCTATCATACACGCTGCTCGGAAACTCGCGCCCAGCCAGATAGACGCGCCCAAAAAATAAATAAGGGGGGATCATGCACACGGATACACCAAAACAAGGAGCAAACCCTAAAAAGCTTGGTTTTCATGAGAAGACATGGAAATTACTATCACGTGCCTACCTTGCACAGTGAGTAGGGGCGGTCAATATTACTATGGTATCCATGCCTAAGTGTTACGAAAAGCTAGGGAAAAAATACCTAAGATTCATGCCAACATTTCTACAAGGTCATGAAAAGGTACGCCTACAACTAGGGTTTACACCAGCAAAAAAGAAACGAGTTAAAGAGAAGTGTTGGAAGGCGTACCTGGGATTCGCTCGTTCGCTCTGCTTTACTGCTGTCACACGGCTGGGAGGAATAAATAGGCGTGTAACAAAAGAGAAGCCGACCCTCCTTTTATATATACATGGTGCGTGGGAGTTTGAATAAAGAAAGGATTTCCTATTTTGAGCCAAGAAGGAAAAGAGGAAACTGATCCCGCAAAGACCAATTTCCATGTCCAAGACCACTCACGCCATACCACGGCCCCACCGCGCTTAGCCGCCCACCATGCCATTTTCGCGGCCCTAGCCAATCCCTCTATCCATCATCGCGGCCCCATCACGCTTAGCCGCCCCTGCACGTTCCACCATGCCATTGCCACGGCCAGGACCACGCCACCTCTTGGTCCCTCGAGACAAGTTGTCCACTTGTGTTTCCTCCCAAGACCGCGCCCACTTTGCCTTGGAGATGTACGATTAGACCAAGCCGGTAACTTTCACCTCACCACTCTACGGTCTGCATTCCCAGTACAACTTACGCAGGACCGCCAACACGGGAAGCAAAAACTCTCTTTACCACTCAAAAACGTTATTCGGATTCTCCTGACCATCTTTGCAATGATTTACACCTAGATTCCGTCCTTGTCTGTCACCATCATATGCTTACCTTACAACAAGGCACCTGTTCCGAGCTAAGTAGGGGACTTAATGTTGATGGTGGTTTTTAATTTAGGGTTAAAATAGTAAAACACTAAACCCTAGCAGACAGTTATGTCACAACATTTAAAGCAACAACCATTTAATAGGCACATTTACTGAAATCTTTAACGTGTCTCTAAAATAATTATCGGGGTATATTTTTCAAATTAGGGTTACAACAAGCCAAATCCTAATTCCCACGTGTGCTAATGGCAAATCATGCCAGCCACACCAACCGCGCCAAAGCATGCCAACCATGCTAGCCGCACCTCTGTGCCAATGTCAAATCATGCCAGCCACACCGACCGCGCCAAAGCATGCCAACCATGCTAGTCGCACCTCCGTGCCAATGAAAAATCATGTCAGCCGCACCAACCGTGCCAAGGCATGCCAACCATGTAAGCCGCACCTCTGTGCCAATGGAAAATCATGCCAACCACACCAACCGCGCCAATCATGCTAGTCGCACCTCTGTGCCAATGGTAAATCATGCCAGCCACACCGACTGCGCCAAAGCATGCCAACCATGCTAGCCGCACCTCTGTGCCAATGGAAAATCATGCCAGCAACACCGACCGTGCTAAAGCATGCCAACCATGCTAGCCGCACCTCTGTGCCAATGGCAAATCATGTCAGGCACACCGATCGCGCCAAAGCATGCCAACCATGCTAGCCGCACCTCTGTACCATTGACAAATCATGCCAGCCACACCCACCACGCCATGGCATGCCAACCATGCTAGCCGCACCTCTGTGCCAATGGAAAATCATGCCAGCCACACCGATCGCGCCAAATCATGCCAACCATGCTAGCCGCACCTCTGTGCCAATGACAAATCATGTCAGCCACACCAACCGTGCCAAGGCATGCCAACCATGCTATCCGCACCTCTGTGCCATTGAAAAATCATGCCAGCCACACCCACCACGCCATGGAATGCCAACCATGCTAGCCGCACCTCTGTGCCAATGGAAAATCATGCCAGCCACACCGATCGCACCAAAGCATGCCAACCATGCTAGCCGCACCTCTGTGCCAATGGCAAATCATTTCAGGCACACCGATCGCGCCAAAGCATGCCAACCATGCTATCCGCACCTCTGTGCCAATGGAAAATCATGCCAGCCACACCGATCGCGCCAAAGCATGCCAACCATGCTAGCCGCACCTCTGTGCCAATGACAAATCATGCCAGCCACACCAACCGTGCCAAGGCATGCCAACCATGCTAGCCGCACCTTTGTGCCAATGGAAAATCATGCTAGCCACACCAACCGCGCCAAAGCATGCCAACCATGCTAGCCGCACCTCTGTGCCAATGGAAAATCATGTCATCCACACCGAACACGCCAAATCATGCCAACCATGCTAGCCGCACTTCTGTGCCAATGGCAAATCATGCCAGCCACACTGACCGCGCCATGCCAAGCACATATCTCCATGGCCCCTCTAGCCGCGCCACCCTGTTGGCCCTCACTACGCGGATACCAAAACGAAGGCGTGCAACAATCAACGGTTGACCTTCAATCCCAGGAGCAAATCCTGGCCGTCTAAGGTCACCTCACGACCTTTGGCCCAAATCCATAGCTTGGTCACGCACCTAGCCAAGCTAGCCACGCCATGCCAAACACATCTCGACATGGAACCTCTAGCCACGCCACCCTGTTGTCCCTCACTATGCGGCTACCAAAACGAAGGCGTGCAAAAATCAACGGGTGCCCTTCAATCCCAGGAGCAAATCCTGGCCGTCTAAGGTCACCTCACGACCTTTGGCCCAAAACCCTAGCTTGGTCAAGCACCTAGACGAGTTAGCTGCGCCATGCCAAAACGCCCCTACCTTGGCCCTAGCCATGCCATACGTCCATGGAAAACCCTTGGCACCACATGCCAAGCCGAACCAAACCTAGCCAAGCTAGCCACGCCATGCCAAACGCACTCTGCCTTGGCCCTAGCTATGGTAGTCACTTCATGCCAAGCCAAGAGCCCTTTCCTTGGCCATAGCCATGCCATACGTCCATGGCAAACCCTTGGCCCCACATGCCAAGCCAAACCAAACATATCCAAGCTAGCCGCGCCATGCCAAACGCACTCTGCCTTGGCCCTAGCTATGCTAGTCACGTCATGACAAGCTAAGCGCCCTTACCTTGGCTCTGGCCACGCCATACGCCCATGGAAAACCCTTGGGCCCACAGGCCAAGCCAAAATCGCACCTAGCCAAAGCTAGCCACGCCCAAGGCGAACCCTTGGCCCCACACACCAAGCCTAAACATACCCTAGTCACGCCACCATGTTGGCCCTCACTACGCGGCTACCAAAAACAAAGGCGTGCAACGACCAATGGTTGCCCCTCCTCTTAAGATGCAAAATCTCGACCGTCGAAGGTCACCAGGCTAGAAAGTTTCCCTCGCTTGACTTGCCAAGCCACAACAACATGCTCCATGTTTTCCAAAAACATTCGAGACATCAACAAAAACTGGGGGACGCTCATTTGGGTTTTGGTTTGGTAGTATATAGCGTGCTGCATACACAAATGCCCGTTTCAAGATAGTGTAATAAGATTAAGGCGGTTAGTAAATGCAAGAAGCAACGGTGAAACGCTCCTTCATTATGGGACATCAATTTCATCAAATACCATCAATACCAGGCGTTACCACCTCTTCCCATTTAACTCATCCATTTTCTTTTCTTAAGAGGCCAGAGTACGTTTTTTTTTTTTTTTGGACTTGTATAAGTAGGCTTACCTATTTCCACCAGAGACACGAGTTCTTGGTTAGGGAAAATACCACACTCAGAAAGGCAACTCTTGTTATCTTTCTCAAAGCTGTCACCTTCTGATACAAGTCAAGCACTGCTCTTCCAGGATTTTTCTGGTCTCAACACTCTCTTCGTATCCCTCCCTAAACCAACCCTTCTCCTCCACTTTATGACCTAAGCAAGTCTGGAACGGCCATTTCTTGGTTTAGGCCGGACTTGTACATATTGATCTCTCGAATCTAAAAGTATTACCTTGCAGTACATTGTTTAAAATTTAAATTATTTCTCACTTTCACACTTGTAGTTACCAAAATCAGCAGAAATCATTTTCACCTATAAACAATACTCAATAAAACTTCAAAGAGCTCTATATGGACTAAAGCAATCTGGAAGAATGTGGTATAATCTCCTTAGTGAATATTTATTGAAAGAGGGATATACCAATAATGCTATTTGTCCATGTGTTTTCATTAAGAAATCCAATTATGGGTTTGCTATTATTGCAGTATACGTTGATGATCTAAATCTTGTTGGAACTTTAAAATAACTCACTGAAACTGCTGCTTACTTGCAGCAGGAATTTGAGATGAAAGATCTTGGTAAAACTAAGTATTGTCTTGGTTTACAAATTGAGCATGTCCCAAATGGGATATTTGTCCATCAATCTACTTATACAGATAAAGTCTTAAAATGATTTTATATGGACAAATCACATCCACTGAGTTCCCCAATGGTTGTGAGATCACTTGACGTGAATAAAGACCCATTTCGACCTAAAGAAGATGGCGAAGAACTTCTTGGTCCAGAAGTGCCATATCTAAGTGCAATTGGTGCTCTTATGTATCTTGCAAATTGCACAAGGCCAGATATTTCTTTTTCAGTTAATTTGTTAGATAGATACAGTTCTGCTCCAACTCGAAGACACTGGAATGGAATCAAACACTTATTGCGTTATCTTAGTGGCACTATTGATTTAGGTTTATTTTACCCTTATGAATCTAAGTCAAAACTAATTGGGTACGTAGATGCGGGTTATCTTTCAGATCCACACAAAGGACGATCACAAACTGGGTATTTGTTTACTTATGGAGATACAACTATATCTTGGCGGTCAGTGAAGCAAACAATTTCAGCTACATCTAGAAATCATTCCGAACTACTAGCAATTCATGAAGCAAGTCATGAGAGTGTCTGGTTAAGGTCAGTAATACACCATATTCAAGAATCATGTGGATTTCCTTCAACTAAATATTCACAAACAGTATTATACGAAGACAATACTGCTTTCATTGCACAGCTAAAAGAAGGATTTATCAAAGGTGATCGAATAAAGCACATCAGTCCAAAGTTTTTTTTTTCACATGATCTACAGAATGATGGTGTGATTGATATCCAACAAGTACGTTCAAGGCACAATCTTGCAGACCTCTTCACTAAAGCATTACCAACTTCTACATACAAGAAATTAGTTCACAAGATTGGAATGCGTTGACTTAAAGATTTGTAGGCCAAGATTTCTCTGAAGTATCCATTAGGGGGAGTATCATTAGGACTTAAACGCGTTGTACTATTTCCGTCGTCAAGGTTTGTCCCACTGGGTTTACTTGTCAAGGTTTTAATGAGGCAGCATATGCGTGTCCAACACTGTTCTGAGTCTCACACATTTCAGGTTTTTTCTCTCTTGATTTTACTGATATATTTTTGTGACTTAGACACAGTGGTCATCAGGGGGGGTGTTATAAACGTTTATTTATGTTAATAATATCTAGGGTAAATCCCATTTATTACCGGGATGCCCTTGTGTCTAGCCTATATAAATAGATGTTGTATTCTCCCTTTTTGGTTACACATATTAATAAGAATTCTTTTTATCTCTCTGCTTTCTCTTGTCTTTTCTTTGTGTCACAATATAAATCAAATTATGCTTGATAGGATTTTTAATAAGATCCAAGTAGCCAACTAATGTAGCTTGATGAAACCAAATCCACATCCCTTCTGTTGCCCTCTGTGTCTACATCACAATGGGCTTAATGGTTAATATAAGGGAACATTATTTAAATACCCTTACTATAGGGCCCCTTTCAAAATACCCTTATCAACTTATACAAACAATCCTAGACCTTAAAAAGCCCGAACCAAGCCCAAACCCGGATTGTACAATTACTAAAGATCCCTTTAATAAATGCAAATAAACGTTGGCGGCCATATAAAACCGACTACTATTTTCATTTACCCCATTTCTTTCTCCCTCCATCTCTCTCCCTGTCTCTCACAGTTTCAGAAGAAAAAAATCGATTTTTTTTTGAAATCACCACTAAAAACTTGCAAAATCAAATCAAATCAAATCCGAAAGAAACATAGTAGATCTATAGTTTTCTATGATTTAGAAGAAGAAATTAAACTGAAAACAGAAGAAAAAATCAATTTCATTAGGTTTCAGAGATGCAGTGAGCGACAACAACAACAAAATTGAAGGTAATACATATATTTGTGTTTCGATTATGTTTAATCATCATATGAATTAGATTTTTTAGTGTTTCGGAAACGAAATTCTTCAAAAAAATTACTGAAAAAATCGATTTGTATTTTCTCAATTAATGATTCATACTAATTTGCTTCGATTTCATGTTGCATGTGATGAAAAATCAGCTAAACGACTGATTCTGTTACTGATAAAGAAGTAGAAGTCTTCCAGTTTGAATTCAGAAAGGTAAAACAAATTTTTATCATCGATTTTGATTTTTTTGCTTTTGATTAGTAGTTTATTTTATTTCTGATTTTACGTTGTTGAAGTTATTTTGAATCGGTTAGGGTTTTGAATTAACAGTTGTTGATTCAGTTATTGAAGCATAACTGTTTCATATATGATTTCTGCATCTTATATAAGGGTTTGATAGTTTATATGAGTTTTTGGTTTTAATATGTAAGTTTTTGGACTTCAACTTCAAAATAAGTGTCACAGAACATGTTATTTGTCATATTTGGAGGCAACTTATGAGTGTTTGATGGTTCAATATGCTACTTTCTAATGGTTCTAATTTCTGCATCTTGTTTGATGATTTGATGATATCTGCATTTTGTTTCATAATACACTTCATATTTGGAGGCAACTTATGCTAGTTGTTCCCATTTTTGGAAGCAACTAGTACTAGTTGCCTTCATATTCTTAGTCAGTTGTGCATCCATGACTTATAAGTTGAAAACTAGTACTTGTTGTATGCCTTTGGAATGCCTTATGAATGCGATGGATCATGTTAAATTAGTACTGGTGAGGAGAGTTAAATTTATAATATTAGTTATAAATCTATAACATGTTATTTGTCAATTCTCTGGCTCCAGACATCGATACAATTTGTGCCTTTATACCATATTCGGAAGCAACTAGAGTTAGTTGACTACAACTTTTGCTAGTTTCTCTCAACTTTTACTTTGTTCTATTTCATAGTTACTTTGTTCCATTATGTTGCATTAAAACTGTAGTTTATTTTGAATCTCTGCATAATGGTTCTAATGGAGTGTATGTAAACATCATTATATCTCTTGCAAAAACATTGTATATGAAAAGGTATTTTACTACAGATTTTAGAGAAACAACCTGTGCTAGTTGCCTTCATATTTGGAGGAAACTTATGCTAGTTGTTCCCATATTTGAAAGCAACCTGTACTAGTTGCCTTCATATTTAAAGACAAAAATTGTGATAGTTGTTCCAAGTTTTGCAGACAACTTGTACTACTTGACTCTATATCTGTAGAAAACTGGGCTAGTTCGATAAATTATCTCTAATACTGCGTGTTTGTGTTATTTTGAGCAAAAATATTATTCAAAGCATTTGGTAGTAGTCCATTTTTGCTAGTGAATTAGTTTACTTTGAGACAACTTGTGCTAGTTGCTCTCAGATTCAGAAGCAACTAGCAAAAATATTATATCCATATTTTTTGTTTCAAGATTGACGAATATGTTGCAGATCTATATAATCTTTTGTTGATTTACTGATATTTGTTAAATTTCACAGTGATTCGGTTTCATATACTGTTGCGTGCAATCGAGATAAAACACATTTGGTACTGCTTAATATTTTACAGGTGTTGTTGGAGTTAAGAAGGGAGCAAACTAATGAAGGTAAAATACAATTTTTGCTTGTTTTGATATATGAAGAAGTTTATATTTAGTTTGTGAAGATGTTGAATAATTACTAGTGACTAAGTGTTTGAATTAGTATTATATAGTTTGAAATTTCCCGTTTTATTGTAGTTCATTGAGTCTGTGTAATTAGGTTGGAGCCAGTAATTGTAGTTCATTGAGTCTGTGTAATTGAGTCTGTGAATTAGTATTAGTTTTTGTAGTTATCTATATAAAAACTTGCATATTTTGTTGTTGAGCAAGTTCTGTTTCCCAACTCACTCCTATCAACTCCAACATTGCGATGTGTATGTCCATTTTTAGTTTCGTACGTGATATGTCCGTCCATTTCTGTGAATTCTTGTTTTCGAACATCGTAATCATGATATGCAATTATACTTGTTGTGAACCCTTGTTGTGAACCCTTAGAGTATTTGTGTGCACTCTTTTTTGCAATCTTCAGAGAACTGCAATCCTTGCTGTCATTTTTCTTTTACTTTTTTTTTTCTTCGTAAACTTGATGTTGAGACTATCGGTGTATAATATACCCCCGATACAATGTTTCTCAAGTTGTGCCTTCTTAAAATGTTATTTATGCTTCATGTGATCATTCTAGAAGCAACTTGCTCAGGTTATCTCCATAGTTGGAAGCAACTTGCTCAGGTTGTCTCCATTGTTGGAAGCAACTTGTTTCCAGTTTACTCCATATTCTGCAGTAAACTAACTTAAGGCTGACTATTATAGTATGATTTGCAAAAACGTTTGACAAAATTGATGTAATGATGCAGATGCTCATGAAATTGGCCATGGTCAAAGGAGATGAATCTGTAGAAGAGGGACGCAAGGTTGCGTTACTGGTAAGAGAGAATTACCAAGTGGATGAATATTACAAATACTTATATGGAGTATGTATAACATTTAACAGGGGAACATAAGAGATGTAGCCGTTTAATGAGTGAAGAAGAAGTGGTTACTAAATCAAACAAGAAAAGGGTCAAGATGGCGCTTCGTTTCTTATATGCAATTTATGAAATGAAAATCTTTAGAATAAACATATGAGTTTGGATAAATCTTTAGCACTCTTCATATAGTGATGTAAATCTGCAGAAAAGATAAAACATTAATTTAGATGTAAACAAATAAATCTGCATTCTTTATAAATTTTTAGTATATTATTGTTCAATAAATATTAGATGTAAACATTATATAAGATGGTTCTATGATTGCAGGTATACATAGCAAAAAAGAGACAGATATTAAAACAAATTTTTTTGGCGATTTTTTTCCCTAGAGACAACTTGTTCAAGTTGGCTTCAAAACTGAAAGCAACTTGCTTCAAGTTGGTTACAAAGATGAAAGCAACTTGCACAAGTTGGCTTGAAATCTGGGAGCAACTAGAACAAGTTGTCTCTGAATATGGATCAAAACCAACATAATTTCCACAAAATAAAATAAAATAGAAAGTGTTTTAATTTCCAAAAGTTTGAAGTCTACAGATGCCTTCAGAATGTTAGTGCACGAGCTGCCAGTGGAGGTCTCCTCCATTAATTTGGCACCCAGGGACCTGTCATATCTCATTTCAGAAGCAACTTTTATAAGTCGACTCCAAATCTAGGATCAACTAGCATAGGTTGTTTACAAAGTCGAGTCTAAAAACCTATTGACAAGCATACCTGCAAAAAGTAGAGCCTAGAGCAGTAATAAAAAGAAAAAGCAAAAGCTACAAAACTGGATATAAAAACACAAAGAATTTAAATCAGAAACACTATTAATCAAGCTGACTCTAGTTAAACTTTGGTAGTGACACAATTTACTCGGGGGTTTACTGATACGTATGATCTCTATACCTTGGTAGCTATCACTATAAAGGCGGAATTCAATATAATAATAGACAAGAAACTTAGAAGAACACATAACACAAGTAGTGATTCGAAGAAATATATCTTCTCTAGATTATGAACAAGAAAACGATTACAATTCTCCCTTTGTTACGCTCACAATCTCTAAACAGTAGTTAACCCTAAAACTGTTTGCTAAGCTTGTTTTTACAACAATTAATTATCTCACAAACTTCTCTAGGTTTTCTGTGTGTTTAGTTAACAACCAAACCTCTCTATTTATAGACTTTATCGTACTCAGCCGACTAGGTCTTCTATTAGGAATCCATTTCCTAAACTAAGAGTGTTATATAAAACAAACTCTTTCCTAATTAGGAATTCTTCCTAAACAAGGATTCCTTCCTAGAATAGGATTCTTCCCTCAACTTAGCTTGAGGTTAACTAAGTTCCCTAAAGGAGTACGGATACACCTGTATCATGGGTCCCCCTTTGAAGAACTTGAACTCATGTGAGAGTTAAAAATGAAGGTTAGGGAACTCGAGAGCCCCTTTTTCCTTGTTAAACCACTTGGCCTTGCTAGGAAATTGACCTTTACATCCAATTAGAAAATATTCTTTCTCTCCTTGTCGTGTTTTAGTCACTCTTCGCTCCAATACGCAGTCTTCCTTGAGTGGTTCTTCTCTATCATACCATAAGTCTTCTACCCGTGGTAAGATCATAGTGTCGTCACCATCATCATCTAGTAATGGTGGTTCAAATAACTTCAAGTATTCAGCATTTATAACCGAGTGCATTCCTAGATAAGGTGGAAGATCCAGACGAAAGGCATTGTCACCAATCTGATCGAGAATACGAAATGGTCCATACCTCAACGGCTTCAATTTCTTACCTTCCCCCTTCAGTCATTCCTTACCTAACTTTAACCATACCAAGTCACCAACACTAAAATTACAAGGCACATGATGCTTGTCATGCTTTGCTTTGTATTTGGCATGTGACTTCTTTAATTGTGCTTCAACAGTCGCATGAATCTGAGATATCTTCTCCAAGAACTTTTGTGCCTTTTGTCGTTCACTTCCTTCCTTCACCCCTATTGAGGTGTCACTAGAAAATACTAGATCGAAAGGACTAGTTGGTAAGTAACCATAGAACGTCTCGAAAGGAGATTTCCCCGAAGAACTGTGAACTGCTCTATTGAAATCAAACTGTAGATATGGTAAACTCTCATCCCAAGTTTTAGGATGCTTAGAATTATATCCCCTTAACATGTGAACCATAGTCCTGTTGACCACTTCTGTTTGTCCGTCTGTTTGTGGATGAAAAGATGTACTCTTCTTCAACCTAGTGTCCATCATCTTCCATAAAGAATCCCAAAAGTGACTAAGGAACCGACTATCCCTATCAGAAATAATCGAAGTAGGTAAACCAAAATGCTTCCACACATGATCAAAGAAGAGCTTGGTTGCGCCGGCTCCCATTACCGTCTTTGTACATGGAATTAATGCAATCATCTTGATGAATCGGTCGACCACAACGAACAAGCAGTCATGACCAGACTTGGTCTTCGGTAACCCACCAAGAAAATCTATAGAAATACTCTCCCAAGGCCTTGATGGTACTGGTAATGGTAGATATAACCCACGTTTTGTATTGGAAGGTTTATATGTACTGCACAACTTACACCCTCTAACTAACTTAGTCACATCATCTTGCATCTTTGGCCAAAATACATAACGACGAAGGTTAAGAAGAGTCTTATTCATCCCAAAGTGTCCAGCAACTCGAGATGTGTGTGCCTCTCTTATCCATTGTAAACGATCTCCATCATATGGAATGCAAAGTAATTGACCCTTGTATAACAATCCATCTCGGAGTTCATACTCGCTTTTCAAACCACTCTTCACACCTTCTTGAAGTCTTTGATGGATGTGTATGACTCTGCATACTCTTGAGGAACAATCAGGTGAATTCTCATGGCCACCATTAATGCTCGGACAGGTGGACGAGACAACATATCTTCCAATTTGTTTGTTACTCCCTTCTTTTACTTAATGAGAATGTTGAAACTCATCAAGTAAGACATCCATTTCATGTGTCGGGCTTGTTGTAGTTTCGTCTGTGCGTGTAGATACTCCAATGGTTTGTGATCTGAATATACCCCTACTTCTTTACCTAAGAGATACACTCGCCAATGCTTGATACATTGGTATAAAGCATAAAATTCTTTGTCATAAGGTGCGTAGTTTTTAATAGCACCTGAGAAAAATTCTGAATGGTACTCCACTGGTTTACCATCTTGCAACAATACTCCTCCCAATGCATATCGGTCTCAACTTCAAAAGTACGTTGTAAGTTAGGCAATGCCAACACCGGTGCTTCTGAAATCTTACTTTTTAGTAACTGAAAAGCGTCTTCATGGGTTTACTGCCATTCAAACTTTTCCTTAGCTCCCGTCAAACCATGTAATGGTCCTGCAATAGTTGAGAAATGCCGGATAAACTTACGCAAGTATGTGCATGCCCCTAAGAAACTCCTGATTTCAGTTACAGTACTAGGTCTAGGCCACTTAGTGATCACTTCGACCTTTCTTGGATCGATCTTCCGTTGTCCACCACCAACAATGAATCCTAGGTACACCAACTCCTCTTTTCCAAACTTACACTTCTTTACGTTCAACTTTAGCTGGCCTTCATGTAACACTTTAAATACCTTCTCAACGTGAATGAGATGCTCTTCCCAAGTTCGGCTGTATATAAGGATATCATCCAAATAAACAATCACAAAATCTTCTATAAAAGGTAGTAACAAATCATTCATCAAACGCATAAACGTTGCTGGAGCATTACACAAACCAAAAGGCATCACCAACCATTCAAACAAGCCTTGTTTGGTCTTGAAAGCAGTTTTCCATGTATCATCTTCTCGAACTCTCACTTGATGGTATCCAAATTTGAAATCTAACTTTGTAAAGACTCGAGCTTTTTCCAATTGATCCATCATGTCGTCTATCCTAGGTAGAGGGTAACAATTCTTGATAGTGATCTTGTTCAATGCTCTATAATCAATACACATACACCAATCTCCATCTTTTTTTGGTACCAACAATACTGCTAATCCACAAGGTGAAGCACTTGGCACTATCATTCCCAATTCTAGAAGTTCTTGGACTTGTTTCTTGATCTCATCAGATTCCTCTATGGACGTGCGATAAAGACCTACATTTGGAAGAGAACTCTCCCCAGTCAACATAATTTCATGCTACACATTCCTCTTTGGCGGTAACCCCGTTACATCATAAAATAAATCCTTGTATCTCAACTTCAACCTTTATAGGTCGCCTTCTTGTTGTGCAGTCAAGGATGCCAAACAAACTCTACTCGGCTTCTCCTCAAGAGAACGGATCACAAGGAGAATGAACTTTGTGCTAGCATTCACCAACCGCTTAGCCTGAGTGGCTGTAATCAAGCTTGCTCCCTCAAGAGGAGAATCTATAGCCCGAATCACAAAACTTTCTCCATCTTTGGTAAAGGTATATTTTTTTCCCTCCTGTGTAGAGTTGCATCTCTATCCCATAGGTAAGGACTACCTAATACTACCTGACAAACATCCAAAGGAACTACGTCACATGTAAATTCGTCAATATATGACTCATCTAGAGCAAATTTTAACGTGCATTGATGTGAAACTTGTAAGCCCCCTTCCTTTTGAATCCATCCTAAAGGGTATGGTTTAGGATGTTTGATAGTCTTCAGTCCTAACCTCTGCACCAAAGAATGTGAAAGTAAATTCTTCTGACTTCCCGGATCAATAACAACATCAACTAGTGATGTTTTGACTTGCATCTTCACTGTGAAGAGTCGCTCCCTAAGATCATCTTTTGAAGGTGTTTCTTTTGCCCCTGTCATAAGAGAGATCTTTGAATTGGGTTCAGTTAGTCCGTGGACTTCTTTTGGAGTTTGAGCGACTAGTGCTGCCTTCTTGGCTTTTTTCCTCTGCAACCCTTTAGGCTTTAGACAAGGGTTCTTAACCCAACACTTGTCGATAACGTGACCTGTTTGTTTGCAATGGGTGCAAGTCAAACCTTCCTTGTCACTAAACTTCCCTTCTTCTTTGTTCCTTTCACCTCCTTTTACAGTGGTACCTCCAGATTTCGCCTTAGTATTCCCCTTTGAATCAGATTTCTTAAGCCTGCCTTCAATGACATTAGCTTTTATACTTGCTTCGGAGATAGAATCCACCGAAAACATCTTCAACTCCTTCCGTATATACTCATGTAACCCAGAAATATATTTCATAAAGATAACATAATCTCCCAAGTCTAAATCCAAAATCATAGCTTGATTCTGAAATTCCTAAGCATATTCTTGCACGGTTTGGTTGTAAGTCTGTTTCAAGTTGTACCACTTGAACTATCTTTCCTCAAGGTAGCCAACCGGATAAAATTGTTTCCTTACAACTGCCTTGAATCTTCTCCACGACAATACTCCTTTACATAGGTTTTGTCTTTGATAAGCTTTCCACCAGGTTAGAGCATGCTTGTGTAGCTTCAATGCCGTGAAAGCAATCTTTTCCTTTGAACTATATTCAAAGAAATAAAAATACGTTTCTAGACGTTCAATCCAATCATCCAATTTTTCTACATCGACACTCCCATCGTAAAGTGGAATATCAACACGAAAATCAATTTTCAGACTTTTACCATGAGGTTTAGTTGATGTAGGACTTTTAAGAAACTCACTTTTATTCTTTTCTTCATCCTCATATTCTTCCTTTTCTTCTTCTTTTTCTGAATCGTCTTCTTCTGATTCATCTTTTTCCGAAGCTTCAGGCGAAGGTGTAATCTTTTTCTTCATCTTCGGCTTTGGTGTATGAGAACGAATACATTCATTCAATTCTTCAAGGGTGGTTTTAATCGACTTCATGTCTGTTTGTAGCGTAGCCACCTTTTCTTCCATAGTTTGTGGTTCGCTATGCTTGGGTTCATCATTTGACTTTGTCATCTTTGATCCCCTTGTTCTCCTAACGTCTTCTTGCTTTTCAAGTACCTCACCAAGATTTATGTAAAGAGATCTAGTGAAAACCATAAACCACAAGGATTTACCTTAAAAACTAACCTTGCTCTGATACCAAACTTGATACGTATGATCTCTATACCTTGGTAGCTATCACTATAAAGGCAGAATTCAGTATAATAACTTAGAAGAGCACAGAACACAAGTAGTGATTCGAAGAAATATATCTTCTCTAGATTATGAACAAGAAAACGATTACAATTCTCCCTTTGTTACGCTCACAATCTCTCTAAACAGTAGTTAACCCTAAAACTGTTTGCTAAGCTTGTTTTTACAACAATTAATTATCTCACAAACTTCTCTGGGTTTTCTGTGTGTTTAGTTAACAACCAAACCTCTCTATTTATAGACTTTATCGTACTCATCCGACTAGGTCTTCTATTAGGAATCCATTTCCTAAACTAAGAGTGTTGCATAAAACAAACTCTTTCCTAATTAGGAATTCCGCCTAAACAAGGATTCCTTCCTAGAATAGGATTCTTCCCTCAACTTAGCTTGAGGTTAACTAAGTTTCCTAAAGGAGTACGGATACACCTGTATCAGTTACGCCACCTCGTGAGAAGTATAATCAAAGCAACTAACCAAAGTTTTCTCCCAATCTAGAGGCAACTAGCACAAGTTATCTCCAAATATGAAGGTAACTAGCACAAGTTATCTCCAGATTACATACAAAAATGATTGAACCTGGCGTGAGTCGAACACACATCTTCTGACATGGAGTTAGTCGTGCTACCATTTCACTACAGATTCATGCATAACACAGGAAAACATGCATATAAAAGCTACCTGGTAATTTACTATTGCAGCAAGCCCAACATATCCAGAACATACCAACCAGGAGGGTATCCTGTCTTTCAGGAAAACTTTTTATCCTTTTCTTTCCCGTCTTTCAGGAAAACTTTGTATCCTTTTCTTTTGGTTCCACTAGTAACTTGGAGCTTTCATGATCTGTAATTGTCAGTACAAAACTGATTAATCCACTAAAAATGCTCATTTAAGTAAACACAAGGATGGGAAAAAACAACTATAAGTACCCCTCAAGCTAGCACAAAATTTTCCTGAAATTTCACTTGTCTATGCTAGCAGTTGTATCTGAAACCATTCAGACAAAAATATTGTTTGAAAGCTTAAATTTATAACACATTTCTATGTATAAATACAACCACACATTTATATGAGTGGATCAATAACTAGTAACATACATACACCGGAAACATAAGTAGACAACTATATTTACATACATATTCACAACCTGAAGATTCAAGTTTTGACTGAAATCTGTGTACATTCAATAATATAGTCAGTAACATTATCATATCTAACACCACCACCAACCATTAACCACCACCATCAGTAACTGAAATCTGTGTATATTCAATATGCTAGAATTTCATCACCAGACAAAAAATTAAATCTTCAGCTGAAAAAGTACTTCTGACCTATTATTTTACCAAGATTTCACAAGTATAAAAATTGAAAGAAATATGGATTCCTTTGCAAACATTTGCTTCTGCAGCTGAAAGCCTGAATTATGAACAAAATCAAATATAATGTTTTATCAGCAACTACTTTTTCCCTAATTAGCAATGCGATGTGACCAAAATCAAGATTAAAACCTCATGACACACCTAATATGGTTGAGCTGTGCTTTACATTCACGACACCACACTCAATTTGGTGAAAGAATAAGCTAAGACATTTTCACCACTACCCCGTTTAACACAGTTCATTCTGTCTAACATTCTTCCATACAAGCCAGTATTAAATATTTCAAGTTTCTGAACAACAAGGCTACCAAGAAGCAACTACCACAAGTTGTTTCAGAATTGAAAACAACTTGGACAAGTTTTCCTGGGATTCAATATGTGTTTTCAATAAACAGATTGACAAGCTACATTGCTTGTATTCACTAACATAATGTAATCAGGTTGAACTACTACATTGTTGGATCACAAAATGTAACCTACAGCATGTCATGTAGCTTAAAACTATGGTCATATGCAAATCACCAACAAATACACATCAAAAACTAACAATATGACCTAATATTCAGTTTCTGAATGGTTTTGATATTCACTAACAATATAACCTACAACTACTAATACACTGAAAGGTTTTGATAGATAAAAATTCACTTTAATCTAGATAATAACCTGGTAATTATGAATAATGGTTATCAGTTTCATTGTGTTTCAAAATGATAATCATAAATCGAGAAAACGATTTATTCAGAAGGTACAAACATGTAAAATTCACGGTTAATCACAAAGGATATGAACAGAAAAAACAATTTGTACATTACATTATTCAGAACAAAACAAAGATTAGAGCAAAAAAGAAAATCTTACCTGTTAACTAGATTGGACTTGAAATAATGAGAAGAAATCAAATCGTTTGACATGTGATAATAATGAATCAAGCTTCGTAACAATACAAAAACTGAAGTAGATATTCAGATTCAATGATTCAATTTTTAGTGTAAAATAAGCTTCGTATCAATATGAAAACACTTATGGTTTCAGTTGAATTCAAAACCGATTTTGAAATCTGTACTCAGTTGAAGAACAATTATTCTGGAACATAATTAAGGGAGAATCTTCTTCTTCAACAGAGATTTCGATTGATTTCAACTACTTCACCAATTTCAACTGATTCAACTAGATTGAAGATTCAAAACTGCATGTTTCTTTATCAATGGAGATTGGTTTAATCTTACCCCTACTCAGCTCAACTAGATTGAAGATTCAAAACTGGTTAAAAGATTTCAATTGATTCAATCCTCAGCTCTATTTCGATTGATCTGAGCTCTTTTTGAAACCAAAATTTTTCTCTTTGAAATTTTTTATTCTCGAGAAAACTGAAAACGAAACCTTATATGTTCGGACATAATAAATGTTGCGGAGGGTAAAAACGGGCTTTAACTTGTTAAAGATATTCAGCCCATTGTGAAGTTGCCCCTGAAAGGTATTCATGCTAAGCCCATAGATAATAGGAGCATAAATAACATTCCCACTTAATTTAATTTCAAAACTTGTAAGCCCATAAAACTGAAACGTAATCCGGCGTTTTCTTTCAAATCTTGGAAGACCTACCTTTTTGAAATTCTTTTCAGTAGTCCCTGTTTCTGCCCAAGGAAGCAACTCCCGAAACCCTACCTAAACCTCTCTGAATCTGCAATGGTGGAAAGGGATTCCGACGACTCTGATGCTCCTGAGGAAGTGTCAGTCCAACAGGTAGTTACTCCTCTCTCTCTTTCTATCCCTTTCTGTTCGTATTGGTCAGTCATGGTGGTTAATTTGATTTCATGTTTTAGGGTTTAAAACAAGTTGAGGAGCTCCAGAAAGCTGAGAGAGAAAGCAAGACCAGGTATTTATTTGCTTTTTATTGAAATAAGCTTCAATTTCACCCTTTATTGCTTAAATGAGAGTATGGGTTCCTTGGGGGATATAATAGTTTATATATTTTCATAATTGATTTTGCGGCTTCTGGTTCTTCTTTTGTAAGATTGGTCTTTCATTTTGAACTCGCATCGTATCTGTCACCATATTGAATTTATTAGATTGTGTAATTTACTTTTGTTGTTTTGGTTAGTTGGAACTTGAAAATACTATGAATGTTTTGAGTAACTCTTAAATTCCAACGATAAATTTTTTTCCCAGTGTTTGTGAATCTTGTAATTTCTAATCTATTGGATAGTGAGAAATTAGGTGTTAGTTGAAAATCGGTGAGAGGTGTAGATTGCCCTTCCTAGAGGCAATTTACTTTTATAGAGGATGATTTTGAGTGTTGTAGGTTTGAAAACCTTAACATGTTAGCTTTAGTAGAAGGGATCTGTAAAAAGGTTATTTGAATTTGAATAGAGCACAATGACTTAAAGTTTCTTAGTATGACCAGTGGTAACCTGTTGGTTCAATTGATTATCTGAATATTCGGTGTAGTTTGAGTAAGATAGCTTATGTGCTTGATTGTAGATGTGTAAGCAAGATACTGGTTCAATTTTATACTTCCAGAGTGTGATATCTATCATGTTGTTGAGAAGTCTGTTATATTCAGCTTCAAGGAATTGGGTGTAACTTCCATTTCCTTTATAGGATTGCTCAAGAAGGTAAAGAGCGGAGAAGACGCTGGGCTCAGAGAAAAACACCTCGAAAATCGAAAGATGACGGAGCTGTCAATGACTTCACAGAAACTGAACCAGAACAGGAGGACGAGCGTAACCTTGGAACACTTCCAACTGACATTGTTGATCTGCTTGTTTCTCGTGAGAAGTATGTTACATTTCCCTCTGTGTCTTGTGTGTGTTAGCCTTTTACGTAGCTTGTGATATCTTTATTTGCTTCAAATGGTGCTTCTTTAACGCGGAGTCTTTTTCTTGTACAGACACGTCTTCTTACCAGATTCTGAGGAAGAGAAAACCAATGAAAACAGTAAGCGGAGAAAGAGAAAGGCGAAATCCTTGGGGTAAGATGCCATATATTCTAGTTGCTATTTTTTAACGTTTTCACTGTAGAAATTTGTATTTTGAACTAAATAATGTTTCTTGCGAGATTTTCAGGCCAAATATGGTGATTTTGAAGGATATATCCTCAGCTCAGTGCTTGCAGAACTCCTTGGATTTTCTTAAGAAGAGAAAAATGCAGGTTAAAAGGTCATCTTCGGTTTTGAAAAACTCCAGCCAGGCATTACGCCTCATCTCAACGAGCGGTTTGTTAAATAAGGAATAAGATGTATGGGTTTTCGTCTTTCAATTACAGTCTTGATTTGCTTCTGCTGCTGTGCTAGTAAAAGGCGAAACAGTGTAATGATTTTTAATATTCCTAATTTATATTCTCATATCTCGTTTGCACCTTACGATTTATGCACTAGTATGTTAGTGGTTTAGGTAAAATATCATATGCTCTGTAGCTTTTTTTTACACATACAGTATGACATGATAACCGCTTAGCAGTAGTTTATGTAGTTTTTCATCAGCCGAGAAGTCATTCCGAGTAAGATTCCCATGGATTTAGTGTAAATATAGAAAAGCTATGCTGGCTGAATCTGTTACTGCCTTACTGGCATAGAATCTTCTTGGAGATTTTAACCTTGCAGTACATTTATTGGATTGAACCCGTCAGTGCTAACATTTTCAGTCAAAGATATGGGTGGTTACCAATAAGTAGCTTTTTTAGGAGATCTTCTGGGTTAGAAACAGAACCTCGGTCAAGTTATCAAGTAGTTCCATCCTTTCTCATTTTTAAAAGTTGGCAGAATCATATTCTGGATAGTGGATAGCAACGATTCAGATTTCATTTTTTATTTTCTTACTTTTACTCAAATTCACTTCTACTGATAGTTATTAGTAATCTAGTATGTTAGAGGTTTAGGTAAAAATATATGTGCTCTGTAGCTTTTGTTTTCACATACAGTATGGCACGATAACAGATTGGCAGTAGTTTATGTATATCATCAGCAGAGAAATCATATAAGATTCCCATGGATTTAGTGTTCATATAGAAAAGGCTATCCTGGACGAATCTGTTATTGGCATATAATCTTCTTGGAGAATTAAACCTTGCAGTACATTTGTAGGATTGAACTTGTGCGAGCTAAACATTTTCAATCGAAGATTTGGATGGTTCCCAATTAGTTGTATATTTTTAGGAGAGTTGGATCTTCTGGATTAGAAACAGAACCCCTCAGGTCAAGTAGTTCCTCTCTTTCTCATTTTTAAAAGTTGGCAGAATCATATTCTGGATAATGATTCAGATTTCGTTCTCTTATTTTCTTATTTTTACTCAAATTCACTTCTACTGATACTGATTACATCGCAATATTACAACACTAGAATTATTGTGTAGAGAAAGTAAAGCTTGAAGTATCAGCTGAATGGTATCCATTTGTTAGAGGTTTTATTTTATATTATATATATATGATGAAAAGAAAATGGCATCTACTTATCTGCTATAGTGTCACCACTTATCATTTCAGTTGATAAACAAACTGAGAACTCCATATGGTAAGTCTGCAAATGCCCCCAGAGGGAATCTGATTCTTTTTTGGAATAAGATTCATATCTGTATTTTCACTGAAGGAGAAATAACTTTCTTATATGTTCCAAGTACTTGCTGTGTTATTTTCTGTAATTGTTTGATAATCATCTCTAACCTTATATGAGATGGATTCCTCTTACCCGATGACAACGAAAGTTTGATTCTTGTATTCTTGCAGAAAGTTTGATTCATGAGATTAGGATAAAAAGGTCTAATAAGTACTGTCTTCAATTCCTGGCCATTAATCTGACCAGTTCATGGGAGACTGGATAGAGTGCAGTGACAGCCATGAGTTGCACCACTAATGACTAACAAATGGATTTGTCTACGATAAAACAAGGATATCCCACTGATTGAAACGTACATAGATATCTTAATACTTAATGACAATACAGAATACATAGAAAAAGGTGCACACTCTCAGGTCTGAACTGGAGAGCACCCTTTCTAACAGCAACTACATATCCCTTAGCATTACATAGACACAAAAACTAGCAAGCTAATTTACAGAGATGATTATGGAGCCGCAAAAGCATCGTCTAACCACTTAACTTGGTGATGTGTCGAGCTGCCATTGTCCTTGTTCGCATCATTAGCAGCAGTCTTTGATGAGAACTTGGGAAATGTAAGAAATGATTGGAAAGCATTTCGGACTTTGGTGGCACGCCGACGTTGTCTGATACGCCTGAGGACAACATCTTTGTCTAAACTCTGGGATGTATGAGTGGGTTTTAGAAAAAGGTGACTACTGATAACAGGATTTACAGTTTCTAATTGATCATCTTGTTCTTCATGATCCTCTTCCGCGTGGTTGTTGTTTCTGTGAATCTTGACAGTGTTTGAAGGAGTCTCGGAAGCTTGATTCTTGAAGGAGACAATGTAAGAAGACATTACTTATTTTTACTTATGTTTCTGAGAGCAGATTTCAGTAAGAGTGGAACTTTGGAAGTGCCAAGTAAAAGGATTTTATAGACCTCTGCGGCTCTGCTCGTTGGTATTCGTGTTAGGGCGGTGATGAGTTTTTAACTTTTTGTTGTGTCCTGGTGCGAATCTCTAGACTAGTGGTTTGTTTTCTTCTCTTTTTTTTTTTTGGGAGAAGGAGAGTGAAGGCGGTACCAGGTTCCCTCTATCGAAATGACACGGAACCACCCTAAAAACAAGGTGTATTTGGGGTGTAAGATGAGAAAAAGTTAGAGGTTGGGCAACCACTAGTGGGCCGCACTGACACTATGGATTGCGTACTATTTATGAGTTACGTTCCAAAAATTGAAAAGATCTCTCTGCACACAGAGATATTTACCTCAAACTATGGGAGTTTCTGGTGATGATGTGACGGGGAGGGCTTTTCCCCATGTCTGTTTACCAACAGAAAATAAAGAAAAACCATGGGAGGTTTTTATAGCAAGGCGTGATTGTAGCTGTTTTATTTTCTCTCTTTTTTCTGAAGTTGCCTTTGTGAGCGCCTTGTAAAAAAGAAAGAGAATTGAGAATTGTGACCTTCTTTATCTTTAGATACGTCCGCATCAGTACTACTCCAATCTATTAGATCTCTAGTGGATAACATCAGATTGGCATACTCCTCACTCCTTTTGTTAATTGTCGGTATAGTACCAGTATTAGTAGTATCTAATTATTCTTGGTAAGTACACGGAGAGATAGGATTAGCAGGACATTCGATTGATTCTCATCAAATAGGTGTTGGTTGAATCTGTTCTTTACTGGTTAAATGGGTTTACATCTTACAAATTTGAAATTTCAATAAGGTTAGGTAGGAGGATAATATCTAGTTGTATTATGCTTAAACATACTTAACTTTTAAATAATTTATTTACCCTGTTCATACCTTTATTCCTGTTCTCTGCTGACAACGTAGATGCTTGTTTTAACCTGTAGGAAGTGTTATCCTCCGTCTAACCACTCACGGAACATAATTAGTGAGCGAATCTTGAGTGTACAAGGACCCTATGCGAACTTGATCAGAGGGCCTTTCATAAAGTTTTAAAAAATAATATCTCAATAATCCATCATTATCAACCACGATATGTGTAGTCAATAACCCAAACACTAGTGATTTAAGTTCATTAGACTATAATTGGTTCATTAGTTCCCCTAATTAGATTGAATTTGTGGACAAATTTTCATTCTCACCTTAAGCTTTCATATGATGGTCGTTTGCAGATTTCGTTGGAACTTAACAATGTGTGATTAGCTCTTGTTGTATACGGAGTTTATGTGTCTTTTAAATTTGTACCAATTTGGCAAAAAATAATAATAATAATTAATTTGCTCCGATCCAATCATTCCAGTCACACGTTACCACAAGGAAATAATTCAACAAGTAGATGTATGTTTCCTTGAGAGATTCATGTAAGTGGTGCTAGAGCATTGCTCGGTCGAACTCAAAAGTGTTACTATCTCAAGTTTGTTATCAAATTTAGTTGTCAAAACTATATCTTGATTTCTAGTCTACAATTAGTTAAGTCTCGGATTAGGATAGAAGTGTAGTTGAGAAACGGACATCACGACAGTCATCATTGCGTTCTACCGTTTGAAGGTGAAGATCAACCGAAGCTTTTGGAGAACTTCTTCAACAAAAGCTAAGTGAAGACTGAACCACCTATTTCTCAAGTTATATTCATCTCTCTATCTATGAGACGTTGTCGCATAACTAATTAGACTATCGTAAGCATATCAAGAATTTCAAGTCAAGTTTATCTTGGTAATTAGTTCTTGAAATATGTATGACTAAGCTTAATGAACATTTGTTCATACTTGATGAATTTCGGTTAAGAACAATTTATTGTTCGCAACTAAAATTATGATTCAAGGTTATCATTCGAAAATAGCCTGGAACAATGATATGTGTCACTGATGTTATTTGTGAGTGTTTCAAATGATTTAGAGAGAAATATATAACTATTGTAAAATCGATTGCAAGACAATATGCATACCAGTCTTACAAACTAGGAAAATTGTTGTAGGTCCGGAACCGTAGTACATGTACCTAGTACACGTACCGGAGTAGCTATATGTTGACATCAACTTTTTGGTACGCATACCAGTATGCATACCTTAAAATTTTTGTGAACTCGTGAACTCGGAACGATACGCAAACCAGTACGTGTGCTGAAAAAGAACCGCCAGCTTTAGAACCGGTGAGGTATCCATACCCGGTATACATACCGGAAAAGTTTTGTATGTTCCGGAACTCTAATTTGTCTTAAGCGTACACACACCCGGTACACGTACCATGACAAATATGTTCACGAACAAGGTTTAATTACACGTACTTACCCAGTCGATTAATTTCAAATGCACATAAAGTTATTTTTGTGAGATAATTAGCATTTGAACAATCTCTAAAAACATTATAGACATATTTGATCACATGATTGTGACTCAATATTAAAGTCTTAAGTGTTCATGAAAATGCTCAAGATTATAGTTCAGTTGGCTAGTTTCTGCTAACCATTAATGAACGTTGTCTTTGTACACGGATCAATTACCGTCCATCCTAACCAGAGTGTATATCTTGTCAGGTTAATCAGATTCAAAGATTCATCTAACGGTGAATTGTTTGCTTGGTTCCAAAGTTATCTTAGCTTAAACCTAAAGCAACTTATGCTTTGAAAGTATATGAAAGGGGAACATCAAACAACTGAGATCTTCGAATCCTGACACTATCTTTTTGTGTCCTAGTTGTAAACTAGATGCGTCATCTTCCTAAAACCCTTTTTAGGGTTTAGCGACTAAAAATATTTCATATGGGTTCGTGTAGCCAGGTACAACTATATTTTATCTTGATAGCTCGAGTATCCTGGTGTTGATTGATTGTTGAGCTTGCTCCATCAATCAAGATATATATAAATCATCAAAGTTCTCTTCATCTCACACTTTGTTGATTCCACAAGTTTAATACTTGTGAGGTGAATAATAATCTAGGTTGTTTTTCGGGAAGCATAAGTACGTATGTTGAGGTTAGCTAGACTTTGTCTATTGATATCGATTTCCACTATCACCTTGATCTACGATAAAAAAAAGAAAAAATCACGCATATAGGATTATATGTAGGAGGCAGATTGGTTTAAAGTCTTCAATTAAGTTGAAGTAACTCCTAGGATTTAAAGGACGTCAGCTAAGGAAATCATTTGCGCGGAGTCCTACTAGGGGGATTCAAAAGGCATAAGGAATGCGACTGTCACTGAATTTTTGTGAGGGTTTAATTCTATCTCAACTACATTCCAGCCCGAAATTAATAGGTCGTAAGCTAGTGTCTGTTGCGGCTTAATACAATTTGGTGTTCAATCTAGACTAGGTCTCGGGGTTTTCTAGTGTCTATGTTTTTTTTCCCCGCATTATATTGTTTATATTTATAATTGAAATGTCACAGGTTATACGTAATTCAATCAAAGTAAACACATCCAACCTTGTTTGTTGGATACGACTTGATTGATTCTTGAATATTGATTTTTGAGATCGTCCAAGAACTCTCACACGTATATCAGGTTCATGAATTTGG
This sequence comes from Papaver bracteatum, assembly GCA_023529315.1. Lineage (NCBI taxonomy): Eukaryota > Viridiplantae > Streptophyta > Magnoliopsida > Ranunculales > Papaveraceae > Papaver > Papaver bracteatum. The sequence continues at coordinate 1,599,681 of JAJJWX010005418.1, read as the reverse complement.
TTCTGTCAACTTTATGATTGTGAGAGATAGAGATATAACTCTGAATATTATTCCTTGATTGAGATTCATTAAGTTGAACTCTCGGAATTGTATTTAGTTTTTGTCCATACAAGTTGCCTAAGAAAAAGTTGGTGGTGTATTTTGGTACCCCTAGTGTTTTTAATTGGTATCATAACTGGAAAACATGTTTAAGACCTAATAAATTTGTGATTGAAGCAATCTGACTATATGGACAAGAGTAAAATCTCTGATAAACGTTGCACCAGTTTATAAGAAGCAATCTTTATGGATTTTGTAAAAGAGTCTGAATTCTCAAACTCTCATAGAGACGAACATTATATTTCAATAAAATAGTTGGATGTTGATAAGTTTTATCCCTATTATCTTACTGATGAGTCTGACTCAGAAGTAGAACGGGAAGCAGCCAAAGAAAGTTCTGAAATTTTCAAGCGTATAGAATTTTAGTCTTTTGAGGTCATTAGGCTGAAACATAATGTCAATACTCTTATTGGTATTATTTCTGAACATAATTCCAAAACAAGGATTTTTCTTGAAGAACATGCCAAAGTGAAATCGATAATTCTTTCACTCGAAGCTAAACTTAAAGATAATTCCTTGGAGATCGAACGATTAACGAGTAAGAATTCTACTCCACGTTGCGATAGTGAATCCAAAAAAACTACCATGGAAATTTCTTGTGTACAAGGCGGTGAGTTAGAAAAGGTAAGAACACTTGTTGTTCATGATATGCCAACAAAACTGCAGTTAGAAAACAATAATCAAATACTATTACTTTGATATGAGATGATCATTTTAAGTTCTTTGAACAAGAAAAAAATGTGTCTCCAAGGATGAAAAGTTCTTTACAAGACGAGTATAATAAAACTTGAAAAAACGGGGGTCTAACAACTTCATCCAATATTTCGATTAGCAATCTGTATGGACAACTCCTAGTTAGAAAATACTCAAGGAGTTATTATCACAATATCTCAATTTGATTTACTCAAGCAAATGTGATTCGCGAGTCTAATCAAAGAGAGATAACTTGGATGGTACCAAAGACCAATATCCAAGTGTCAATCAATTTAAATCAACAACCAATAAGGTCGGATATTCTAGTTGATTGAACAACGCACAACCTGTATTATTTCAATTGTATAACAAAATATAATGCGGAAAAGAAATAACACAAACACCAGAATTTTATTAACGAGGAAACCTCAAATGCAGAAAAACCTCGGGACCTAGTCCAGATTAAACATACATTTTATTAAGTCGCTACAGACACTAGCCTACTCCAAATTAACTTCGGTCTGGACTGTAGTTGAACCCCAATCAATCTCACACTAATCCAAGGTATAGTTATGATCCTACGCCTCTGATCCCAGCAGGATACTGCGCACTTGATTCCCTTAGATGATCTCACCAATAACCAATAGTTGTTACTACCCAAAGTCGAAGACTTTAGCAAACAACTTTGTCTCACACAGAAAAGTCTACAAGATAGATAAATTTGTCTCCCACGAATAAACCTATGAGTTTTGTTCTGTATTTTGATAAATTGAGGTGAACAGGAACCAATCAACAAAACCATACTTATATTCCCGAAGAACAACTCAGTTTTATCAATCACCTCACAATAGTCTTAATCGACGTAGCGAAAAAAGATATTGTTGAATCACAAACGATGAGACGGAGATGTTTGTGATTAATTTTATATCTTGCCTATCGGAGAAAGAAATCTCAAGACAATTATTACAATTGTACTCGTACGATAGAAACAACAAGATCATATCACACAACTACAAGAAAAGTAGTATCGGTCTGGCTTCACAATCCCAATGAAGTCTTTAAGTCGTTAACCTGGTTTTAGAAGAAGAAAACCAAAGGTTAAAGGAGAATCAACTCTAGCTTAGCAAACTAGTATCACACAGAATGTGTGGAGATTAGGTTTCCAAGTTGTTAGAGTTCTCCCTTATATAGTCTTTCAAATCAGGGTTTGCAATCAATGTTAGCTTAGTAACAAAGCATTCAATATTCACCGTTAGATGAAAACCTGATTAGATACAAGCTAATATCTCTCAACTGTTAGATCGAAACTTAGATTTCCATACACACATGTACTTGAAGATTTTGGGTTTGTGTAACCGTACCCAAACGTGTACAATAGTTGTCTCAATATTAGTCAACCAAATGGTTAGCCAAATGATAACTTTCATATCAACCATATTCTTCTTCACCATAACTAGTCCAAATGACTCAAATGAACTAGTTAGAGAGTTGTTCAATTGCTATGAGATCTTATGTACTACACAAGACACAATTGAAGCAAAAACGATGTGATTCACTCAAATCAATTGATGAACTATAAAGCCACGGTTTGCAATAGCATTCCTTAGATAATTTAAATAATTTCATGAACATCGTTTTTAGGCATAACCACTCAAGTTCCCGGACTGGATTCGCGGACTTAAGTAACCGGTTGGAGTTCACAAACTCCAGCAGAAATTCTCGGTTTCGAGAACTTTCGTCAGTTCGCGGACTGAGACCAAGCTACAACTCCAGCAGAAATTCTCGGGTTCGAGAACTACTCACGTTCACGGACTGGGTTGACTGCTCAAGTTCCGATTTTCACTTGATCAACAAAGTTCGCAAACTTCGGTTCAAGTGCTAAGGACTTATACATAAATGTGTTACCACAATAATGTTTATATCCCCCAATGGTTATATTGTCTAAACTCTCATTTCAATCATTGAAACATTCTCAGAGGACGTCATATAGTTGTTATTCACAAACTAGTTTTCGTCAGAGCAATTTCCAAAGTGATTGAAACATAACATGACTTTCGTCACTAGGCAAAGATGAACTTGGCTAAAGCGAAAGATTTATCAACACACATTTCGATAAATAGATAAGCGAGATATACTCAGCTCGAAATATCACATGTGTATATCTTTAGTCTATATAGTAAAACGACTTTTGTCTCAAGATAGGAGATAAAGTAGATAGACTTTTGAGTGATAGATAAGTTCAAGTCTCCACATACCTTTTAGTCGATGAAGGTCCACTGGTTCCTTGAGTAGTCCTTCTCCTTGTATGATGATTGCCATGGAGTTCTTGAGCTCAACTACACTTTCTATCCTAGTCCGAGACCTTAGCTATAGTAGACTAGAAATCAAGACTTTATAGTTTTAATCACTAACATTGACAAACATGCTTGATATAGCAACATATGCGAGTTTGACCGAGCAATGCTCTAACAATCTCCCCCTTTGTCAATTTTAGTGGAAAAACTATTAATACATATGGAATACAAAAAATATATAAATAAACTTTGTAGCTCCTATTCTACATGTCTAATCTTCAATAATACTCAAAATATTCGTCACTTCCAAGTAGTCCAATGATCCCAAAGGTTGTAAGTTTAGCATCATCGTTGTTGAAAATCCGTAGCTACAACAATGAGAAAAGCATTTGTTCTCAATCATTGTTATACAATGTCATAGTATTATTACACAACGTCAAAGTCCAATTGCATCACATCTTCAACAACAATACTATGGTGATACTTCACTCCCCCTTAGTCAATACTCCATCTCACATGGAAACCACTCCCCCTTACATAATGATCCGAAAACCATATGTATTTGTAGTGTGAACTACAATTAATTCTCCCCCTTTTTGTCAATAAAATTAGCAAAGGTACAAGAACGGAATCCTAATGAAATTTTTGTAAGAGACATTTCATGATCAAAGGTAAATGTATATCATCTTGTTTAGATGCAATCATAAATCCGAAGCTAATTGCATTCATCAAGGAGTTTATAAAGACGCAAGATAACCCCTATAATATTCCACATCTGCACTCCCCACAAATATTTGGCAATTAAGCACAAGTTCAAAAGAACTCTCCACCATAAAATGTCATTCCCAAAGGAACAACAAGAGGGACCTTAATTTCAAGAGAAAAGAAGGATTTCTTTAGACTCAACAAATTGCATACAAGTATGAATTTGGAATCCAACAAGAAATATTCAATCAAACTAACCCAAGCGAACCAAGATTAATTTGACTAAATATGCTCAACACAAGAAAACTTATGGAGACTTAATAAACTCGACTAGATTATTCACAAGAAAACCCATAAATAATCCAACCGGATACACAATTAAACTAATCACAAGAGTAATCAATTTAATTGGCCACACTCGACATAAGAGAAATCTGTGACACCCCGAATTCCGGGCCTGGATTTCGACCCAAATCCAAACCCAAAATCCAAAATGCTACTTTTAATAACAAGCCTAGACTTCCATACTTGGCCCAAGTCCAAACGACTAACTCTTTGTCTATTCTTTATTTATGTTCAATTAAGAAATTCTGTCGCAGCGGATACATAAAAATTCTTTTAGGAACGTCTAACAGTTAACTTGTCGTGATTTTTAACCCACATCAACACTAAATAACTATAGTTTACCATAAAAATTAATTTCATCGTTAAACGTTCCAGATTTAATCCAAAAGAATTGCATGTTTAAGGAAGAATCATAAACCAAAAACAGACATCAGTTAACTCCAAGAATTTTACTAGACCAAATTCAATTCCAAAAATTATTATGATTATACGCTCTGAATCCTAACCTAGAATAGTTCCATTCATAAATTTTATATAATTTTTAGATTATCTTAAGGGCCTTTTGACCATAGTCAAATACGTAGTTGACCAGAACTGCAGAAAAGAAAAACAGAGATAGTCCATTTTATTAAAAATCATATAAAATCACTCACAACTCCAATTTAGGTTTATATTACCATTTTGAAAATAAAAAAGAAAGATCTTCAAGTTTACAGATGACATGAAATCCTAAAACATGCTGTAGAATATATTTAAAACAAAAATACTTCAATATAGTTGAATCTGTTAGAAAACGTTTTAATTTCTTACAGAGAGGAACAATTGTTTTAAAAATACTTCTGTGACTTAGAAAATTCTAATATTTTAACAACTTCATAAAACATGAGTTTTACGCATACCATAAAATATTCAGTCATAAATATCGTACAAAATAATTATCATTAATAGTCAAACTAACATGACTCAGAAATTTTCATTGTCTAATCAAATAAAAGTTTCTTAATAAAACATTGTTCCATTAATTATACATTAACCCAAAATCTCCAAAATATAAATACTCAATAAACACTCAATAAATCATCCAAAAGAGAGTTTGATGATATTTTATTACAAATTTCCAATCATAATATGCAACTACTAATTAAAACACCAAAACCGATCTCTATGCTTTTCCGCCATTAGCTCCTTGTGGTGTCATAAAATCTGGAATTTTTGTCATAATACGACGTGAGTTGTGACACTCAGTAGGAAAAGAAGCAACAAAACATTTTATTTAAACGTTTTTCAATTTCTTTTCAAAACAATTTGCATGATTAATAACATCGTAATTACATGGAAACACCACATCCATAACAACAATAAATTCAATCAATCCGCTCGCCCCAGGGAGCCCCACGTGGGTTTGGGAAACAAAACCGTTCCCAAGGATATCTCGTATCCCGTCATAAATAATTTTTAAGAATCACAAACTATGGACCACAGCCCAACATTCATAATCATGTTCACAACATCGATTATCCTCCATATATTAATGAAAACTTGCAAATATAAATTTAATTAAAATAAACTTAAATAAAAAGAAGATTTTTGATTGTGTTGCACCTACCTCGAATCGTAATCCAAAAACTATCAACAATACAAGGAAGAGCTTTATCACCGAAGAAATCGTCTTTGATATAAACTAAAAGAATCTCTAGCTATTTCTACTAATTTAGATTTTAGTTTCCATTATATCATTCACAACTACAAAGGAATAATGGAAGGCAGAAGAAAAGGTTGGCTAGGTTACTCTTTTCTTTTCAGTATAAGATATATATATATACTCACAACCTAAAACGAGCTCCACCTAACCCCAAAGTTTTAGTCTGCATGTTTAAAAGTTTTGGTCAAGATAATGAACTAATAATTATGTCCTTCAAAGTGGTGCTAATAATTAATGTCTACCACTACCACCTTCCTTTAATTTCTTTCTCTATGTAACATAATTCTTCCCTTTTATTCTTTATTAAAGCAAACAATACTATAAAGAAAAGTATTTCATTGAGTGATTCATAGGATTCCACCAAGAAGAATTTTTATTTTTCAAATTTGAACATAACAAGTTATTAATATCTACTCTTTCTTAGACTTTCATTATTAAAACAACTACTTTCAACAACAAAAAGAATTCTTTGTTTACCACTAAGAATTCTTTAATCTAAAAAAAGAATTAATGACAACTATTTTCAACAATCAAAAAGAATTCTTTGTCTACCACTAAGAATTCTTTAATCTAATAATAATTAAAAAAAAAAGAATTATTAACAACTATTTTCAATAATCAAAAGAATTCTTTGAAACATCTAAGCAAGCACAACAACTTTAGAATTTTATATTATATGTTTCATAATGATTCCTCAATCCGATCGTCTTCAAATTTCAGGGAAGCATTTCCAACATATGTATCTATGTCATATCCAATATTTACAAAAATCCAACGGTTCAAATGAAAGTTATTGATTTTATACGATCATTCTAAAATCTGGACAGATTGCATCATTTTACCAAACTATTCACAGTAAATTCATAATAATTCGAAATTTAGCAAACTCAACGCACAATTAAAGATAAGACATAAATCCACAACTTTAATCAATACCTAAAATCGTTTTGATATCATCAAGATTACCTAAATACAGTCAAGAACAAACAAAGCGAAAATATACCGAAATTTCAGAAATCAACATCCAAGTTCAAACAAACATTTAACGGTGAATCTGTGGTGAAGTATTCTCAAAATTTAACTAGAGATACCTAAGCATGTTATCTATCAAAATTAAAAGGCTGATCATCAATTAGCTTCATAGTTTTACATCAATGAATTAATGAGAACTAATTATACAAATTCAAAATCAAGTATAACAAAAACATAAAGAGAAAGGGGATCTAGCATTCTACCTCAATTGCTTAAAAAAAAAACTCCTCTTGATTCTCCATTGATTTTCCATGGTTTCCCTCTCTAAAATAAACCCTAGCTTCATCTCCTTCTTCTCCCTAGCTCTTTGTTTTCTCTCTCTAAAACTTCTTTCCTAAATTTTTTTTTGTTATAATACCTTAATAACATTACTAAGGAATAAAAATGAATTTGGGTGGCTCTATTTCCACCCTAACTTGTATCCTTTCTTGTTAAATCCACCTACCTAGGCTAAGGCTAAGGAACAACAATCTAAGCACAAGGTTAACCAATCCAGGTATAACCCGACCCGAAATAGTAGCTAAAAAAAATACAGGGTATTAAATTCTACCACCCTTAAAAGAAATTCCGTCACGAAATTTAGAAGTTACCTTGGAAAATCTCAGGGTATTTTCTCCGCATCTCGGATTCTAATTCCCATGTTGCTTCCTCGACTTGGCGACGCTGCCACTGCACCTTAACCATAGGGATGGTCTTTGTGCGAAACACATGTTCCTTAAAGTCCAAAATTCGAACCGGTCTCTCCACGTACGTAGCATCCTCTTGAATCTCCAAATCTTCCCAAGAAATAATATGTGAAGGGTCAATAACATATGAAGGATCTCTCTCGTACTTCCGTAATATTGACACGTGGAAAGTGTCATGAACATGCCCAATTCGCTGAGGTAACTCCAACTGATAAGTTGTTGCACCAACACGCCGAATAATCTGGAAAGGTCCAATGTAATGTGGTGATAACTTTCCTTTCTTGCCAAAACGCTTAAAACCTCTCTTCGGGCTCACTTTGAGTAACACCAAGTCACCCTCAGTAAACTCTAAAGGTCGACGTCTCTCATCTGCATATCTCTTTTGACGACACAAAGCTGTCATTAACCTCTGCCGGATTAACTGGACCTTATCAGTCATCTCTCGTACCAAATCAGGTCCAAAAATGCTACGTTCGCCGATCTCGGTCCAACACACTAGAGATCTACAAGGTCGTCCATACAATGCTTCAAAAGGTGCCATACCAATACTAGCCTGATGGCTATTGTTATAAGCAAACTCTACTAATGGCAAATGCTCACTCCAACTTCCTTTGAAATCCAAGGTACAAGCTCGTAGCATATCCTCCACAATCTGAATCACCCGTTCAGACTCCCCGTTGGTTTGGGGATGAAAGGCAGTACTAAGAGAGACATGTGTACCTAACGCCTTCTGTAAAATTTTCCAGAACTGAGAAGTAAAACGAGGATCTCTGTCATATACAATTGACACCGGCGTACCATGCAACCTTATTATCTCATGGACATACATATGACTTAACGTGGCTAACGTATCAGTCTTTTTGATTGCTAAGAAGTGCGCTGTCTTGGTAAGTCTATCAACGATAACCCATATAGCATCCTTGCCATGTGCAATTTTGGGTAATCCCATGACAAAATCCATAGTGATGTGTTCCCATTTCCATTCTGAAATGGGCAATGGTTGAATTAACCCTCCTAGTTTCTGATGATCAATCTTCACTTGCTGGCAAGTGAGACATCTCGACACATACAAGGCAACATCTTTCTTCATCCCTTTCCACCAATAATGTCTTTTCTTGTCATGGTACATCTTTGATCCTCCCGTATGAATGGTAAAATTAGAATTGTGAGCCTGTTCTAGTACTTCCATCCTCAATTTCACTGGCACAAAAAGTTTTCCCATAAAACAAAGTACACCATCAGTTTGAGTCCAGCCATCCGGTGTTTGACCTTTCTCTATTTGAGCAAGAATTGAAGTCATCTCTCTATCAGTCTGTTGAGCTTCTACAATCTGTTGTTGTAACTATGGAACAACTACAGTATTGTAAATCATATCGTCAGAGCCCAAGTCACATTCCTCCATAAGTCTGCACAAATCCCAAGCATGAAGAGTCATACTTGCTACACCAGCCCTCAATTTTTGGTTGAGAGTGTTTGCTACAACATTTTCCTTCCCTAGATGGTAATGAAAATTATACGTGTAATCCTTAAGAAATTCCACCCAACGCCTATGTCTTAGGTTCAAATCTCGTTGGGTAAAAATATACTGCAAGCTCTTATGGTCACAAAATATGTCTATCTTCTCACCATACAGATAATGTTTCCACAACTTCATAGCGAACACAATAGCTGCCAACTCGAGGTCATGAGTTGCGTAATTCAACTCATGAGTCTTTAATTATTTTGAGGCATAAGCTACCACTTTTCCTTATTGCATAAGAACACATCCTAAACCCTTCAACGATGCATCAGAAAAGATCACATAACCAATTCCACTTACTGGTGTTGTAAAAACTGGTGCAGTAGTTAATTTCTCCTTCAGAATGGAGAAAGCCTTCTCACAATCATCATTCCACTCGAACTTGGAATCCTTTCGAGTCAACCTCGTGAAGCAATCCTTGAGAAATCTTGAATGAATCTTCTATAGTAACCCGATAAGCCCAGAAATCTACGAACTTCAAACACATTCTTTGGCCTTTCCCATTTAGTAACTGCTTCAACCTTAAATGGGTCCACCTTGATTCTTTCTCTACAAACTACGTGTCCCAAAAACCGGACTTCAGAAAGCCAGAAGTCACATTTACTCAACTTAGCATACAACTGATGAGATATCAACAATTGCAACACTAATCTCAGGTGCTCATCATGCTCTTATCGTGACCGTGAATAAATAAGAATGTTATCTACAAATACCACTACGAATTTATCTAAATACGGTCGGAAAATTTGATGCATAAGATCCATGAATGCTGCTGGAGCATTTGTGAGTCCAAATGGCATCACTACAAACTCGAAATGTCCAAATCGAGTTCGAAAAGCGGTTTCCAGAATATCCTCATCCTTGATTCGCAGTTGATGATAAGATGATCGCATATCAATCTTCGAGAAAAATTGGGAATCTTTCAACTGATCAAACAAATCCTCGATCCTCGATAAGGGATACTTATTTTTCACTGTAACTTCATTGAGTTTTCTATAATCGATGCATAATCTTAGTGAATTATCCTTCTTCTTCACAAAAAGGATTGGTGCACCCCAAGGTGACGTACTACCTCGAATAAAACCCTTAGATTCCAACTCGAGTAGTTTTTTGTCCAGTTCTTTCAACTCTATTGGTGTCATTCGATAAAGAGTCATCGAAATTGGCGAAGTACCTGGTTGAACTTAAATGGTGAAGTCCATTTCTCTTCTAGGGGTAAAACCTGGTAATTCTTCAGGGAAAACATCTTCAAACTCTTCTACCACTAGAATACCCATAGTAGAAACGGAATCTTGCTGCTCGTTTTCTATCATCTCTAAGTGATAAAGAAAACCTCTAGAATGAGTCTGTCGAAAATGTCTTTCCGACAAGATAAAGGGAGCTGCAAAACTACGAGTTCAGGTAAAGTGGACAACTGAACCTTCACCCGAGTGCAGAGTCACACGTTTTTGAAAGCAATCAAAAACAGCATAATGAGCGAATAACCAGTCCATACCCAAGATTATGTCATAACTAGACATATTCATCACAAAAAGGTCAATCAAAAACTCATGCCTAGATATACGTACTACACACTTTCGTTCCATGCGATCAACACGTGCACTACCTCCTACAACACTATCTACGCCAAAAATCCCATCAAGTAATTTAGTTTCCAAACCCAAGGAAAATACAAACGAAGAAGTAATAAACGAATGAGTAGCACCAGTATCAAACAATATCTTAGCCCAAGAATTGTAAACTAAGAATGTACCTTCAACAATTGAGTTATCCGAATCCTGTCCAATATGAGAAATATCGAAGGCCTTAGGTTGTTGAGGGGGTTGTCGAGCTTGGTATTGTGGTGGATTGTTCTGAGGACGGTTCTGTTGATACCCTTTATGCTGGTTCCGAGGTGGAAATGGTTGTTGGTTCCTCTAAGAAATAAGTGCAGGACAGTTCCTCTTAAAATGTCCAGGTTGTTTGCAATGATAACATGAAGGTGCAGGAAGCTCCATATTCGGTCCATTTCCTTTCTTCTGGTATGGATGGTTGTTATTTTTGTTCTTGTTCTTATCCCCAGTATGACGTTCTCGAATTCTATTTGCCTCCTCAATGTCTCTCTCATCAATCATTGTTATTACCACTATCTCATTATAAGAGGTAATCTTCAGAATAGACAACCTACTCTTGATTGAAGGCCTAAGTCCCTCCTGAAACTTAAAAGCCTTCAGTTCTTCAATCTCAACCAGGTGAGTGGCAAAACGAGAGAGTTATTCAAAATTGGCTTGGTATTGTGCTATTGTCATGTTTCTCTGGGTCAACTGCATAAATTCGATCATGCGTTGGTTTCGTGCAGTTTGTGGAAATTACTTATTTAGGAAGGCTAGTCGAAATTCCACCCAAGTAAACTGACCGTCATTCCTAGAACGACGAGTCAAGTCCCACCAACGAGTGGCCTCACCCTCAAGCTTATAAACAACAAGATCCAGCTTATTCTCATTATTCACGCCTAATAGGTGAATATTTTCTCAATCTTATCTATCCAATCTTCAACAACTAGTAGATCAGGACTACCCTTGAAGGAATCAGTATTTTGTTCAATAAACCTTCTAACTAACAAAGCTCGTTGATTAGGTGGTGGGGGAGGGGGAGGTGCATTCTGATTAAGAGTCACTTGTTGTTGCATTGCTTGAGCAACAACATTCAAAGCACGGACAACATCCCCAAAACCCCCATCTTGTGGGCCGGTTGAACCATTATTACGACGAGACATGTCCTGAATGAAGGACATTAAATCATAAGTATCACAGAGAGAATTCTCTATGAAAAAATAAGTGCAACCTATTATGCATTCTACCAAAACACAATCAACAATTGCTGCAAGCAATTCACATACAAGCACATACACACATTGACTTATTCAGAAACTAGCCTGCCCAAAGGATCGGACTCGCTCTGATACCAAACTGTGACACCCCGAATTCCGGGCCTGGATTTCGACCCAAATCCAAACCAAAAATCCAAAATGCTACTTTTAATAACAAGCCTAGACTTCCACACTTGGCCCAAGTCCAAACGATTAATTCTTTGTCTATTCTTTATTTATGTTCAATTAAGAAATTCTGTCGCAGCGGATACATAAAAATTCCTTTAGGAACGTCTAACCATTAACTTGTCATGATTTTTAACCCACATGAACACTAAAGAACTATAGTTTACCATAAAAATTAATTTCATCGTTAAACGTTCCAGATTTAATCTAAAAGAATCGCATGTTTAAGGAAGAATCATAAAACAAAAACAGACATCAGTTAAGTCCAAGAATTTTATTGGACCAAATTCAAATCCAAAAATTATTATGATTATACGCTCTGAATCCTAACCTAGCATAGTTTCATTCATAAATTTTATATAATTTTTAGATTATCTTAAGGACCTTTTGACCACAGTCAAATACGTAGTTGACCATAACTGCAAAAAAGAAAAACATAGATAGTCCATTTTATAAAAAATCATATAAAATCACTCACAACTCCAATTCAGGTTTAGTTTACCATTTTGAAAAGCAAAAAGAAAGATCTTCAAGTTTACAGAAGACACCAAATCCTAAAACATGTTGTAGAATATATTTAAAACAAAAATACAAAAATACTTCAATATAGTTGAATCTGTCAGAAAACGTTTGAATTTCTTACAGTGAGGAACAATTGTTTTAAAAATACTTATGGTACTCATAAAATTATAATATTTTAACAACTTCATAAAACATGAGTTTACGCATACCATAAAATAATCAGTCATAAATATCGTACAAAATAATTATCATTAATAGTCAAACTAACATGACTCAGAAATTTCCATTGTCTAATCAAATAAAAGTTTCTTAATAAAACATTGTTCCATTAATTATACATTAACCCAAAATCTCCAAAATATAAATACTCAATAAACACTCAATAAATCATCCAAAAGAGAGTTTGATGATATTTTATTACAAATTTCCAATAATAATATGCAACTACTAATTAAAACACCAAAACCGATCTCTATGCTTTTCCGCCATTAGCTCCTTGTGGTGTCATAAAATATGGAATTTTTGTCATAATACGATGTGAGTTGTGACACTCAGTAGGAAAAGAAACAACAAAATATTTTATTTAAACGTTTTTCAATTTCTTTTCAAAACAATTTGCATGATTAATAATATCGTAATTACATGGAAACACCACATCCATAACAACAATAAATTCAATCAATCCGCTCACCCCAGGGATCCCCACGTGGGTTTAGGAAACAAAACCATTCCCAAGGATATCTCATATCCCGTCATAAATAATTTTTAAGAATCACAATCTATGGACCGCAGCCCAACATTCATAATCATGCTGACAACATCGATTATCCTCCATATATTAATGAAAACTTGCAAACATAAATTTAATTAAAAGAAACTTAAATAAAAAGAAGATTTTTGATTGTGTTGCGCCTACCTCGAATCGCAATCAAAAAACTATCAACAATACAAGGAAGAGCTTTATCACCGAAGAAATCGTCTTTGATATAAACTAAAAGAATCTCTAGCTATTTCTACTAATTTAGATTTTAGTTTCCATTATATCATTCACAACTACAAAGGAATAATGGAAGGCAGAAGAAAAGGTTGGCTAGGTTACTCTTTTCTTTTCAGTATAAGATCTATATATACTCACAACCTAAAACGAGCTCCACCTAACCCCAAAGTTTTAGTCTGCATGTTTAAAAGTTTTGGTCAAGATAAGGAACTAATAATTATGTCCTTCAAACTGGTGCTAATAATTAATGTCTACCACTACCATCTTCCTTTAATTTCTTTCCCTCTGTAACATAATTCTTCCCTTTTATTCTTTATTAAAGCAAACAGTACTATAAAGAAAAGTATTTCATTGAGTGATTCATAGGATTCCACCAAAAAGAATTTTTATTTTTCAAATTTGAACATAACAAGTTATTAATATCTATTCTTTCTTAGACTTTCATTATTAAAACAACTACTTTCAACAACAAAAAGAATTCTTTGTTTACCACTAAGAATTCTTTAATCTAAAAAAAGAATTAATGACAACTATTTTCAACAATCAAAAAAAATTCTTTGTCTACCACTAAGAATTATTTAATCTAATAATAATAAAAAAGAAAGAATTACTAACAACTATTTTCAACAATCAAAAGAATTCTTTGAAACATCTAAGCAAGCACAACAACTGCAAAATATTATATTACATGTTTCATAATGATTTATCAATCCGATCGTCTTCAAATTTCAGGGAAGCATTTCTAACATATGTATCTATATCATATCCAATATTTACGAAAATCCAACGGTTCTAATGAAAGTTATTGATTTTATACGATCATTCTAAAATCTGGACAGATTGCATCATTTTACCAAACTATTCACAGTAAATTCATAATTAGGGTTTTCAATGGACATCCGAAGTCCGGGATCCGTTTCCGAATATTATACATCTTATAGGATTTATTCTGATTTGTCGGATTTCGGATTTCAGAACCGGACGAGTTTCCGGATTTTATCCCTTAACCCTACCGGAAATGGATGAGGCTGAATCCGGAAGGTTAAAGTCCGAATTCCGATAACCCAGTGGTATACTGGTAATTATATCCCCAGGGTATATATGATATCTATCGAGAAACCTAATTTCTTCTCATTTAGGTTTTCGCATTTCACATTTTTACTTCTCTACACTGACTGAAAGTGTGAGAAGTGAGAAGAAGTAGTTCGATCGAGAGTGCCAGAGTGGGATTGAGACTCGGCGAGAGATCGATTGACACGATTTGATTCTCAATTTGATTATCATAGATTCTCAGAGACACCCAAGTAAGTAATGAATCTAATGTTTCAAAATTAGTTTTTTTTTTCAATGAATCGATTGATTGCATGTTCTATGTGTGAATGTTTCTGAGTTTAAATAGAGTAGTGATAACTGATAACTATTATTAGGTTTTGATTTTGATTTTGATTATTGTGTTCATTAGATTTTGATTTTGAAGTTAGGGTTTCAATTTTTATTTTTATTTTGAATTGAATTTAGGGTTTTAATTGTTGAACATTCAATTAAATCAATTTCATGATTTGGGTTCTGTTTTGATTATTATGTTCATTAGATTTGGGTTCTGTTTTGACCTTATAATTCTCAATTTCTACAATGAAGATATATGTTGGTTTAGTATAATGTGCAGCTCCATTTATTTGATTATTATATGATGTTTTATGTGTTGAAGAATCGTTCAGAAACTTCAAATGTCATATCAATGTGATGTTTTAGTAGTAGTTCAATGATGAAACTTCAAAGGCTCATATCATACTTCCTTGATCTTGTTTTGTGTTTAATAATGAATTCAGTGACACTATCTTATAAGTTCCTTTATAACATTCTATTAAACCATCTTTCTAATGCTTGATTTGTGTTGTTATCACTTATCAGAATGTCTCAAAGAGCATCCAATCATATTAGAACCTCAAGCAGTCAGCCATGTAATTCCACACAACCAGAACAACAAGAACAAAGTGCTGAAGGTTCAACAATTGCTTCAACACTTGCGAGTAGGAGATTGGCAGAACAACCTGATCATCCAGCCACTGCTACTGAAGAAAAATAAGAAGATGAACATCCAGTTATTGTTGCTGCAAAGAAAATATTGCGTTCAACAAGGTCAGTGGTATGGGATGAGTTCACTAGGAATGTCAGAGATAAGCTTATAGAAGGGAAGGAGGATGATTATGAGGCTATCATTGAAGGTACATGTCATCATTGTGAAAAGGTAATTGAAGCATGTAGTGAAAAATGAACTAGACGCTTGTATTCTCATCTTAAAATTTGCCCCATGAAGGAAGAAAACAAGCCAGGTCAGATGAAGATATCTATTTCATTCAAAAAAGCAGGTAACCAAGCTATTAAATTGCTTAATTGGAAGTATGATCCAATTGTTAGTAGGAATTGGCTTGCTAAAATGATTGTTAAGCACGATTAGCCTCTTAACATGGTTGGGCATTTCTACTTTATGGAGTTATGTAAGTCTTTGAACCCTAGTGATAAAATACCATCTAGGAATACAAGTAGAGCAGATATTATGAGGTTGTATGCTGAAATGAAAGTTGAATTGCAAGCAGAATTAGATAATTTGACTTCCAAATGTAGTCTTACAACTGACATGTGGACTGCCAAACATACTAAGGATGGTTATTGTTGTGTGACATGCCATTGGATAAATGATGAGTGGAATTTACAAAAGAAAACCTTAGCTTATATTGTAGTGCCATCACCACATACATGCAATGCTCTCTCAGATTTCGTCAAAACTTGCACTCTGGAATGGAACATAGATAGGAATTTTTTTTGCTTTAACTGCTGATAATGCGCCTGCAAATGGTGTAATGATGAATAATTTGATTAAGTGGCTAGATGGTAAGAACTGTATGTTGCTTGAAGGAAGAATGTTTCACATGAGATGTGCAAACCACATACTGCATTTGATTGTCTTGTTTGGCATGAAAATAGTTGTTGAATTTATAGATGCTATTAGGGAATGTGTTAAATATGTTAAGTCTTCACAGGCTAGGAAAGAGAAGTTTGCAACAACATTAGCACAATGTAGATTGACTGGAGAAGTTATTTTAGATGTGGACACTAGGTGGAACTCCACTTTTATGATGCTTAAGAATGCAATTAAATTGCAAGAAGGTTTTGAAAGACTAGCTGAGACTGATATTGAGTTCAATCTTTTACCATCTCAAGAGGAGTGGGAACAAGGAAAGGAAATTTACAGGTGTTTAGAGGTTTTTAATGATATATCACTTAAGTTTGCAGGGATTAAGTATCCAACTGCAAACTTGTATTACAATGGGGTATATGAAGTTAACAAATGTATCAAAAGTTGGGAAGATAATACTTTTGAATATGTCAAACAAATGGGGTTGAAGATGAGACAAAAATTCAGTGCATATTGGAAGGATTGTAATTTGGTTATGAGTATTGGAGTGGTATTAGATCCAAGGTATAAGGCAAGATGGATAAAGTACACATATAAGAAATTGTATGGAGTTGCTAGCTATGCAGTTGAGTTTGCGAAATTCAAAACAGATTTTGAAAGACTTTTCAATGCATATAAATCTGAAAACAACACTACAACTCCTGATTTCTTTCGCAACTCTGTCTCTAGCATGGATGCAAGCAGCTCAGGTACAACTAACCCAGATTATGCTGAGTTTATTATGGAAAATAAGGAATATTTTTTTTGAGAAGTCTGAGTTGGATAAGTACTTAGAAGAACCAATTCTTCCAACTATGTCACCCCAAGATGAGTTTAACTTCGAAATATTGAGTTGGTGGAATCTAAATGCCCCAAAGTACCCAACTATGGCAAGGATAGCACGAGATGTATTGGCAACACCAGTGACCAGTGTGGCATCTGAATCCATGTTCAGTGATGGTGGAAGGGTTTTAACTACACACAGGACTTCATTAGATCCAGAATTAGTCCAAGCATTTCTTTTCTTAAGTGACTGGTTGCCAGACTTCTTTGATCCAGGTATATTTTCTTTTGAATATTTTCCTTAATTCCTTTGCTATTTGTTCTTCTTTTGATTGCTCACTTTGATTTGAATGTTTGTGTAATGCATATATGGATATCGTAGACTGAAGAATGAATAAATATATTAGATATGCAACGAGCAAGCAGGCAGTGTGGGTTTGTATAGTTTTCATACTCACAATTATGTTACAAGACATTATTTTTCTTTTTTCTGATTTAGTGTACTAAGTTTTCATACTTCAATAGTTTGTTTTCTTTTCATGTGTGATGAATGATGTGTGAGACTGTGTGGCAGTGTGGGTTTGTATAGTTTGTACTTTCATGTGACTTTATGTGAGCTTGAACTTCAACTTTCGGTTTTTTTTTTTCAGTTTTAAGAATTTATCTCAGATTCCGGAATTTTTCAGAAAAAACATCCGAATTCCGATAACTAATCCTAACGGAATCGGATTGAGTTTTTGGAATTCCGCCGGAATTTATCGGATGTCGGATTTCCGGTATACCTAAACCTTAACCTTATCGATATACACAAAATCCAACGGATTTGTGTCCGTTGACTGCCTTATTCATAATAATTCGAAATTTAGCAAACTCAACGCACAATTAAAGATAAGACATAAATCCACAACTTTCATCAAGACCTAAAATCGTTTTGATATCATCAAGATTACCTAAATACAGTCAAGAACAGACAAAACGAAAATGTACAGAAATTTCAGAAATCAACATCCAAGTTCAAACAAACATTTAACGGTGAATCTGTGGTGAAGTATTCTCAAAATTTAACTAGAGATACCTAAGCATGTTATCTATCAATATTAAAAGGCCGATCATCAATTAGCTTCATAGTTTTAAATCAATAAATTACTGAGAACTAATTATACAAATTCAAAATCAAGTATAACAAAAACATAAAGAGAAAGGGGATCTAGCATTCTACCTCAATTGCTTAAAAAAAAAACTCCTCTTGATTCTCCACTGATTTTCCATGGTTTCCCTCTCTAAAATAAACCCTAGCTTCATCTCCTTCTTCTCCCTAGATCTTAGTTTTCTCTCTCTAAAACTTCTTTCCTAATTTGTTTTTGTTATAAAACCTTAATAACATTACTAAGGAATAACAATGAATTTGGGTGGCTCTATTTCCACCCTAACTTATAACCTTTCTTGTTAAATCCACCCACCTAGGCTAAGGCTAAGGCTAAGGAACAACAATCTAAGCACAAGGTTAACCAATCCAGGTATAACCGACCCGAAACAGTAGCTAAAAAAATACAGGGTATTACAAAATCTATGGAGTGCTAACTAAATAATCACACAAGATGATTGATTTAGTTTATTTGGGATCAACATAAGAGATTATGGAACCCCGACTAGGATTAACATAAGATATGACAACCTTAACCGTACATGTACTCAACATAAGAAAACTAATGGAATACAAACTAAATAACCACACAAGTTGACTCAACATATTGCATCTCATGGAACAACCAACCATGCCAATCAACAAATCGACTTAGTCGTATCGTGCTCAACATAAGATACATAATGGAGCCTTCACGGTAATACATAACAAAATGGATCAATAAGGATCTATACCGTGGATAACATAAGGATTTATTCTATGTTTCCATCACCATTTGCACAATGACACACAATAGACATAATCCTTGAATCACAAAAGATTTTAACCTATCTTACATCAACAATTGACAATATAGGCTTAACTTTTGTGTTTGTCAAAAGTCTATTCATCCTTTTATCAATATTTGCATATCAATTCACGAACGACTTTACTTTTGACAAAATACGGGACAATCAAGTTCACGGACGTAAACACACATATCCCATCAAAATATTGCAATATATAAAACTATAAAGATTAATACTGCAACCATCATCTTCCAAATAAGTTTAGAATTTAAAACAATAAATCTAAAAACAAGAAGATGAAAAAAAAGAAGATGAAAACATTGGATATAGCCATGTGTAATCACAATAATGGCTATTCAAAAACACTAGTTATTCTTCTAAACAAAATAGAAAACATAGAAGATTTACTAGGCAACAAGACAAACTCGTAATGTACATATAAGATGATTTGTCCTTAAAGGGTAGAATCAATCTTTTTCGCCCGGATTTACACCAAGAATGGCTACCAAAGGCGTATAAAAAGATTTTCTTAGACAAAGAGAAACATACAAAGTCATTAATGACCATGCACCAAAGTTCACATAAGATGAATATGAACAATCAAGAATTGCATAGTAACGTGTGCTACTGCTCTTGAACTTCAATCTTTGCGATTCACCAACAACATTCTTGTAAAAGCTATAAATGATCTTAGAAGAGTAGTACTCCAAGAATCCAAGTGCCCAAGTCTAAGAGAGGTAGAACAAGTGCAATGAAACGGAGCAAAATACTCAAAAATAAGAGATAGGACAAATACTAATGTTAACTCATCCAAATTCAGTAATTCTCATCTCCAATTTGAAGATAATTGAGGGAGGAAGAGAATGCAAAAAGAATGAGTTCATTCCGAGTTCGGACGAAGAGGTTACGGCCAAAACAAGTCGACTGAATATCGACGTCTACAAGCAAGTCCGCGAACTTACGGGTTTGCACACGAATTCTCAAGTCCGCGAACTTAAACTCCTGGATTTTGGTTTTAAAAGATTTTTTTCATACCTGGTAGGTGTACCATCAAGACCAAACATCTCGAACTACTATTTTCAAACCTTTAGAAGAATCCAGACGAATTCTACAGCCTTACCAAACATAATATGTGTGCCCAATTCTCCTGCTTCCCTCACGTATAAGTAGAAGGGAATTCCTTGGTGAGGATGCACTTACAACATAATGAAGTTGTGATGAGGTGAACAATGTCTTGCTCACCATGGAACCAAGAAAGAGTTTCTTTCCAAAAACTCTTAAATCTTGTAGCGTTGAGAAACACCGAAGGAACTGTTTTTATAAGTCTATCAAAGAACTTCAAGAGAACCCAAAAGGATCTGTGTTTCAGATTTCTTGTTTTCCAACTTATAAAAAACAGTTTCTGCAGATAGTTTTTAGTACTGCGAAGGGAAACTTTTTTGATAAAAAGAGACGTCCTAGATTCTTCATAAAATAAGATAATACTACTATCTTGATAGGAAGTATCAGGAACTGAGAAATGAATCAATTCATGCCTTGAGGTGATACACTCAGATGACTGAGATTTAAACTCCTCTTGTAATTCGTTTAGTTTATCACAATTAATTGGATTACGCAGAGGATGAGCATTGCTCTCACTGATTAGTAAATCAATATCAACCTCAACATGAATATTATTCATCATAACTTGATTTAGCCTGTCAAGAGATTCTTGCTCTTTCTGGAGGTATAACTCAACATCAAGAGATAATCTCCCAAGCTTCTTTTCAAGCCCTGAAAACACTTCAAGGGATTTTAAACCTGTTGGAGGTTTAGATAGAATTATTTCTACATATTTTATTAAATCATACATGGAAGAGAATTCTGAAATCCCTGGATCTGGTGGTGCATTTATTGAGATAACACTACTGTCCATAGAGTCAGATCGCTACAACCTCACCCAATATTTCGATTAGCAATCTGTATGGACAACTCCGAGTTAGAAAATACTCAAGGAGTTATTATCTCAATCTCTCAATTTGATTTACTCAAGCAAATGTGATTCGCGAGCCTAATCAAAGAGAGATAACTTGGATGGTACCAAAGACCAATATCCAAGTGTCAATCAATTTAAATCAACAACCAAAAAGGTCGGATATTCTAATTGATTGAACAACGCACAACCTGTATTATTTCAATTATATAACAAAATATAATGCGGAAAAGAAATAACACAGACACCGGAATTTTGTTAACGAGGAAACCGCAAATGCAAAAAATACACCGGGACCTAGTCCATATTAAACATACATTTTATTAAGCCGCTACAGACACTAGCCTACTCCAAATTAACTTCGGTCTGGACTGTAGTTGAACCCCAATCAATCTCACACTGATCCAAGGTACAATTATGCTCCTATGCATCTGATCCCAGCAGGATACTGCACACTTGATTCCCTTAGATGATCTCACCCACAACCAAGAGTTGCTACAACCCAAAGTCGAAGACTTTAGCAAACAACTTTGTCTCATACAGAAAAGTCTACAAGAGAGATAAATTCATCTCCCACGAATAAACCTATGAGTTTTTTTATGTCTTTTAATAAATCAAGGTGAACATGAACCAATCAATAAAACCATACTTATATTCCTAAAGAACAGCTAAGTTTTATCAATCACCTCACAATAGTCTTAATCGACGCAGCGAAAAAAGATATTGTGGAATCACAAACGATGAGACGAAAATGTTTATGATTACTTTTGTATCTTGCCTATCGGAGATAGAAATCTCAAGCCAATTATTACAATTGTACTCGTAGGATAGAAACAGCAAGATCACATAACACAACTACAAGAAAAGTAGTATCGGTCTGGCTTCACAATCCCAATGAAGTCTTTAAGTCGTTAACCTGGTTTTAGAAGAAGAAAACCAAAGGTTAAAGGAAATTTGACTCTAGATTAACAAACTAGTATCACACAGAATGTGTGGGGATTAGGTTTCCCAGTTGCTAGAGTTCTCCCTTATATAGTCTTTCAAATCAGGGTTTGCAATCAATGTTATCTTAGTAACAAAGCATTCAATATTCACCGTTAGATGAAAACCTGATTAGATACAAGATAATATCTCTCAACCGTTAGATCGAAAACTTATCTTTCCATATACACATGTACTTGACGATTTTGGGTTTGTGTAACCGTACCCAAATGTGTACATTAGTTGGTTCAATATTGGTCAACCAAATGGTTAGCTAAATGATAACTTTCATATCAACCATATTTTTCTTCACCATAACTAGTCCAAATGACTCAAATGAACTAGTTAGATATTTGTTCAATTGCTATGGGATCTTATGTACTACACAAGACACAATTAAAGCAAAAACGATGTGATTCACTTGAATTGATTCATGAACTATAAATCCACGGTTTGCAATAGCATTCCTTAGATAATTTAAATAAGTTCATGAACATCGTTTTTAGACATAACCACTCAAGTTCGCGGACTGGGTTCGCGGACTCACATAACCGGTTGGAGTTCACAAACTCCAGCAGAAATTCTCGAGTTCGAGAACTTCCGTCAGTTCGCGGACTGAAACCGAGCTACAACTCCTGTAGAAATTCTCGGGTTCGAAAACTGCGCACGTTCGCGGACTAGGTTGACTGCTCAAGTTCCTGTTTTCACTTGATCAACAAAGTTCGCAAACTTCGGTTCAAGTGCTAAGGACTTATATATATATGTGTTACCTCAACAATGTTTATATCCCCCAATGGTTATATTGTCTAAGCTCTCATTTCAATCATTGAAACATTCTCAAAGGACGTCATATAGTTGTTATTCACAAACTAGTTTTCGTTAGAGCAATTTCTAAAGTGATTGAAACATAACATGACTTTCGTCACTAGGCAAAGATGAACTTGGCTAAAGCGAAAGCTTTACCAACACACATTTCGAGAAATAGATAAGCGAGATATACTCAGCTCGAAATGTCACATGTGCATATCTTTAGTCTATATAGTAAAACGGCTTTTGTCTCAAGATAGGAAATAGAGTAGATAGACTTTTGAGTGATAGATAAGTTCAAGTATCCACATACCTTTTAGTCGATGAAGATCCACTGGTTCCTTGAGTAGTCCTTCGTCTTGTATGATGATTGACATGGAGTTCTTGAGCTCAACTACACTTTCTATCTTAGTCCGAGACCTTAGCTATAGTAGACTAGAAATCAAGACTTTATAGTTTTGATCACTAACATTGACAAACTTGCTTGAGATAGCAAGGCATGCGAGTTCGACCGAGCAGTTCTCTAATAGTTACCACAATAATGTTTATATCCCCCAGTGGTTATATTGTCTAAACTCTAATTTCAATCATTGAATCATTCTCAGAGGACGTCATATAGTTTTTATTCACAAACTAGTTTTCGACAGAGCAATTTCCAAAATGATTGAAACATAACATGACTTTCGTCACTAGGCAAAGATGAACTTGGCTAAAGCGAAAGCTTTACCAACACACATTTTGCGAAATAGATAAGCGAGATATACTCATCTCGAAATGTCACATGTGTATACCTTTAGTCTATATAGTAAAACGACTCTTGTCTCAAGATAGGAGATGGAGTAGATAGACTTTTGAGTGATAGATAAGTTCAAGTCTCCACATACCTTTTAGTCGATGAAGATCCACTGGTTCCTTGAGTAGTTCTTTATCTTGTATGATGATTTCCATGGAGTTCTTGAGCTCAACTACACTTTCTATCCTAGTCCGAGACCTTGGCTATAGTAGACTAGAAATCAAGACTTTATAGTTTTGATCACTAACATTGACAAACATGCTTGATATAGCAACGCATGCGAGTTCGACCGAGCAATGCTCTAACAAAACTACCTATTCCAATTCATTGAAACTCAGAAAGTGTGCTTATATTGCAACACTAAAGGACATGTTCAAAGAAAGTGTAAACTGAGGTTGGATAACTATCAGTTTGACCGTCTCCAAAACACCTTGGATTTAATTCTGAAGGGTGTGTCTGATATTCAGATGTCTAAACCTCTTGGGGTGAAATCACATTCAAGCAAACCTTCTTCTAGGAATGTTAGTACTTTTTGGTCCACGAATATTCAAACAAGTCAAAAAGGTAGTATGCCAAAAGGATACAGTTTAAAAAATACTCAGTGAAATATTCACAAATATGAGTTCGTAAGGATACTCATACACTTCCTGAAAAAATTGATGTTCTCATCAATGAAACAATTCAAGAAGCTAACATGAATTTGATCATTACAAGATACAAAGATCTCATTGATAAACTTTCATCATCCAGAAAATCAACCTTAGGTAAAGGTTTTAATCTTGTCTATTTTCATGTTGATAGTAATTTCTATGATCATATCTCGTGTCCCAAAAGGACTGTCTTAGCAAAAGAAAGAGGTAAACACAAGAACAACGTCAGCAAAATTCACATGGTGAGCGTATGACTCACCCTTGTACAAACTAGGCACAAGTCTTGGAACCTTGTCCACAAAATTCTGCTGGATAAGGATTGTTGTTTAGCATGTGTATTATTTGCTTCAAATAGTACATAAAAGTGATGAGTTATGACCTTTTCTCATATTGCAATCTTTACTTATTCTCTATGTACTAAATCAAAAGAGTGCAAGAACTTCTTGTTGAGCCTTGCTCCAGAATTTTTAAGCATTTAATGATAAAAACCTTTTTCATAAATACTATTGTTAGAGCACTGCTCGGTCGAACTCGCAAGAGTTGCTATCTCAAACTTGTTGTCAAGTTTATTTGACAAAACTATACGTCTT
Source organism: Papaver bracteatum (assembly GCA_023529315.1). NCBI lineage: Eukaryota > Viridiplantae > Streptophyta > Magnoliopsida > Ranunculales > Papaveraceae > Papaver > Papaver bracteatum. The sequence goes on along the minus strand of JAJJWX010005418.1, from coordinate 1,574,589 downwards.
GATTTCTAATCTACTTATATATAAGTCTCGGACTAGGATAGAAAGTGTAGTTGAGCTCTAGACTCCACGACATTCATCATACAAAGACGAAGAACTACTCAAGGAACTGGTGGAACTTCATCGACTAAAAGGTATGTGGAGACTTGAGCTTATCTATCACTAAAAAAGTCTATCTACTCTATCTCATATCTTAAGATAAAAGTCGTATTGCTGTATATAATTCGATTATACACATTTTCTATTTCAAGCCGAGTTTATCTTGCTCTCGAAATATGTGTTGGTAAGATTTCGCTTTGGCCAAGTTCATCTTTACAAGTGACGAAAGTCGCGTTGATTATTTCAATATCTTGAAATTTGCTTTAATAAAAAATAGTGTATGAATAATCTCGATTTAACATCCTCTAAGAATGTTTCAATGATTGAAATAAAGAGTTAATAACATGTAACCATCTTTGGATATAAGCATTTAATGTGTTCGCACATTAGTATATAAGTCCAAACTGGGAACCAAATGTATGCATACTTGTATGTATACTAAATGGTTGATGGAGACTGGGTAAGTATAGTACCCGTACGCGCATACTAGTGGAAGTTCACGCCCGTGAATTTCTGCTGAGTTTGGAATTCAAAACCAACTCAATCCGGTTACCTAAGTATATGTACCCGTAATCATACTGGCGAAAAGTTCACGTCCGTGAATTTATGCTGAGTTTGGAAACCAAAACAAACTCAAATCCGGCTACTTAAGTATGCATACTTAAGTGTGTTACTATCTAAAATTAGTTTATTCGTGAACTTAAATTTATATAAACTAAGGAATGCATATTTTCAAACCATGGCTATAAAGTTCATGAATCGATTCGAGTGAATCAAAACCAATTTTGCTTTGATTGTATCTTGTATACTTCTATGAGATCTAAGCAATTGAGAAACTTTTGAACTAGTTCATTTGAGTCATTTAAACTAGTTATGGTGGAAATGAATAAGGTTGATATGAAAGTGCTCATATGGCTAACCATTTGGTTAACTACTGTTGAACCAGCGACTTGTACACGTTTAGGTACGGTTACACAAACCTAAATGATGTATATTTCATTTGTGTATAACAAGCTAAGTTTGATCTAACGGTTTAAAGATATTATCTTGAATCTAATCAGGTTTTCATCTAACGGTGAATATTGATTGATTTGTTACCAAGGTAACTTAGATTGCAAACCCTGATTAGGAGATTATATAAAGGAGAACTCTAGAAACTAGGAAAGTTAATTCCCACAGCTCCTGTGTGATACTAGTTGTATAATCTAGAGTCAATTCTCCTTTAACCTTAGGTTTCTACCGATACCCTGTAGGTTAACGACTTGAACACTTCATTGGGACTGTGAAGCCAGACCCAACTATTTTCTCTTAGTTGTGTGATCTGATCTTGTTGTTTCTATCGATACAACTTCGTTCGCTTGTGCTCGGGTGGGGAGTATGTCAGATTATGTTGAGTACAATTGTAAAATTGGCTCGAGATGAATTTCTATGATAGGAAAGATAGAAAAGTAATCACAAACATATTCGTCTCATCGTTTGTGATTCCACAATCTTGTTTCGCTAGTCGATTAATATTATTGTATGGTGATTGATAATTCTAGGATGTTCTTCGAGAATATAAGTCTGGGTTATCTATTGGTTCATGTTCACCTTGATTTATCAAAAGAAGGAACAAAAACTTGTAGGTATTTCTGTGGGAGATAGATTTATCCATTCTTGTAGACTTTTCTGTGTGAGACAAATTTGTTTATTAAAGTCTTCGACTTTGGGTCGTAGCAACTCTTAGTTGTGGGTGAGATTATCTAAGGGAATCAAGTGCGTAGTATCCTGCTGGGATCAGAGACGTAAGGAGCACAACTGTACCTTGGATCAATGTGAGATTGATTTGGGTTCAACTACAGTCCAGACCGAAGTTAGTTTGTAGTAGGCTAGTGCCTGTAGCGGCTTAATACAGTGTGTGTTTAATTTGGACTAGGTCTGGGGTTTTTATGCATTTGCGGTTTCCTTGTTAACAAAGCTTCTGGTGTCTGTGTTATTTCTTTTCCTCGTTTTATTTTGTTATATAATTGAAATATCACAGGTTGTGTGTTGAATCAATCAATTGGGAAATCCGACCTTTGGTTGTTGATTGAAATTGATTGATACTTGAACATTGGTCTTTGGTACCGTTCAAGTTAATTTCTCTTGTATTCAATTAGACTCACGGATTTATATTTGCTTGAGTAAGGATTGAATCGAGAAATTGAGATATAACTCCTTAATGTACTTTTATTAAGATTGAGTCTGATTGTCTAGTTGATTCTCTTAAAAAGTATCTTGGAGTTAGTCCATATATATTGCTAAGCGAATTATTGGATGAGGTTGTTGTACCCCACTTTTCAATTGGTATGAGAGATGGCCAACACGTTTAAGACCTTATAAGTCTGTGTTTGTAGCGATCTGATTCTATGGACACAAGTGTTATCTCTATAAACGTACCACCAGTATTCGATGGCTCAAATTACTTATGGTGGAAAATTTATATGCGTGCCTTTCTTCAAGCGCGTGATTTTCAATCATGGGTTTATGTAGTTAATGGATATGATGCTCTCGTTGTGGCAGTAGGAGATGCAACCGTACCAAAATATATTGGTGCATATGACGCTGCTGAGATACTTGCTGCAAAGCAAAATTCCGACGGTTTGAATGTCATTATACATGCCATTACCCCAGATCTTCAGCACCATGTGACTACGTGTACTCGGTCTAAAGATTCTTGGGATATCTTTGAAACCATATTTGAAGGGAATACAAGAGAAAATGAATCCAGGCTTCGAAACCTAAATTCCGATTGGGAAAAACTTCGTATGACAGATGAAGATTCATTTGATGAATTTAATCACAAAGTGTCTGAAATTGTTAATGCATCTTTTGCATTGGGTAAGACTATTCCTAAAAAGGACATTATGATGAAAATTCTCAGATCACTTCCATCTAGATACGATTCTAAGAAGCATGCCATCGTTGAAGGAAATAACCTTGATGCTCTTTCCAGAAATACTCTGGTTGGGAAGTTAAAGATCTTTGATCATGAGCATACATCCAAATATGGGAAGGATATTGCTTTTAAAGCACATAAGAATACTAAATTACTTGAGAAAAATTAAAGTGTTTGCATCTCTGAAGATGATCTTTCTGAGATTGATTTATCATATGAATATCTTGACAAGTCAGTCCCTTTGATCACAAGAAAGTTTAGAGATATTTTATTGAAGAGAAGTAAACGGTTATCTAGAGACAAACCCAGATCGTCAGTTAAACCTCATAATCGCATTCCTCCTAAAAAGAGGAATGCTGACGAGGATGATGACGAGGATCTTCCACAGTTATTTAAGTGTAAAGGTTTTGGTCATTTTGCAAATGAGTTTCCAAATTGAAAGAAATACACTAGAAACAAAGGTCTTGCTGCAACTCTTGATGAAATATCTAACAACTATGATTCTAATGAAGACAAAAAGTCAGGTGTTGCACTTATTTGTGAAAATATTGATTTTGATAATTATAGCAATACATACATGAATCTTGATATTCTTTCAGAATAAAACTCAACCGATCTGGAAGAAAAAATTGATCTTTCCGTTGGAAACTCTTTGTCTAATTTTTCAGGTTCTACCTTGTGTCTAGCAGCTTGCACATCTCGGATACCTGAATCATATTCCAGGTTGACATGATCATATTGTTTGCTCAAGGGTCATGAGCTATCAAAGTGTTACAAGTATAAACACAAATTAAGACATGTCAACAAACTTCAACGAAGAGCAAATCAATTAGCAAACAAGCTCAACCTTGTTCAAAAGACCGCAAAGGTATGTAATATTTTATCTTCGTCAAAGAAGTTAGTTTCCAAGGATAAGATAAGACCATTGGAAAGAAAGTTATGGTCTAAAAACTATGAGAAACCGGGTTCTATGTATTCCAATCAAAAAGGATATGATGGACAGATTATCGTTCATCCCAGCGCAACTTAAATTGTGTTGGTTAGTGCATCTTGTCTCATGTGCCTAATTAAAAGAGTCAAGATGTTGCAAACCTCAGGCTTTAAGAAAAGAAAACTCTTTAGTTGATTTTTTTTTGTCTTTCTTTTGTTTTTGCTCTAAGAGCATTGTAAAGTCTGGAATTCATGCCGCCTTTCATATCTAATTGATATTGGAAAGAACTTTCCTGTTAATCAAAAAATAGGGTTAAAATTGACAATTCTTCCTTTTATAGGGTAAGAGTTGTGCGTACGTGAATCCTTTGAAGAGTGTAAAGGTTCCATAACCCTACGTTCCTTTTTACTTCCCTGAAACTCTTTTTATCCAAAGACTGCTTTTTGAGACTCAAGTTATGATTTCCTATCATATGGATACTCCAAGCATCATGTCTTCCGATGGAAAAGATGTTAATATGATTGTTAAGCCATCAATCACGAAGGAAAAAGAGAGATCTCTGTTACCTCCAACCTTGAAAAGAAAAAGAAGGAATGTGAGGAAGCCAAGGGTTGTTCCTTCAAATTCTCATAAGTTTTCTGATGTTCTTGAAGAGTTGGAGGAGACAAGAAAGGAGATCCAGTAAATAAAAGCTTGTGTTTTGAGAACTCTAGAGACTCAGAAGGCCTTGGTTCGACATCTTCAACCTAGAATATTTGTTGGAATTGACTCCTTTCTTCACGAACCATATGTTCCTATGGTTGTTGACGACAAGGAGTTCAGGGACGATAAAGAATTTTTCAGAGGTCTCAATGTCTAGGAAAACTTCTTATGAGAATTTTATTCTTGTGTTTTTAAGAATAATAACTAGAGTTTGGAATAGCCATTATTGTGATTACACATAGCTATGTCCAACGATTTTCATCTTCAATATTTTTAGATTTATTTGTTTAAATTCTAAATTATTTTTGTTTGGAAGAGTATTTTTGCAATATTAATCTTTATGGTTTTTGTTATGGGATATGTGAGTTTGTGTCCGTGAACTATGATTGTCTAATACATTGTCAAAAGTTAAGTCTTTCGTACGTCAATATGCAAGTAGTGATAAAAGAATGAGTGAACTTTTGACAAAAACAAAAGATAAGCCTTTTATGTCATTATGAAAATATTGATGGAAGAAAGGATGAGCTTTTTTTTACAAATATTAAGTATATTATATGTCATTGTGCAAATAGTGATGAAAGATAGAATGAATCTTTGTCTATTCTGCAGTATTGATCTTCCCTGATCCATATCTTTTATGTATATACTGTGTGGCTTCGTAAGTTCTCTTTTGTTGAGAATTTCCAATTGGATTAATCATGGGATCTCTTGTGGTTAATTTAGATGAGTATTTCGGTTCACTTGTGGTTAATTCAATTGAGTATTTTGGATACAATCTCATATTCTTATATGATTTTTTGTTGTCCAAAGAAATCCTTCTTTTCTGGATAAATATTTTATGGGGGCGTTTTCTGATGGGGGCATGGGGGACAAATCATGTCTCGACATGTGTCTTTGCTATAAATTGATTCCATCAAATTTTGTTTCCAAATATATAAAAGAAGTGTATTTTTGGTGAAAATACTGATTATCTTAATTGGTGATATTTTATACATGATATTTTTGGAAACAAAATTTGTTAAAACAATTAATAAGAAAAACACTTGTCAAGATATGATTTGTCCCCCATGCTCCCATCAAAAATTTATCCTTATTTTCTTGTGAAAGTAAGGTCGCTCTTGTTGTTCTTTCGGGAATGACATTATATAGGGGAGAGTTCTTATTTGAACTTATGCTTTATTGCCAAATCTTTATGGGGAGTGCGGCTGTGGAATATTACATGGGTTATCTTGTATCTTTATAAACTCCTTGATGCATTTAGTTTCGGATATATGATTGCATCTAAAAAGTTGATATGTGTTGTCTTTTGGTCATTAAATGTCTCTATGGAAATTTCATTAGGATCCCACTAGTTTTCGTACCTTTGCCAATTTTATTGACAAAAAGGGGGAGAATTAATGTGTAGTTCACACTACAAATACATATGGTTTCCGGGTCATTATGTAAGGGGGAGTGGTTTCCATGTGAGATGGAGTATTGACTAAGGGGGAGTGATACATATCACCATAGTATTGTTGTCAAAGTTGTGATATGTTTGAACTTTGATGATGTGTAATAATACTATGACACTGTGTAACAATGATTGAGAACTTTTGTTTTCTCATTGTTATGGCTACGGATTTTCAACAACAATGATGCTGAACTTACAACCTTTGGAATCATTGGAGTACTCGGAAGTGACGAATATTTTGAGTAATGTTGAAGAACCAAGTAGATCATGCATGTGGAAGAGAAGCTGCAAAGTTTATTTTTGTATTCCATATGTATTGATAGTTTTGTTAGTAAAATTTGACAAAGAGGGAGATTGTTAGAGCACTTCTCGGTCGAACTCGAAAGCGTTGCTATCTCAAGATTGTTATTATGTTTAGTTGCCATAACTATAAGTCTTGATTTCTAGTCTACTTATAGCTAAGTCTCGGACTAGGATAAAAAGTGTAGTTGAGCTCTAGACTCCACGGCGTTCATCATACAAAGACAAAAAACTACTCAAGGAACTGGTGGAACTTCATCGACTAAAAGGTATGTGGATACTTGAACTTATCAATCACTCAAAAAGTCTATCTACTCTATCTCCTATCTTGAGACAAAGTCGTATTGCTATATAGACTTCGATTATACACATTTGCTATTTCAAGCTGAGTTTATCTCGCTCTTGAAATATGTGTTGGTAAGCTTTTGCTTTGGCCAAGTTCATCTTTATAAGTGACAAAAGTCATGTTGATTATTTCAATATCTTGAAAATTGCTTTGATGAAAAATAATGTGTGAATAACCTCTATTTAACATCCTCTAAGAATGTTTCAATGACTGAAATAAAGAGTTCAAAACATGTAACAATCTTTGTATATATGCATTTAATGTGTTCGCGCATTAATGTATAAGTCCAAAACCGGGAACCAAATGTATGCATACTTGTGTGTGTACTAAATGCTTGATGGAGACTGGGTAAGTATGCGTACCAATACGCATACTGGCGGAAGTTCACGTCCGTGAATTTCTATTGAGTTTGGAAATCAAAACCAACTCAATCCGGTTACCTTAGTATGCGTACCCGTACGCAAACTGGTGGAAAGTTCATGTCCGTGAATTTTTGCTGAGTTTGGAAACCAAAAAAAACTCAAATCCGGTTACTTAAGTAGGCATACCCCGCATACTTAAGTGTGTTACTTTCTAAAATTGGTTTATTAGTGAACTTAAATTTATATAAACTAAGGAATGCATATTTGCAAACCATGGCTATAAAGTTCATGAATCAATTCGAGTGAATCAAAACCAATTTTTATTCGATTGTGTCTTGTATACTTCTATGAGATCTAAGCAATTGAACAACTCTTGAACTAGTTCATTTGAGTCATTTGAACTAGTTATGGTGAAGATGAATAAGGTTGATATGAAAGTGCTCATATGGATAACCATTGGTTAACTACTGTTGAACCAACTAAGTGTACACGTTTAGGTATGGTTATTCAAACCTAAATGACGTATATTTCATTTGTGTATAACAATCTAAGTTTGATCTAATGGTTGAAAGATATTAGCTTGAATCTAATCAGGTTTTCATCTAACGGTGAATATTGAATGCTTTGTTACCAAGGTAACTTAGATTGCAAACCCTAATTTGGAGATTATATAAAGGCAAAATCTAACAACTGGGAAACCTAATCCCCAAACCTCATGTGTGATACTAGTTGTATAAGCTAGAGTCGATTCTCCTTTAACCTTAGGTTTCTACCGAGACCCTGTAGTTTAAGAACTTGAAGACTTCATTGGGATTGTGAAGCCATACCCAACTATTTTCTCTGTAGTTGTGTGATCTAATATTGTTGTTTCTATCATATTGAGTACAATTGTAAAATTGTCTCGAGATAAATTTCTTCGATAGTCAAGATAGAAAAGTAATCACAAACATCTTCATCTCATCGTTTATGATTCCACAATATCTTGTTTCGCTAGTAGATTAAGATTATTGTGAGGTGATTGATAATTCTAGGTTGTTCTTTGGGAATATAAGTCTGGGTTATCGATTGGTTCATGTTCACCTTGATTTATCAAAAGACGGAACAAAAACTTGTAGGTATTTCTGTAGGAGACAGATTTATCTATTCTTGTAGACTTTTCTATATGAGACAAATTTGTTTATTAAATTCTTCAACTTTGGGTCGTAGAAACTCTCAGTTTTGGGTGAGATCATCTAAGGGAATCAAGTGCGTAGTATCTTGATGGGATCAGAGACATAAGGAGCGCAACTGTACCTTGGATCAGTGTGATATTGATTGGGGTTCAACTACAGTCCAGGCCGAAGTTGGTTTGTAGTAGACTAGTGTTTTTAGCAGCTTAATATAGTGTGTGTTCAATCTGGACTAGGTCCCGAGGTTTTTATGCATTTGCGGTTTCCTCGTTAACAAAACTTCTAGTATCTATGTTATTTCTTTTCCGCATTATATTTTGTTATATAATTGAAATATCACAGGTTGTGCATTAAATCAATCAATTAGGAAATCCAACCTTTAGTTGTTGATTGAAATTTATTTATACTCGAACATTGGTCTTTGGTACCGTTCAAGTTAATTTCTCTTGTATTCAATTAGACTCGCAAATTTCTATTTGCTTGAGTAAGGATTGAATAGAAATTGAGATATAAATCTTTGATATACTTTTATTAAGATTGAGTTTGACTGTCTAGTTGATTCTCTTAAAAAGTATCTTGGAGTTAGTACATACAGATTGCTAAGCGAATTATTGGGTGAGGTTGTTGTACCCCCACTTTTTCACTATTACTCCTGTGCTATAGACTTTTGTTTATTGAGCTAAGAGTGTATTAATGTTCAAAAAGGGAATATGAATCATAGAAGAAGGTAATGTGATTACAGTGCTGAAAAATATCCTTGTGCTCTAAAAAAAAAAACTGTGTTTAAAACTCTTTAGGGAAGTTGGTTTGCATACCATGAAAAGGTATCCGTATTTGTCACTTGAGATCGTACGAAAAACCCAACTCCAAGTTAGGTCACGAACCGACAGTCAACTCGGGAAAATACCTCTTAAAAACTCGTTTATATACCTTAACTTGTGATTGGGAAATTCTCTTCCAAGGAGTTCCGCAACCAAGCATGTCTTCTATGTCATAAATGTTCAAAAGCATGGAGAAATCTCTAAATTGCGATGGTATTGAAACAAGAGGAAATAGGAGGACTCTGGTTGATGACGTACTAGTTGAATCATCCGAAGATCTTCCTGGTGTGAATTGTTATTTTGAATATGATTATCAAGATGTTGAGCGTGATGAGATGATCTCTGCAGGTATTGTTTATGATTTTCTTATACAATTTGTGGAAGCAAAACTAGAACTTGTTGAAATGCTAAAAGGTATAGAAATGTTAAGAACTGAGTTGAAAAAGGTCTTTGCTGACCTTGTTCTCATGAAATATCATGTTCGTGATCTTCTCAATTGGGATCTATTTTCTCTAAAGAGCTCGTGGATACAGTTGATGAAACAATCAAGGGTCTCAATACCGATGAAGAGTCTGAAAAAATCTAGTTTATTTTGTTTTCTATGTTACTTTTTCTAGGAAACTTCATGTGAGAATTCATTTTGCTTTTGAGAAGGATAACTAGGGTTTGGTATAGAATTGTGATTACACAAGCTATTTCCAACGTTTTTTTTCCATCTTGCATGTTTTTAGATTTATTTATTTAAATTCTAGATCTTTTGGAAGATGAACTTGCAGTATGTAATCATTATTGGTTTAATATATTGCAAAGTATTGTGAGATATATGTGTCCTTTACTTTTTGTAATGATGATATCTCATGTATGCTCAGAAGTTAAATCTATTATGTTTTTTATAAACTAAAAATATAACAAACTTTTTGAGAAATTTTCTCGCAGTATCGATCTACTCGTGATCACACTTATGTGTTATTACTGCACTTTTCACTCCATAAGATTTTCTTACGTTGAGTCATACCGATTAAAATTATATCCTTGTGTTTGAGGGTGAAAACGGTTTCTGCCGATTTCGGTAATTTCGCGTGAGTGGGTGAGAAACGAGTCTAAACCCTAAACAATGTACTGCAAGGGAGTACTTTAGATTCGAGAGACCAATCTGTACAAATCCGGCTTAAACCAAGAAATGGACGTTCCAGACTTGCTTCGGTCACAAACTGAATGAGAAGGGTTGGTTTTTAGGGAGGGAAGCGAAGAAAGTGTTGAGACCAGAATAGTTGATTCTGGAAGAGTAGTTGTTTGACTTGTATGAGAAAGTGAAAGCTAACATATGGGAAAGCTAGAAAGTGATTTATGAATGTTGTATGCTCCTGACCAAAACTTGTTGTTCAGTGGAAATAGGTAAGACCTATTTATACAAGTCAAAGTGAAACGCACTCTAGTCTCGTAAGAAATAGAAACGGATGAGTAAATGGGAGGAGGTGGTAACCGGTAACGCCTGGAATTTATGTTCCATAATGAAGGAAAGCGTTTCACCATTACTTCCTGTATTTACTAACCGCCTTATTCTTATGACACTTTCATGTAACGTGCGTAGAGTACGCCGCATACTGTAAACCGCCAAACCAATACCCTTTATGAGCATCCCCCCAGTTTGTGACATGTGTTAGATACCTCGAGTGTTTTCAAGGGAAAATATGTAACATGGTGTTACGTGTGGCATGGTAGCATGTCAGTGGCCATGGTAGAGTCGGAATGGCTTTGCCATAGAATTGGTGCGGCCAAAATTAGGGTTTGGGTGCAAACCGTGACGTTTTGGCTTTGGGCCGCAAGTTAGGTGGCGAACTTGAACGGTCGAGATGTGCATATCAGAAGGGAGGATAGCCGTTGATTATTGCAAGCCTTCGTTTTAGCATCCAACTTTGAGCATGGCTTTCCATAGAGTAGGCGCAGCCAAAATTAGGGTTTAGGTGCAAAATCGTGATGTATTGGCTTTGGGACGCAAGTTTCCATGCGTTAGGTGGCGAACTTGGATGGTCGAGATCTTCATATCAAAGAGAAGGGTATCCGTTGATTATTGCAACCCTCCATTTTAGCATCCAGCGTTGAGCATGGCTTTGTCATAGAGTGGGCGCGGCCAAAATTAGGGTTTAGGTGCAAACCGTGATGTTTTGGCTTTGGGCCGCAAGTTTCCATGCGTTAGGTGGCGAACTTGGACGGCTAAGATCTGCATCTTAGATGGAAGGGTAGCCTTTGATTGTTGTAACCCTTCGTTTGGTAGCCAGCGGCATGAAAGCATGGAAGACATGGCTTTAACGTGATTAGGCGTGGCTAAGCTAGGATTTTGGCATTGGGCCAAAGGTGGCCATGCGTTAGATGGCAACCTTGGACGGCTAAGATCTGCATCTCAGATGGAAGGGTGGCCGTTGATAGTTGCAACCCTTCGTTTGATAGCCAGCGGCATGAAAGCATGGCCAACATAGCGTTAACGTGGAGAGGAGCCACTAGCAGTGTGCGGCTTGGAAGGTAAGCGCTTGCGGCTTTGTCTAAATTAGGGTTTGGTATGTTGAAACCCTAATTAGCGCCCTTTACTAGAATCGATGTAGAATTCTCATACAGACTCGGATTTTGATGGTCCCCCCCTCCGTTCTGTATGGAAAATAATTTCCTATCTCCGTACACAGGAATATTTAGGTTTTCATCTCGTTCGGGAGGTTAAAACATCTCGAAAGTAAAACTCAAGAAGAATTCAAGAGGGATGTTGGTAGCCAGCGGCATGGCTTTGGCATGGCCAAATTAGGGTTTGGTACAAACCGTGTAGTTTTGGCATTGGGATAGAAGTTTCCATGCGTTTGGTGGCGAACTTGTACGGATGAGATCTGCATCTCATGGGGAAGGGTAGCCGTCGATTGTCGCAACTCTTCGTTTGGAAGCCACCGGTATGGTGGCATGGTCGGCATGCTCGTGCATGTTTTAGGCGCAAAGACGTGGATGGCATGGTTTGCCATTGGCACGGTGGTGCGGCATGGTTTGCCATTGGCACGGTGGTGCCGCTGGCATGGTCGACATGTTTTGGCGTGGAGACGTGGCTGGCATGGTTTTCCATTGGCACGGTGGCGTGGATGGAATGGTCGGCATGCCTTGGCACGGAGACGTGGCTGGAATGGTTTTCCAGTGGCACGGTTGGCATGCCTTGGCGCGGAGACGTGGCTGACATGGTTTTCCATTAGCACGGTGGTGCGCTGGCACGGTCGGCATGCCTTGACGCGAAGACGTGGCTGGCATGGTTTTCCATTGACACGGTGGTGCGGATGGCATGGTTGGCATGCCTTGGCGCGAAGACGTGGCTGGCATGGTTTGCCATTGGCACGGTGGTGCGGCTGGTATGGTTGGCATGCTTTGGCGCGGAGGTGTGGCTGGCACGACATGCCATTGGCACATGTGGTGTGGGAATTAGGGTTTGGCTTATCGAAACCTAATTAGTATTAAAAAAAGGTACCTTAGTAATTTTCTCGCAGACATTTTAAAGGGTTCAATAAATGCGCTTAGTGGAGACATTATTACTCAAGTTATGTGACATCACTGTATGACTAGGATTTTACGATTTTAACCCTAAGCTAAAAACCACCATCAATACCTTGTTCGTAACTGGTGTTGGGATTAATTAAAGTCGATGTTCAGGATACAAATTCATGTGATTTGTTAATGTCCGACAAAATCCTTCGTTTGCATTAAAGAAAGGTCACTCATGTTGTTCTCTTGGGAATTACATCAAATTGGGGAGAGTTCTTAAATGAAATGGTGCTTGATTGATATATCTTTGTGGGGTGTGTGGTTGTGGAATTTACAGGGGATGCTTGTATCTTAAATCTCCAAGATAAGCTCTAAGTATTCTTACCATGTGATATCATCTAAATAAAGTTGATATCAAGAGTTACATATTAACTATGTTATTATGTATTATCTCTAACTTCCTTAAACCTTGAAGTATCTTTTGGTTGAATTCATTACGATCCCATGATTTTCTTACCTTTGCCAATTTTATTGACAAAAAGGGGGAGAATTAATTAGTAGTTTCACACTACATACATATGGATTACAAATAATTATGTAAAGGGGAGTGCATCAATATCTATAGGTTTCACCTATTATGCAAAAGATGTAAGTATTGATTAAGGGGGAGTAACATATCACCGTAGTATTACTTCAAAGTTATGATACAATTGAACTTTGGAGAAGATAACAATACTAAGTTTTTTATATAACAACGATTGGGAATATTTGTTTTCAAAAGTTTTTATCGCTACGGATACAGATCTTCAACAACAAGGATGTTAAAGAAACCAATGAATTCAAGCATGATGTATTCGAGGATTTTTTGAATCTTTATTTTTTAATCCATATGTGTATTGATAGTTTTGTCACTAAAATTGACAAAGGGGGAGACTGTTAGAGCATTGCTCGGTCGAACTCATAAGTGTTACTATCTCAAGCTAGTTGTCAAATTTAGTTGTCAAAACTATATCTTGATTTCTAATCTACAATTAGTTAAGTCTCTGATCAGGATAGAAGTGTAGTTGATAAATGGACATCGCATCAGTCATCATTGCGTTTTACCATTTAAATGCGAAGATCAACCGAAGCTTTTGGGGAACTTCTTCAACAAAAGGTAAGTGAAGACTGAACCACATATTTCTTAACTTATATTCATCTCTCTATCTATCAGACATTGTCACATAACTAATTAGACCATCATAAGCATATCAAGAATTTCGAGTCAAGTTTATCTTGGTAATTAGTTCTCAAAATATATATGACTAAGATTAATGAACATTTGTGCATACTTGATGAATTTCGTTTAAAAATAATTCATTGTTCGCAACTAAAATCATGATTCATGATTATCATTCAAAAATAGCCTGGAATAATGATATCATTGATATGTATCATTGATGTTATTTGGGAATGTTTCGAACGATTTAGAGAGAAATATAGAAGTACCGTAAATTCAGGTACAAGATAATATGCATACCACTCTAACAAACTGGGAAAATTGTTATAGGTCTGGAACTGTAGTACATGTACTTAGTACACGTACCAGAGTAGTTATGTGTCGACGTCAACTCTTTGGTACGCATACCAGCATGCATACCTTAAAAAGTCTATGACCTCGTGAACCCGTAATGTTACGCAAACCAGTACGTGTACTGAAAAAGAACTCTCAGTTTTGGAACCGTTATGGTATCCATACCCGGTAAACATACCGAAAAAGTTCTGTATGTTCTAGAAATCTATTTTTTCTTAAGGGTACACATACCCGGTACATGTACCATGATAAATATGTTCACGAACAAGGTTTAAGTATACATACTTATCCTGTCGATTAATTTCAAATGCACATAAAATTATTTATGTGAGTATTAGAGCATTGCTCGATTGAACCCACCAAGCGTTGGTATGTCAAGTTTGGTTGTCATATTTTAGCAAAGCAAAACTTATTTAAGAGTCGCTTGATTTAAATATACTATAGTCAACTTCGTATAGGTTAGCTTGAAAGTATTAGGGTGAGACATTACAAGTATTGTGAAGACTTGAAGAAGTGAAGAATTGTGGAGCTACAACGACAACATCATCCTTCCACTTGAGGTTAGTGATATTTGACTTGAAATGTTTCATTCCCTAACTTATCTTCCAAGTCGTGTGTATTGAAAACATAAAACTGCGAAGCATGAACACTCTAGATAGACATAGTATTAAGGAATACAATATGAAGTTTCTTGCTTAACCATTAAACTTTGTATATAAGACATCAACATAATCGTATGAATGCTATTGTGATTATGTATGGGTATGAGGTGAGGATTTCATCCTAGGGAACAATGTTTACATGTGTTCTAAGGAAGTAAGTTCATGATATGTGTTGTGAAATGAAAAGGAAATCGCTAGGCGTTATAGGGGATGTTGTTCATTGCATATCTTATGAACGACCAATATGTGTGATTAGTATAACCACTCATGACTTGTTTGTGTTCTTGGTAAAACTATTCACATGAGGCCTGACTTATGTATTGGTATGACTTTTATTAGTGAAACCGATCTTATGTAATCACCTGGGGTATGATCGGGTTGTGTATGTCTGAACTTATTACTGGGAAGAGGGGAACCGATCCTAGTAAGAGGTGTAGTGTATCACAAGGGAAACCGATCCTTGTATGAGGTGCATTAAGGTTTATGGAAGAAATGGGAACCGATCCTATGAACATGGGCAATAAGTTTTTGGGAAGGGGGCACCGATCCTAAGGACATGTGCAGTGCATACAAGTTAGATACCAAATATATGTGGGAAACCAATCCTAGTACCTAGTCAGTCGTATCTTTGGTAAGCTAGTGTAACTATGCACAATACTCACATGGAGGTACAACTGAAACTTGTTTTGGTAGAACCGTAAACCCATGAGTTGTGATTGAGTGGAACTTGATCAATCACATAGTTCTTGAAAGTCAGATGAACCAATTCTAAACTTGTTTGGAAGTGTGGCAAATCGGTTTCAAGTGAGCAAGCATGGTAAAGACTTGCAAGAGTAAGATGTCGTCACTCTTTAAACACGGTGTAATGCTTATTATATTTTGTTCAAAGATATTTCTTAAAGGCTAAGAAGGAAGTAAATCCCAAGATCGAATTTAAATAAGTTAAGAATATTTTTAATTATATATGGAAAATAAGAATTAGTAATGTGCATTTGCTAATTAAATATTTTCCAAGGAGATTTTGATCATTATTTTAGGACAGTGCATTCACAGGAATTATGAAAACCGAATTTGGTGGAGTAATGAAAAATATCTTGAGAATATTTTCGGTTTTGGAAATTCCTTGGTGTCTAAACTTCCTTGTCTATAAATACTATGAGTTTGCATTTTTAGCAAACTAATCTTGCGTAACCTAGACTTACTCTTTTGTCTTTGTTACTGGTGAAGCCGCCTATCAGAGAGGAGAGTAATCTAATTAGGTGAAATCTCTTACGACAGCTCAATTTAAAGTCTTCTTTGGGATTGAGAAGCTCTAGCGCGACCCATTGGTGGGAAACTAGATATTGCAGTTTATCTTTAGTTTTCATATTGATTTGATTGACTAACGGTGGTTGAACTTTGGTTGCACCTAGTTTGTTTATGCTTGAGAATCTTCTCTTCTGATATAAGATTCATTCAAACTAGTTCAAGGTTTCGACAGGGATCTTTAGACTGTTGTTAGATCTAAAGACGATCTTGTAATAATACATTGTTAACAAACTCCGTTCTGTGTGTGATTGATCACAAGAGATTCAAGTGATTGTGTGCAGGTGTTTATTAAAGATCTAAGAAGATTTGAAGACAAAGAAGATATTGAAGATTTCTTACTTGGTGTTTTTATAATCTTTGGTGTGCACAAAACTTGTTTGGGAAAAAAGGATACAATTAATAATCGGTTTATCCTTGTGGTAGATTGGATTGATTAATTGAGGAAGATCGGCATCAACACATATCACTTGGTTGAAGAGTGTTGTTGGCTTAATCTTAACGATTACCTTTGTGTGGTTAAACATAAGATAGATCTTGGAACATGGTAAAGGAGTTTATGTTAAGATAAACAAGGGAACCTTTGCGCAACTCATATCACTTGGTTGAAAAGAGTTGATACCAAACAGATTTGTTGTTCCTTTACTGTTTGGAATACGAACCAAAGGGATTGGTCCAAGTACGTGACTTTTTTACAGGTTGGAGGCGTGGGAATACAGATGAAACAAGGTGAACTTTAGGTTTAGTTGTTTGGTATCAACTATACGAAGTTGTCTTATTTTGTATAACGGCTTAATCCTGAGAGTATTCAATTCTGGACTAGGTCCCGAGGTTTTTCTGCATTTGCGGTTTTCTCGCTAACAAAATCTTACTGTGTCATTTACTTTATATTTCCGCATTATAATTGTTTTATTATAATTAAAATAAATTGCACAAACGTTAATTCCTATTTACTTGATATGTGAATCCTATTGAGTTTGGTTAAGTCCGAACTTTTGTATTAAGTAAACACACTTTGTTGTTGTATTGTCTCGATCTCGTATCCATAGACGATCACACAAAGTGTGAACCGATTTGTTGTATTGTCTCGACTCAGTCCATAGACAATCACTTTCGGGGAAATGACTTATAGGAAGGAAAAGTTATAGCTTGAGGTATATTTGGGGTACCCTCGCCTTTTCAATTGGTATCAGAGCAGGCAAACACGAAAAGATCTAACACTCTGTGTTTGGTGTGATCCATCCTATAAGAATTGAATCCATTTCTGATTCAGTTAACGTTAAGCAAGAGTGTAACTACTCAAAGGTTGAAGATGTTACTACTTCGTTGACTCATGATCCAGGAGTTATGAAAACATCTATGTCTTTTTCTGATGAAAAATAAGATGCTGATAAAGAGTTGGTAAAACTTTTAAAGCCTATAAAATCTTTGTCTTCCAAATTGATGATTTTAAAGACAAAGTCAAATATTCTTAAACATGAGATCAGAAATAAAAACATTCAACTGGATAGTCTGACTGAAGAGAATATGAATCTCACTGTCAAATTAGAAGATCTTGTTAATTCTCTTGATAAAGAGTCGGGTCCAATGACTCTGACAAATGGTGCTGTTATTTTAGTCACATCTAAAACATATCAAGATGATGGTAGTTTACCAAACTACATCAAGTCAGAAGAGGATGAGAAACAAGCTTCTATATCTACTGATGATCAAATGAAATCTTGTCCAAAGGAAACTTTGAACCGATTCCATGATAATGATCTTAAGGAATACACTTTTCAGTCACTTGACAGGAAACTTATACTTCTTCAACATACAGTGGTAAAAATTTTGAAGGAAGTTTCTTGTCTTAAAAAATTGAAAGATCATTCCTCAGTATAAAGACAGATTGTGCCACAACCCTATAAGATCAACTCAAAATTAGAGGAAAGAGTTGACAATATATTCTGGAAGAAGATTCCTCCTCATCCATATCGAAACAATTCTTGTTTTGATGAAGAATGATTCCATAAGGAAGGGAAAGAGAGAATCTCTGCCAAAAGAAACAATGAGGGATTTCCAATAATTGTTTCCGATAATCGCACTGATGTGAATCATAAGGAAGTCCTTAGAATGAGAAAATCTTATGAAAATATCATTGAAAGAATTAAGAGAGATCTATCTGTCTCTGAGAATTCTCACATCGGTACAGTTTCTCCACATGATCATATCTCTAGAGTTAGAAAAGATCATCGTCTTGGGAGAAAATATATTGGGAAGAAATTCCCTAAGAGAAACATGAACTATGGTTCTGATAGTCAATATAAGCTTGAAAAATCTTATTCAGATAAAACTTAGTTGTATCAAAATTTTGCATTCTCATCCCAATCTGTGCTCGTTTTTATGGATGAGAATGGCGCAATAAATCTGGAGCACATGTTATTTGTGTAATTGATTATCTGAAAGAGTTGTAGGTTTTTATGGATAGTTGTAAATCCAAAAATGGTTCATGTTCATCATGATAAGTTTTATTTGGAACCTTTGAATAAAACTAAGAATGTTCGGACAAAAGGAAACGAAACATATTCTTCAATATTTTCGGATTCTACTGATGTCTTTCGGTCCGAAAGTTGACTCCCTATAAAGGGAAACTAGTCCTTCCAGTTTTTGATACCCTGATCAATCATCTTATATATAATTAAGCATGCCTCCAATAACTCGAAGTGTCTCAAAGACTAATAAGGAGGAGGCTCAAAAGGTTAAATATTGTCAAGGAATCAATACTGAGAGGAAGAAAAGAAGCAGATCAAAAATCATGTCTGATTATGATTCTGAGAGTTTGGTTGGATCACAAGATGAGTCATGTCTGTTGGCCTACGACAAACAAGATCCAACCAAAGTCAAGTGGATTCGTTCAAATAGTATGAATCAATACATCCAAAGTTTTGAAAAATTGGAAACTGATCTAGTTATGACAGTCCGACATCAAGATTGGTTAAAAGAACGAATCGAAGGAACAAAAGAAGCTCTTGCCGAACTCAAGGTTCTTGTTGAAGATCTAGAGAAATAGGAAGTGGTTGTAGACAAGTCTCTTGAGACATGCTTTAACAGTTTGAACACTGAAGAAACATCGGTGAACAATAAGAGCACCACTAGAGATTAAGTTATATGTTGTAATACTTAGTCTAGAAAAATAGACATCAATTTTTGATTACTTTCATTGATTGTATAAGTCTATTGAATAAAACTATTATGAATAAAGTTATTTGATTTATAATTTTTCTTGTGATAGTTTTTGATTTACATAGCCGGTACTTTAATGCTTTATTTTATATGTTATGTATGTTTATGGGATGTTTGATTTCGGTTTTATTACCTTGATATTCGATCTCATAATATGTTGTGAACCCTTATGGTTTGGGTGACTTTTTGATTTAGCAGGATTAAGTTCTAGCCCATGTTGGTAGGATTTATCAAAGGATCATGAGGTGTTCCTGTAAAAACAATATGCGAAAAAGTCACAATATGTTGAATCGGTTTTGGTTTAGCATAAAAGCATATGTGTTTCGACGGTTTTCAACTTTTGCTTGCAATTGTTAAAATCGATTTTCGACCTTTCTCTGGTAAAGGTTGGTTGTTGTTATTCTTTTGTTTTTGGCATGAGAATGACAACATGATGGTATTTCGATATCAATTCTCTTGGAAGAAGAAAGCGATGGAATCATATTAGGAGAAGTTGGATGCGAAATTGTTAGTTAATCGTTTTCATGTTTTAAGAAAAGCCTATTTTTATTTTTATTTGATATATATATATATATATATATATATTGCTTTTGCTTTTGCTTTTGCTTAAAATAAATTGTTGGTACAATTGATGTGTTTATTCCATTATGAATGTATGGATGTGTGTTTGATTTAATTGTTTCCGGTTAAGTAAAAATTTTGTTATCTTGCCTTGTTGTGTGATATCAATAGTTTAGACTTACAAAATTTGGTGCAATTGCGGTGCTTTAATGTCTATGTTAATTCAATTGCTTCCAGTTAAGTAAAAACAATTATTATTTTGCTTTATTGTGTAGTATCAATTGTTTAAGCTTACAAAATTTCGGTGCAATAGTGAAACTTTGGCTTATATATCCGGTTGAGGTGAATAATTATGCAAGTTGATTTATTGGTTTGTATGAATTATTTATGGCTTAACGAATGAATATGTTGACAGGATGAGTTGTTTAGTCCAATTCGATTTCGGATAAGCCAATCTAAGTTAATTCTGATCTTTGTTAGACTTATCAAAGTGGAGGTTTAGGTTATTTAAGTATAGCCGAAAGCATAAATAAGGAAATGCTAGTTAACTAACCTAGTATTTGGCTTGTTTGAAATATAAAGGTCTAAGTTATATGGATAATTAGAACCTGATGAGAAAAATGGAGTTTATCGTTATTTTGGTCTTATCGAATGAAGCGGTTGTATTTATACAATCGGTTTAGCAAAGGAACTAAATTGCTTAGTTGATTTTTCGGTTTGCTAAACTAGTTGGGAAAATTGCTTCGGGCAATTATTTCCATGATAACATATCAAAGTGTAATTACTTGTAGCTTCGGTTTTGATATTGGTTATCAAAAATGGTGTGTAAAACCCTCGTGCTTGACTCAACAGATTGCAAGTCTATTTTGAGATTTGTAAGATCCTTTTCGTATTGTCCATTATTTGTTCTTTTCTTTGTCATTTTTGTGACAAAAACGGGAAGAAATATATGGAGTAAACAAGTGATGCTGGTATCAATTTATGGTTGATTGGTGTCACTAGGGAAGAGGACAATGCATCATGAACGTTTATCTAACGAATGAGGAAAAGCATAGACTAAGGGGGAGTAACATATCATATGAATGGGATAACAAAGATGTGGGGATTGAAAATCTACCTAGCTCACCTTTAGGGGGAGTATAAGCTTTGTTATTATAGTGCAGCTGCTGTATTTTTGAGGATTAAATGAATGCACGTTATGTGCTGTGGATTCGGGAATCAAGCATATGTGTAATGAATTATTATAATTTGTTTATCCATATGATTGTAAGAGTTTTTTCACTAAAATTGACAAAGGGGGAGATTGTTAGAGCATTGATCGGTTGAACCCACCAAGCGTTGGTATGTCAAGTTTGGGTGTCATATTTTAGTGAAGCAAAACTCATTTAAGAGTCGCTTGATTTAAATGTACTAGAGTCAACTTCGTATAGGTTATCTTGAAAGTATTAGGGTGAGACAATACAAGTATTGCGAAGACTTGAAGAAATGAAGAAGTGCGGAGATACAACGACAACATCATCCTTCCACTTGAGGTTAGTGATATTTGACTTGAACTGTTTCATTCCCTAACATATCTTTCAAGTCGTGCATATTGAAAACATAAAACTGCGAAGCATGAACACTCTAGATAGACATAGTATTAAGAATTACCATATGAAGTTTCTTGCTTTACCATTAAACTTTGTATATAAGACATCTACATAATCGTATGAATTCTATTGTGATTATGTATGGGTATGAGGTGAGGATTTCATCCTAGGGAACAATGTTTACATGTGTTCTAAGGAAGTAAGTTCATGATATGTTTTGTGAACCGAAAAGGAAATCGCCATGCGTTATTGGGGCTGTTCTTCATTGCATATCTTATGAACGACCAATATGTGTGATTAGTATAACCGCTCATGACTTGTTTGTGTTCTTGGTAAAACTATTCACATGAGGCCTGACTTATGTATTGGTATGACTTTTATTAGTGAAACCGATATTAAGTAATCACCTGGGGTATGATCGGGTTGTGTATGTCTGAACTTATTACTGGGAAGAGGGGAGCCGATCCTAGTAAGAGGTGCAGTGCATCACTAGGGGAACCGATCCTTGTATGAGGTGCAACAAGGTTTATGGAAGAAAGGGGAACCGATCCTATGAACATGTGCAATAAGTTTTTGGGAAGGGGGAACCGATCCTATGGACATGTGCAGTGCATACAAGTTATATACCAAATATATGTGGGGAACCGATCCTAGTACCTAGTCATCCGTATCTTTGGTAAGCTAGTGTTACTATGCACAATACTCACATGGAGGTTGAATCGAAACTTGTTTTGGTAGAACCGTAAACCCATGAGTTGTGATTGAGTGGAACTTGATCAATCACATAGTTCTTGAAAGTTAGATGAATCAATTCTAAACTTGTTTGGAAGTGTGATAAATCAATTTCAAGTGAGCAAGCATGGTAAAGACTTGCAAGAGTAAGATGTCGTCACTCTTTGAACATGGTGCACTAATGCTTATTCTATTTTGTTCAAAGATATACCTTAAAGGCTAAGAAGGAAGTAAATCCCAAGATCGAATTTAAATAAGTTAAGAATCTTTTTAATTAAGTGTTTTTAATTATATATGGAAAATAAGAATTAGTAATGTGCATTTGCTAATTAAAGATTTTCATGGAGATTTCGATCATTATTTTTGGACAGTGCATTCACAGGAATTATGAAAACCGAATTTGGCGGAGTAGTGAAAAATATCTTGAGAATATTTTCGGTTTTGGAAATTCCTTGGTGTCCAAACTTCTTTGTCTATAAATACTTTGAGTTTGCATTTCTAGCAAACTAATCCTGCGTAACCTAGACTTACTCTTTTGTCATTGTTACTGGTGAAGCCGCCTATCGGAGAGGAGAGTAATCTAATTAGGTGAAATCTCTTACGACCGCTCAATTTAAAGTCTTCTTTGGGATTGAGAAGCTCTAGCGCGACCCGTTGGTGGGAAACTAGATATTGCGGTTTATCTTTAGTTTTCGTATTGATTTGATTGACTAACGGTGGTTGAAATTTTATTTCACCTAGTTTGTTTATGCTTGAGAATCTTCTCTTCTGATATAAGATTCACTCAAACTAGTTCAAGGTTTCGACAGGGATCTTTAGATTGTTGTTAGATCTAAAGACGATCTTGTGATAATCCATTGTTAAAAGACTCCGTTTTGTGTGTGATTGATCACAAGAGATTCAAGTGATTGTGTGCAGGTGTTTATTGAATATCTAAGAAGATTTGAAAACAAAAAAGATATTGAATATTTCTTACTTGGTGTTTTTATAATGGGAACATTATCTATATACCCCTACTATGAGGCCCCTTGCAAATATACCCTTTTGAACTTTACAAATACCCCTAAGCTTAATACATTACTAAAATACCCTCTTTTATATAGTGTATGTACAAAAAGGGCTAACCATTATTCAAAAAAAAAAACAAACTACCTATACTACCCGCCACCACTGTCCACCGCCGCCCACCACCACCAACCACCACCACCAACCACCACCACCACTGTCCTCCACTGTTAATCACCAACCACCACCACCACCAACCACCACAACTATCCACCACCGCCAACCGCCGCCGCCGCTAACCAACACCACTAATGTCCACCACCACCGCCACCAATCACACCGCCGCCGTAAATAACTGCCACCCACCGCCGCCGCTAACCACCACCGCCGTCAACCACCACCACCGTCGACGACCACCACTACCATGTGGAGTCAACTAGCAGAAGTTATGTCCATATCGGAGGCAACTAGCTCAAGTTATCTCCAATAAATAGTGTCCATACCAGAGGCAACTAGCTTAAGTTGTCTCCAAAAGTGGAGGCAACTAGCTCAAGTTGTTTCCAATAAATAGTGTACAAGAACAAATTGCAAAACAAAATGGAGCCAACTAACTCAAGTTGTTTTTGAATCTGAGGCAACTAGCTCAAGTTGTCTTCAAAAGTGAAGGCAACTAGCACAAAATTGTCTTCAAAAGTGAAAGCAACTAGCGCAAGTTGTCTTCATATATGGAGGCAACTATCACAAGTTTTCTCCAAAAAATAAAAATTGTACACAAAAAAGCGAACCTAGTGTGAGTCGAACACACATCTTCTGACATATAGTCAGTTGTGCTACCATTGCACCACAGATTCGTCAATCCAAAGTAACATATCAAAATCACATACCAGCACCTGCCACTTCATATCTCTTTTTAGTGCACAACCAACAATTCGAACCACCACCAGAGAGTATCACATCCTCCATCTCTGCTAATGCAACAGCTTCATGCCCACAAACTCTACCCGTAACAACTTCATGACCACAAACTCTACCTGCAACAACTTCATGACCACAACCATCTATGTACACTTGCAACATGAGACAAACAGATGCAGTCACTTCCATTCCCTTACCTAAACACAGGCAAAAACAACTCCCGAATTATGCACCTTAAATATTGACAACAAGTAACTTTGAAAAATACCAGTAAAACTGAGCTATTGTAGAACAACATTCGAAATAAAAGAAAGAACTAGATAAAAATTTGAGGATGAGTTTTACCTGCATTTGTTGCATAATAGACAAATCAAACTTCCATACCGAAGCCACAACAACAGCAACATCACAACAACTACCACCACCACAATAACAACCACCGACAACAATGCTGAAACATTCACCACCACAGCAGTAATTACCCCAACCTCCACTGCAACATCTACTACCACCACCACCATTGCAACAACAATCATTGACACAAAACAAATACAAGAACAACTCCTTGACCAAAATAAAATAAAATGGAACCAACTAGATCAAGCTGACTCCAAATCTAGAATCATCTAGCCCAAGTTGTCTCCAAATACGGAGGCAACTAGCACAAGTTGGCTCCAATTTTTAACGTTAAATGTAACATATGATGGCCTTACTGAATATGCACTAACATTAATATTGTTAAAGAATGCAAGACACTAAATGCTGATCACATAGGTTGAGGTTGGATCAATTCAAACTATAAAAGTACGATATATTATACTAAAAAAATGTTACGTATGATGGCCTTAGCATACTAAAAGATACATAGATTATACTAAAAAAATATAGCTTATCAACAAGGATGTGAGTATGTTTGTCTTCCAATTAGTTGATTCAGTATAAAAAAATATATCTCTTAAACCTTCGCCACCTCCTCCATCACTAAATCTTGAATTACTACAACAATCCAACCTCACCACCTACCCTGATTCCACCACTAGCACCCTTTAGACCTCCCATATACCACCTACACCACCAGACCTCCACCCATTCGACCACCACCACCACCACCAACACCACCACCACAGAAGTACCTCTGCTCCACCACCTAATCCTATGTTTCCACTAGCATTACATCCTGATATCTCTGCCACCACCAAGTCCACCACTACCAACAATTTACATTAAAAAAATTTCCTCCAACTCCAATTCCACAACCAGCACCACCTCTAAACTCCACCCTAATCAACCAATTTTACTAATCACACTAATTACATGCCAACCAACTTCAGACCTCCACCAATTTCACCTCTTCCATCACCAATTATAATCAAAGCAAGAACTAAATTTAATCAACACTACTACATACGCAACATAAATACCCACCACCACAAAAATGCTACTACTCCATTACCAGACACAGATCCAAATACCAATTTGAATATTTAATAAAAAAACTCGTTCGAATCTACTTCAATGAGTCAATACATATCAAAATCATAAAAATTGAAAACACATAATTGATTTGTTCACCTTTCGATCTAATAATCATGTCGATTTTTATTATAAATTACATCGATCCATCTTCAAAATCTTCAAACCATATCATCAATTTTCGAGATCTGAAAATTTAATATGTAATCATTAGTGTGAATCTCTAACTCGGAAATATAAAATCGAGAAAAACAAAAATATAGATCGATGTAATCTGGATTTCGAAAATCAAATGTTTAACCTTAGAAAATGAAGAACAGTTAATAAAAAATTGAATCAATATGATAAAAAATCAACCTTTAACATGTTAATAGTAGTTGCAGGCGTGATAGAGGTGGTGGTGCTGGCTGTGGTGGAGGAGATCGAGATGGTGGAGGTGATGGAGCGATGGAGATGGTGGTGTAGAAGTGACGGAGGCAATGCAAAATATTTCTTCTGGCTTTGTTAAAGAAGAAGAAAATGAAACGGAAAGGTTAAAAATGGAATTCTGGAAATTCTGTTTTTAATAAAAATTTCGGTTATGCCATTAGGGGTATTTATAAAGACCCATAAGGGCATTTGTGATAGACCCATGGATAGTAGGGGTGTTTATAACATTCCCACTATTATAATCTTTGGTGTGCACAATACTTGTTTGGGAAAAAGAGGATCCAATTAATAATCGGTTTATCCTTATGGTAGATTGGATTGATTAATTGAGGAAGATCGGCATCAACACATATCACTTGGTTGAAGAGTGTTGTTGGCTTAATCTTAACGATTACCTTTGGGTGGTTGAACATAAGATAGATTTTGGAACCTGGCAAAGGAGTTTATGTTAAGATAAACAAGGGAACCTTTGCGCAACTCATATCACTTGGTTGAAGAGAGTTGATACCAAACAGATTTGTTGTTCCTTTACTGTTTGGAATACGAACCAAAGGGATCGGTCCATGACGTGAATTGTTTACAGGTTGGAGGCGTGGGAATACAGACGAAACTAGGTGAACTATAGGTTTAGTTGCTTGGTCTCAACTATACGAAGTTGTCTTATTTTGTATAACGGCTTAATCCTGAGAGTATTCAATTCTGGACTAGGTCCCGAGGTTTTTCTGCATTTGCGGTTTCCTCGTTAACAAAATCTTGCTGTGTCATTTACTTTATATTTCCGCATTATAATTATTTTATTATAATTAAAGTAAATTGCACAAACGTTAATTCCTATTTACTTGATACATGAATCCTATTGAGTTTGGTTAAGTCCGAACCTTTGTATCAAGTAAACACACTTTGTTGTTGTATTGTCTCGATCTCGTATCCATAGACGATCACACAAAGTGTGAACCAATTTGTTGTATTGTATCGACTCAGTCCATAGACAATCACTTTCGGGGAAAGGACTTATAGGAAGGAAAAGTTATAGCTTGAGGTATATTTGGGGTACCCTCGCCTTTTCAGTGAGATAATTAGCACTGTAGACATAATTGATCACATGATTGTAACTCAAGATTAAAGTCTTAAGTATTCATGAAAATACTCAAGCTTGTAGTTCAGTTGGGTAGTTTTGGCTCATTTATGAATGTTTTCTTTGTACACGGCTCGGTTACGATCCATCCTAACCAGTGTGTATATATATATATTTATGTTAATTAGATTCAAAGATTCATCTAACTGTGGATATTATTTGCTTGGTTCCAAAGCTATCTTAGCTGAAACTTCAAGCAACCTATGCTTTGAAAGGTTATAAAAGGGGAACCTCAAACAACTGGGAACTTCGAATCCCGACACTATCTTTGTGGTTAAGGATGAATTCAATGTTCCAAGCGTGAAGCTTTATTAGTAATACAAGTTTGTTTGAAGTTTTAATCATCATCGTTTGTTTTCACTATGTTTAGGGTTTATGATTGATTTCTAGATTGTTCAAGTGTACAATTGGATTATTCTATTGCTAGTAGATAGTTGTGACATACGTGCAATATTCGATCATCTCCTACACAAGTAGAAAATGTGAGACGTCGCAGAAGGATTCTATGGAGCAGTCGTGTGTGAAGACAACACTAGTAAGTGTACCTGGAGCTGCTCCACCAGCTCACACTTGAGCAACAAGTCGAGAAGTTGCATTGTCCTAGATAGGTACATTCTCCTTTATATGTTCTTTTTATGGAAATTTTTTGTTGAGGACTCGAGTTTGTTTTGTTATATGCATCAACGAGTAAATTTTTACTGAATATTATTGAAATACTTTTCTAGACTAGTTAGTATATGTTGGAACTCAAGGTGTGTTTCTTAAATGTTACCGTAGTATTATAAGTAGATCAAATGAAGAATATAAATCTTGAACTTCCAATGTGTACAATTGCAGTAGTGCCCGCCTTCATACATAGTCTTTCTTTACTAACTACGTAAGTACAATTGCAGGCCATGTAAGATTTTTGTAGGTGTGTACATAATTGTACAATATTGTGCTCTCTCAAAAATATAAAAGAACTAATTCATTATGGAACCTAAGTTGTTGTTTTTCGATATCAAGAGATAATTTTAATAACATCCTTGCTACGTGTTTAGGTACTTTTCGAGGGAGCTTAAGAAAGTGAAGAAGAACAATGGACAGGTTTTGTAGATGGACGATTTTATGGATTTTCTGATTTCAATAGCATGTTTGCTACGTGTTTAGGTATTTGATATATGATAGATTTTAATATCATGCTTGTTAGTTGTGCTTAGGTGGACGATTCAATCTGTTTATGGTGTCAAACCGGTGCACCTTGTCTTGTTTTTGGATTTTTGTAGATGTGTACATGTTATATACCAGTGTAAACTAAGATTTTTAAAAAATAAAAATAAAATAGTCAAATGAGTACTCTTTTCGTATATCTCGGAAAGAGCTTTCCGAAAATATAAAGTTTGCGAATTTTGGACAAACGGTTTGAAAGATAAATTGTTTTATAAGTATTTTAAATTGTTGACATCATTACGAGTGGTTTGGACTAAAATATAAATGTTTGGATTAAATTGTTAATCATGAAGATTATATTTAAATAACTTTTGAACTAAACCGTATCTAGTTAACTTGGGATGAGCTAATCCGTATTTTTTAACGCGTTTGTGGGCAAAAACGTTTTTTTCGACGCGTTTTTGGACTAAACCGTTGTTTTCCTTTTACAAAAGTCAATACCGAACTAACCAATAGACTGGTATAGCCAGAGGCCCGGAAAAGGAGTGCTGAGCTTTAAAGTCGTGCCCAACAGTAGGATTGTGAAGTGAAATATAGAGTGTTCCCAGAACTGTTTATTCACTAGATTACAAGACACAAACCGACAAGCAACATGACTCCGCATCCTATTCTTTGTTAACAGGTCAAATTACCCAGTCGCCTCCGACGTAAGGATGATTTCAAGAAAAGTAGCTGTGATCGGTGCAGGTGCTGCTGGTTTGGTTGCATCTCGAGAATTGCTCAGAGAGGGTCATGAGGTGGTAGTCTTTGAACGGAGTGATCGAGTTGGAGGAACATGGGTATACGATCCAAACGTGGATTCTGATCCGTTGGGTTGGACCCATCTCGAACCATCATCCACAGCAGTCTCTATGATTCTCTAAGGACTAACCTCCCTAGAGAAACCATGGGGTTTAGAGATTACCCTTTTGTTGCACAAGTCAACGATGATGATAGAGACCCAAGAAGATTTCCTCATCACACTGAGGTCTTACATTATTTGGAAGACTTTGCAAATCATTTTGAACTCATTGAGCTTATCCGCTTTGAAACTGAGGTGATTTATGCTGGATTATTGGAGGAGGAAGAGGAGTTGAAGAATAGTTGGGTCGTGAAGTCTAGGAAGAGAGGTGAAGTTGGTAATTCATCTGTTGCCCGTGATGTGTTTGATGCTGTGGTTGTGTGTAGTGGGCACTATACACATCCAAATATTGCTGAAATTCCAGGTACTCCTTTTGCCTCGCACCTTTTGTTTTTGTCGCACTAAGTAACATTTTAAAACATGGTTTGCTTACAACACACACACAGATACTAAATCTGCACTCAATTGGGGAACATCATTTGGCCAGAGCCAGCCATGGAAATTTATTATCTCTTGAAGGCCGAACAACACTTTCAGAGTCAGAAATGATATTTGCAATAGGCCTTTAACCTCCCTTTGTTAGTAGTCCATTCTGATGCAGACACAGTTGCCATTATCTCTGTAAAAAAGTTAACAAATTACAATTATGGTTATGGAACCCTGCAGACAGTGCACCTACATTGGCACCAATATTGTGATTTGAGTGATCGTAGGTTAATTCGGTTCTAATGGTTCAAACAAAATACGTTGACAGAACTTTGTCAATTTAGTTCTATTGGTGTGATGTGGTCCATTTCTAGGTTGTTCTTGCCTGGGTCTTGCATGTTGTAGATAATCTTGGAGTTACTTTCATTATATATCTTGTGGCTGGTTTGTCCGTTCTAGGTATAGATGCATGGCCGGGGAAGCAACTTCACAGCCACAATTACCGTGTTCCTGAGCCCTTCAGTGATCAAGTATGAATAACTTACTTTTCTTTCCTCAGACTTCTATTCTGTCATATGTGCCTGTACTGAGTTACCCTTAAATCCTGCTTCTTCTGTTTTCTCCTTGACTCGTACCCCATGAATACTAGTTTTGAAAATTTTCTTTTATGATGATATTGGACTGAAAATAAGTCTTTCATAAGAATCAACCACTTGGTGGTTAATCAGATTGCCTATATGTGGAGTATAGAGCTTTCCTAACTTGCTGGAATTTTTTCTTCTTCTGAAAACAACTGTCTGCTGAAACTGATGAAAGAGCAAGTGCTTTTGGTGATTATTGACACAAAAGTTATCAAATATTTAAATCAATTCAAATCAACTCTAAGAAAAACAATTTTAGAATGGAGTACATAATCAAAGACCAAACCACAAGAATTCTGATTAATGTTTGAATGGTTAACTATATATAACTTACTATTTACCCTTACATGTTAAGAATTCTGATGAGCTTCCCCAATCGCCAGAATAGCCTTCCACAAAAATTATTAACATGCTACAAAAAATACAGATGCCCGTGATAAATTTAGCGTCAAAATACAAGACTTAAGCATGAGACAGCAAATGCTAAGAGCCATGATATCTCCCACTAGCAACCTTAAGTATTATCGGAACCTTGAAAGGAAGATATATTCTTCCAGTAGATTTATCAAATATTATTGATTGTTGCAAATTTTCCTTATTTTCTTCATTTTCACTGAACATTCTTCTTCCTCTTCTTCTTCACAGGTTGTGCTTATAATAGGAAACTCTGTTAGTGCTGAGGACATATCTAAGGAGATTTCTACGGTTGCAAAAGAAGTTCACGTCGCATCAAGATCTACCATGGACGCGCTACTTACCGAAAGATTTGGTTATGACAACATGTGGCTTCAGTCAATGGTTAATCACACTCTCATTTCTTTTCT
Organism: Papaver bracteatum; assembly: GCA_023529315.1. Taxonomy (NCBI): domain Eukaryota; kingdom Viridiplantae; phylum Streptophyta; class Magnoliopsida; order Ranunculales; family Papaveraceae; genus Papaver; species Papaver bracteatum. Next base: position 1,543,446 of record JAJJWX010005418.1, on the reverse strand, counting down.
TTTCTTCTCAAGAAAAGTTTGTTTGTGAAAACAACTTCTGAACCTCATCTTCTCAGTTGGACATACTGAATATATAGCTATAATGCAGGTTAAGAGTGCACATGAAGATGGAACTATAGTTTTCTCAGACGGAAGCTTGATCCCTGTTGATGTTATTGTACACTGTACGGGGTACGTATCACTAGCTTTGGTTTACAAAATTTGGATCAATTAATCTTGTTATCCTCTATTGATCCAAAATAGGGTAGATCAACTTTAAGCCTGATCAGCTTGGATTTACAAACTTCCGACCTCTTTCCTGCAGAACCACTGTTCTTGCAAAGAATTGTGGTGGCCCCTGCATTTCTGGATAGTAAGACCATTACCTACTCCATAGCTCATCTTAAGCAGTACCTATGATTCTTTAGATGAACGAGGTACTCCTAGCTCAAAGAAAATACCACTAGTCTGATCCAGAGAAAGATCTTCACTAGCCAAAGGTTACCTTTGTAACGAGGAAATGTTTGATGCAATTGTTCGAAGAAGCTTCAACAAATCTTCCTCTGAGAAATTCACTGAAACAACTATATGTTATACCCCTTCGTATAGGGCCTCACAACCTTCTCTATCTACTTTTGTCACTGAGTTTACGTCCAGTACTTGAATCTCATTGTATGTCTTATGTTTGTATGAGAATGCTATAGGATGGTCTGTTCAGCAGTAGATAATTAAAGTTGTGTTTCTTAGATATAAGAGATGTGCATGATAAGGATGATACATAAAATGATAGGCTTTGACACCAAGTTAGATTGTTAAAGAGTCAGTTTGCTGAAAATGAAGAAAGTATGATGGAAAGAATGTGTCATATCTATAGGATTTATCCGTGATTCTGTTGAGATGTCTTACGAAAGTTTTAAAAACAGAATCCATGAGATGATGATGATGTATAGTTTTATCTTTGAAAGGACGAAATGATGTGGATTTCTGTCAATTGTATAGCAAGGGGAGTAGAAGGGACATACCATCTTAATTTGCCAACAGCCAACAGCCAAGTGGGAGCCCGAGTAATACTGAATTTATTAGTTCGTGACATCCGACATTTACTGCCTACAGGCTACAGCCATCCAGCACAATGATTGAGCAAAGCCACCTATACCCGACACTGAGCAAGGAAACCTGCAAAGTTCAAAATTGGAACAATCATACGCTGAGGAACTGGCTGGGCCAGGTAAGTGTCTATCAAAGTTCTGAGGTGTGCTATGTCATGATTTGAGGTCAACCATGATCTTTGGAGTTGTCAGTACAAGCTTATCTGAGATTGAAGCTCAGGTTTTCAATCAGTAAGCGTAGTAGTTGGTTGACGTCAAGGGACTGGTGCGCCTTAGTGTTGTCCATACTGAGAAATTTAGTATGTGCTATCAACAGAGGTTTATTGATATGTACTTCTGTTACAGTATTAAGCTAGTACACATAAAAATCTGCCAACATAACATTTTTAGGTTGGTGAAGAACCACCATTTCCGAGATCCGACATACTAGCTCTACATGATCAAATATATACTTAATGGCTTTAATGGCTAATGTACATAAGACAAAATGCTGATTGACCAGTAAATTTAAGTGAAACAAGATTGTGTTTAAATGTCATTTCCAAATCAAATACTTGTAGGATAATGATGCTGATTTCCCAGTAACATTTAAGTGAAAAAACAATATGTTCTAGTGCTCTTTATAATCAAATATTGGATAAATGGATAGTAAAAAATTTAGGTGCTAATCAATTTCTGTAAGCTATTAATAATTTAGTTTGATGAGATGTTGCATCCCAGAGGTTCTCATTCTCGACCATTTTGCAGGTACAAGTATTATTTCCCTTTTCTGGAGATCAATAATATTGTGACCGTCGATGACAGTTGTGTAGGGCCTCTATACAAGCACATTTTTCCGCCGATGTTGGCTCCTACGCTTTCTTTTATTAGGATACCTTTTTGGGTGTGTTCTTAGTGACTTAATCTGAATTCCTATTATTCTCAGAATTTATGTTTCATATGGGCATTTGTTACCAAAGTCATTCTTTTACATGATGCCAGGCTCTACCTTTCCCCATATTTGAATCGGAAAGCAAGTGGGTGACTGGTGTTTTATCTGGCCGGTGTTCACTCCCATCCGAGCAACAGATGATCAAGGATGTCAAGGCTTTCTATTTGGAACTTGAAGCAGCAGCTGTCCCAAAACGTTACACTCATCGGTTAGCAGAAAAGCAGGTAAATTGTGTCATCCCAAAGGTGTTTGGTGGTGCAAACCTGTTTAGCTAACTGTTCAATGGGAAACTGTTTGGAACAAGAAAATATTCTACATAATGAACTCAAACTTCTTCGGTAATTCCCTAAATGTATCAGTCCCAACTGTTCGATGGAGAGAACTATGTATCTCATTCTTGATTCTCATAATTGAGTCTTTTTGATACTCTCAGTATGACTACAGTGATTGGCTTGCTGCTGAGAGTGGATGTCAGCCATGGGAGGAGTGGAGAAAGCAGATGCTTAAGGAACATCTGAGCAACTGCTTAGCACGGCCAGAAACTTGTCGTGATGAATGGGAAGACGAATATTTGATCGTGCATTCTCAAGAAGATTTTTGCCAGTATTTGCCAAGGGAGGTTAGCTTCGTGCATCCCCTTCAAAACATGATGGCCTTAGTTTCTTCTTTTAATCTTATTTTAGTTGTTTTTTTCAGTTCTGTGGGCATGGCAAAGAGGCGTAGTTTCCAGGTGAATATTGGTACATATGTCAACTGAACCAAAGAGCGTACAACAAGGTTGATACTACTAAGACATTATTTTCAGATGTTTCTATTTTTGAAGAGTGAGGCTCTTCATTCAACCACTCGGTAAAAAGAGGAATCTTAATGTGATTATTTGATCTAGTTGTAAACTGTGGCGGTGCTTCTTGAGAACCATCAAGAAATGGCATAATTTTTAACTTTTTGATGATTGGCGTTGACAATGCTTTTCAGGTGATATAAGTAGAATTGAATTTGTGAGTTTTTTTTTTTTTTTTGAAACAGAAACATTCATTCAATTAAAAAACCAAGTTGTTAAGATTACAAGATGTTTCAGAAACAGAAATTGAAGATATTTCATTAGACTGTTCAATTAACAAAGGTCGTCTAATCACTTCTGGAATTTGCACCCACGTTTGTTGAGAAAAGCTAGACATCCTCCTAGCCTCCTTTGCGAGAAGATCCGCTGAACTGTTACCCGTTCGATGAATAAACTGGAAGCCCAAAAAATTTGTAACCTCCGCCATCATTATTTTTACCTCCTCTAATAACCTTTGAGCCTGCCAAGAGATTGAAGTTTTCTTTCCATTCAAATAATCCATCACCTTTTTACAGTCCCCTTCAAGAGAGAAATTTGATAAGAATCTTTCTCTCGCCCATTTTGCGCCTTCGAAAACAGCTAGTGCTTCCGCCTCTTCAGCTGAAGAGGCCTTACAGTGACCTCCTTTCGCTCCTTCAAAACCTGTTGCGGTCCTAAAAATCAATCCATACCCTGCATTAGTAACACTTGAAATCCATGCCGCATCCACATTGATCTTGGAAGTATTGCCTAAAGGTCTCCTCCATCGTCTATTAGGCAAAGGCTTAACTATACTTGGAATAATCATATTTGCAACAGGTAGATCAGTCATCCCCGAGGGGGTCCAAAACTGAATAAACCTCTGAATTTGGATCGACAAACTAATACTAGTACTAGCTTTATTTGAAAAACTCTATCACACCTTTCTTTCCATATGAACCAAGCTTTAGTTGCTGCTAATTCTAAAGACAAACTAGAAGAATCTTTGTTTTTTATCCATTCATTGTAATGATCAAGAAAAGAATCACTGCTATGAACATTTGAAACATTGGGTGCCAGTGGGAGCATCCAAACAACTTTTACATAAGAACAATCAAAAAACAAGTGAGTCAAAGACTCCACGGCAGCACCACACATAGGACAAGAGGTGTCTATTCCCCCTAAATTAATCGACAACTGATGCCTAGTTGCCAAAGCATTATTTAAGCATTTCCAAAGGAAAAGCTTAATCCTTGGAGAAATATCGAGATTCCAAACCTTTTTCCAGAATTTTTTTCTACAAACCACGTTAACATTAACATTCATTGGCTCACACAGTTTAGCATATAAACTTTTTACGGTAAAAATTCCATTACTTTCCAATTTCCATCTAATTTTATCCTTATATAAAACCCCATACTGAGAACAGAGGAGCCTTATATTAAGAATGTTACATGCCACATGAGGAGAAAAATTATTATTTACCAAAGCCACATTCCAAGATAGAGAGATATCATCAATCAAATCAGAAACCAAAATGAGATCAGGGTCCAAATTAGGACAGATTTCAGCAATAGTAGTTGTTAAACCGGGAACCCACCAGTCTTTTCTTATGTCAATTGAACAACCATCTCCTGCTTCCCAAATGGAATTTTGTCTAACCAGAGTTAGACCTTTCCTAATACAACTCCAAATCCAAGAACCAGTCTTAGTTGGCTTAACATTAAAATCCGAAACTTTAGGGAAATATTTCGATTTAATAAGCTTAGCAGACAAGGAGTCGGGTTCATCTAGCAATTTCCAGAAAACCTTGGATAACATCGCAAGGTTAGCCTTTCTAGCGTCTCTAAATCCTAACCCTCCATGTGCAATTGGTTTACAAAGAAAGGGAAAAGATTTGATATAGACACCTTTACGATTAGAATCCTTACCCCACCAAAAATCTCTCTGGATATCATTCATTTTGTTAGTAATTTTCTTAGGTATGAGAAAACATCCCATCTTAAAAGTAGGGATATTAGATAAGACAGACTTGTTTAAAATCATTTTACTAGCCTGGGCTAAAATTTTGCTTCTCCACCCTTGGATTCATTTTTCCATTTTTTCCACTAAGACATCAAAAGTTTTCAACTCAGATCTATCAATAAAAAGAGGAGCCCCCAAATACGAATCTTTAATATTAATTTTTTTAATTTTTAGCAGACGTAACATCATTCTTTGGTGCCTCGGATGAACCTTTTTACTAAAAAACATACCTGATTTGCTAAATTTTATTAGTTGGACAGAAGCCTTACTAAATTTTTCAATAATTTTCAAAAGATTACGACATTCACCTAAGTCAGCTTTTGCAAAAAGCAGACAATCATCGGCGAAAAGTAAATGAGAAATTGGCGGACTATCCTTTGTCATTTTAATGCCATGGATGTTTTTTGAGACTTCATTAGACAAAAGCAATCTTGAAAATACCTCCATACAAAGGATAAATAGTTAGGGAGATAAAGGATCTCCCTGCCTTAATCCTCTAGTAGGTTTGAAAAATTGACCGGGTTTACCATTTAACAACACCGCTATTGAAGTAGTTGAAACACACTGAAAGATTAACGAACACCAATCTTGGATGAAACCAAATTGCAATAAAGTTTTGTTTAGAAATTCCCAACTAACCCTATCGAAAGCTTTCGACATGTCAATTTTCACACCCAACCAGCCCACTTTTCCTTTCTTTTTCTTCATTGAATGCACAATCTCATGAGAAACTATAATATTGTATGAGATTTGCTTAGAAGATAAAAAGGCTGACTGGTACGGTGAAATAATCTTATCCAGTAGGCTTTTCATTCTATTTGTGAGTAATTTAGCTATGATATTGTAAGAAGTATTACAAAGACCAATAGGTCTGAAGTCACTAGGATCTTTTGGGGTTTTGGTTTTTGGGATCAGAAAAAGATGCGTTTTATTTAATTCAGGTAACAAAGATTTTTGGATAAAGAAATTTTGAACTGTTGAGACCACTTAAGGCCCAATAGTTCCCCTATTATGTTTGTAAAAACTTGTAGGAAACCCATCAGGGCCTGTGGACCTATTGGGCTTCATATTTTTAACTATACCAAAAATTTCATCATTATCAGGAATTCTAAGCAAAGAAATATTATCAGATTCAGAAATCACATGCTCAATATGCACAAGAATATCAGAATTTAAAGCATCAGATGGAGCGGTAAATAATTGAGTAAAATAATTAGCCAACACGACATCAATTTGATTTATATCTTTAACAACATGGCCATGAGTATCAATAATGCAATCAATGTTATTCCTCTTCCTTCTATTAAGAGTGACCTTATGGAAATACTTAGTATTTTTTTCTCCTAAAGCAATCATGTTATCCATAGACTGTTGCTTTGCTATTTCCTCCTACGTGTTATACAAAGTTTCAAGTTGCTGCAACTTGGAGTTTTTCATGGCCAAGTTATGAGGAGATGTTATCCTATTATCCAGTCTTTCCACATCTTTCAAAAGAAACTTAATTTGTTTTGTAGGATTACCAAAAACAACACGTTTCCAAGTAGACAAACTTTATCCTAGATCATGAAGATTGGCAGCTAAGGATTTAGCTGGTTCACTCAAGGAGTGGTCCCAAGAATTATTAATCAAATCAACACAAGAAGCATTTTTCAACCAAGTATCATAGAATTTGAAGGGATACGAGCAATTAGAAATCACATTATCAAGAAGCAAACAAATTGAACTATGGTCTTAACCTACCGCAACTTGATTCGTAAGATAAGCATTAGGAAATTGAAGTAACCATTCTGAGTTATGAAAAGCCTTATCTAATCTCTCTTGGATATTCTCACCTCCATCCCTATGATTATTCCAAGTAAAAATATTGCCTTTAAAACCTAAATCCTCTAAACCAGACCTTTGTATGATTCTAGCACAAGCACTAACTTCTCTACTGTTGAAGGGCAATCCACCTTGCTTTTCAGACTGATCAAAAACCACATTATAATCCCCTAAGACAACCCAAGGCATACCATTTCTATTGACCCTAGAAGCAATTTCTTCTAAAAAGTTCCAAACCACAGGTTTTTCCACCGGATACGGACTTCCATAAAAACAAGTTAACAACCATTCTTTCATTGAAACCCATCTAACCAAGCAATTGCAAGGCCACCCTTTGTACCAGCTACCCCAACAGGATTAACCAAGAAAACATTTGGAAAACTAGACAAGAGTCTTCTCATCAAAGGTTGTTGTGACTTAGTTTCATAAATAAAAAGAACATCAGGCTTCTCAAAATTTATCAGGTGGTTCAAATTATTCCTAGTTAATTTAGGCCCGCAACCTTGGGCATTCCATGAGATAATTTTCATTATGAAAATAAAACAGGAAAATCGAAACAAGTGAAAAGGACATTCAACAGACACTAACGCCAGACACTTCAAATAATCAGCAAAACAATGATATGAAAAGGAAAAAACAGAGATGGGAAAACTAACATGTATTGCAGTTCTTGATAAGGAAGGCCTTTCAATCACAGTATTAGCACGAATTTCTACCTCCCCCACAATTAGCCTTGATAACTGAAGCTCATTCCCCTCTTATTTCATGCAATTTTAACAATATACACAACCAAGTAACCGCATCAGAAGACTTCAATTCACCTCGAGCCCTAACAATATTTATGTTTGTTTCCCAGATCACCTGAATCATTACCACCTCATAAAAATTGCTAACTGACGTATCCCTTACATTAGATCTGGAACTTTCCCTCAAATTTGATGCTACCATCTTAGATCTAACAATTTTTATTTTCTTTCTACTCTTTGAGTCATCTTTTTCTATTGGCAGGTCCCATTCAGTTCTTCGTCTTTTTGAACCACTCAAATTTAAATTGAAGTTCTCGGTACCTTTAAAAGTTTTAGCATCATGATTTTGAGAAGAGACCACTATTCCTTTCCCTTTGCTAGGGATTGAGAATTTTTCCCCATGAGAGATAACAAAAGCTATATCTCCCTTTTTGTTTTGACACATATTGAATTTGTGAGTTGGTGAATATATGAATTGAAGTAATACTGATAGATACAATAGGTGGATACCATGAAGCACCAGTACATGATCTAGTAAAAACATAATTTAATCAATCATTCTTGAATAACATGGGCAAGGAGTGTACACTCAAATCAAATGATTTATTTTTTTATTTTTTTTTAAATTTGTAAGCATTTTTCGATTTTAAAAAAGGAGCCATATGGGAGTGTCGATTCGAACAAACGAGGCAACGAGCCATATGGGAGTGGTGCTCTAAATCCTAGACTCCTACTAATCCTAGTTTAATTGGGGGGCCCCGGAAATTAATTAGGGGCCCTGAACATTTTATACCCACACCACATTTTATAAGGGGGTTCCAAAAAGGGTGAAAATACCTTTATACCCTTTCTGCATAATAACCTATTAACACTAACCCTAAGGCCCCCAATTCATTCTCTAAAAACCAAAATACTGTTTTTATTCCCCTCCCTCTCCTCCGGCTCCTCCATTAACGACTCAATTTTTTTTTCTTCGTCGATTCATCGTTGTAATCGACGATACAAAAAACTTTAATCGACGATTAAATTCTTCTACAAAAATAGCTCGAACCAATGAGTACAAAGGAAAGTTTAGTAACCCTAATTTGGTAGAGAAACCGAAATTGAAGATTAATCTCAAAACCAAGGTTGTGGTATCAAGCCGGGAAGAATTAGAAGAAGAAATGGCGCCTATTAGAAGGTAAGTTATTCAAACCCACTTATGATTTTGATTCTTTATTGAGTTTTGATTGTGAAATCGAGCACTGGAATTGATTTTTTTCAGTTTCAGTGTTAGGGTCGTTATACTGTGTTGTGTTTAACTCTAACGATCCTTTAATTGCATGTGTTGTGTATGAAAAATCGTTATAGAATATGATTATTTTGGTAACGACCCTAATTCTGCTAATACACTGTTGTTGCCATTGACTCGGGTCGTTACCCATATAAGACAACTTATTGACAACCCTAACGCTGCTGAGACCATAATCTCTGCCATAAAAATTGGAAGTGTCGTCAACTAATATATTGGAGTCGTTATGTTTGGGTTACAGTCGTTAGTATTAGATGACGACCCTAGTTACAAAACAGAAATACCCACTGTCTAAAATATTGAAAGGGTCGTTAATTTGTTTATTAGAGTCGTCATTCGTTTGTTTGGGTCGTAATTATTTTAATGAATATTGTGACGACCCTAGTACTGAGATAGCATAAAATATTAAAGTTATTTGTTGTTTTATGTGTGTATGTTACCATTGTAGTAAAAATAAAGACAAGGAACACATGCCCACTCCACCTTCCAAACCTCCACGACACGATAAATACTTTGCGGCCGGTGAATTCCGCGGAAAACATCGGAGTGAGGTTGCCGTTTCTATCCGCGAAATGAGAAATCAAGGTAATGATTCGTCTGATTCGTCAGATGCTTCCACCCCAGTTGTATATGCTTCCTGAAGTGATGAGGAAGAAATTATTGAACAAGAACAGATTCATGATGATGCTGGCGATGGTAACGGCGGTGGTATTGGTAGTTATGGCCTTGGTGCTGGTGGTGCGGGTGGTGGTGATTATGATGATGATGAGGAGGAGGAGGAGAAGGAGGAGAGCGATGAAGGTAATGCTGGTAAGGGTGTTGGTGGTGATGATCAGGAGATAGTGGAAGAGGAGGCGAAACCGTCGAGACGGAAGGATGGAAAGCCAGTTGCAGAGAGCGCGAGACACATTCCCATCAAACATTTGCAGCTAGAACGTCTTTATGGTGGTAAAGCTAGAGGAGAACCGAGAGATCGGTGCAGAGTTTTATTTGGATATAAGGGCAGCTGGGATCGTACCATCTACGAAACAATCGTAACAATCTAAACTTTTCTTTTAAATTTGATTTGTTGATGTTCACTTTAATTTGTTTATATGTTTACTTGTTTTTTATTTTGTAGGATCATAAGAATGCCGTACGTCTTTTCAGGCGGCAATCTTCTTATGTGAAAATGTCAATGTGGGAGCTAAAAGATGAATGTGAAAGAGTCAAGGAGATTATTAAAAACTCAGCTCTGTATACTGCCGTTGTGAACTCAGTGATTGCATATGACAAGGTTGCATTTTCAAGTTTTAGTGAGAGGTTTTACGGTGAAAAACATACATTCCAATTCCCTTTTGGTGAGATAGCATTGACACCGGATGATGCAGATCAGATATTAGGGCTGCCAGTCGAAGGAAAATCCACCAATGCTAAGTTCAAGAAAAGGCTTAGTTGGGAAGAAATTTATGGATTGACCGAGAGATTGTTTGGCTGGGATCAAGAGACCACATATGGCCTTTTCGTGATGGGAAAGAAGTACCTGAAGAAAGAGTTCAAACTCGTAGATATTAGGGAGATGTTTGCTGGAACACTAATCAAAGAAAGAGTTGATGGTCTCTCTGATGCTCAATGTCGTTAAGCGGCGGCTGGGTATTTTTTGTACACAGTTGCATCGGTCATATTTCCCGACAGCAAGGGTAACCGGGTGAGTGTCAACCTTCTTCAACTGTTGGATACTTTGGATGATGTGAACAAGTACTCTTAGGGTACTGCCATGGTAGCACATTTGAATTGTCAGTTATCAAATGCATCTCGGGAGCGATCTTCTCAAATTCATGGCAATACGGCTCTACTGCAGGTAATTGGATTGAACTTAGTTGTATCCCCTATTTTTGTTTATTTTTTGTTTGAATATTTTTATACCTATTGGATTGTTTTGTTTTATTTTGTTTGATGTCAATATAGGTGTGGATTTATGATCATTTCCCATAATTGTTCAAAGACAATCCCGACGTCAAAATAAACCCAGAATGGAACAAAACAAAACCAAGAGGGACTTGATACTTGTACACTGGGTATCTAGATAGGGAACATAAGGATGCGTTGGTCGAAATGCGGCAACAATTGGACAACATCACAGCTGAAGAGGTAATCTTTGATCCTTATAAGAATGATAGGGTGAGCGCAATGGAAGATGTTGTGTATTACAACGGCCCTCTGTTTTACCCTTACAGATTTTCAATGTATAATCCAATGAGAATCATGCGTCAGCTTGGGTTTATTCAAGATTCACCCACACCGGATTATAAACCACGATTCAAGCACAATTTAGACAAATGTGAGTCTAACGAGTCAGAATTAGTAGTGGTTTATGAACCTGAACCATTGACCAAGCATTGGGATGATAGACACAAGCATGATAGCAAGGTAGATGTCTCTTATTGGGAGCATGTGAATCAGAGTCACGAGTCCACAGATGATTACTTGGAATGGTATGGACGCTTCTATCACCCTCAGGTCATCTGGATAGATGCTCCTGGAACTCGAAGGAGCAACAAGGAATCTTCCTCGGCTTCTACATCTGATACAAGAGATGATTCCACTATTCTTAAGCTTGTGGTAAGTATTTTTTTTTGGGTATTGCGTTATTCACAAATAAACAAATATGCGTTATTTAATATGAAACGGTATTTGAATGCAAATAGAGGGAACGAATGAAGATTCTTCTTAAGGCATTTTGTTGCTAGGCCGAGAAAGGAGAAGTGGTAGAACCTGAGCGATATCGGAAGTATGCTGATTATATTAGTCACATTGAAAATCCATCAGCTAAGAAAATGTTTGCTGATCTGGCTAAGAAATTGAAGAAGCCCCGGAAAACCCGTGAACAAAGAAAACAAGATCGTCAACAACAGGGTGAAGCATGCCAAGGTGACGAAAGCTCGGAGGAAAGAGAAGGTGATGAATCCAAAATAGCTAGTACAAGTCAAGGCCGTCGTAAGAGAAGTCGGTCATCAGCTGTTGAAGGTAGTCAGGAAGGGCGAGATGGAGGTCGAGGCCGGGGCGGAGGTCGAAGCCGAGGTGGAGGTTGAGGCCGAGGTGGAGGTCGTAACCTTGAGTGAGGAGATGTTCTTCTAATGTTACGATGGATGACTTTAGTATTTCGCAAACTTAAACTTAAGTTTTTTTGTTTGTTCATGGTTTGATACCACTATCTTGTGCTTGTTAAACTCGGTTAGTTAACATATGTCAGTAATTTTTGTTTTATAGGCTTAGTGTTAATGTTTTGATTTAATACCAAACCCAACAAATGATCCAGCATAGGTGTCGTCATCTTAATATATTGTTCTTTGACGACAATTAACCAAAAAAGTTAAAACATAAGGGCAGAGGCGTTACATTTTATAAACAAATATGTGACGACCCTAAGTGGGAAAATCTTCGAGGGGATGAAATATATATTTCTACCTTAGAGTCGTTATATTAATGGTTGTGAAAAATAACGACCCTAGGGGGAAATGAAATAGATAACTGGGTATAATTCCAGGGGTAGAGTCGTTACTATTTAAACTAGGTTAAGTAACGACCCCTGTGAACAAAAAAATCCATCTCCCTTACAGTCGTTACCTTATTGGTTGTGACCATTGACGACTCTAAAAAATTTTTGAACAGAGATATGGGTATAACTTGGGCAATAGTGTCGTTACAATTTAAATGGATTTGTAGAACGACGCCTATGAAAAAAATCATACAGACCTGGACACATATTTCTCTTTTAGAGTCGTTACCTTGTTGGTTGTGAGGATTGACGACTCTAAGAAAAATATTAACAGAGATATGGGTATAACTTGGGCAATAATGTCGTTACAATTTAAATGGATTTGTAAAACGACCCTTGTGAACAAAATCTTCCAGACTTGAACACAAATTTATCTTTTAGAGTCGTTACCTTGTTGGTTGTGAAGATTAACGACTCTTGGAGATATTTAAACAATAAAATTGAAATGAGTACTGGATTTGATTAGATAAGGAAATAACATTACATTAATCTCACATTACAAAATAGTTAATATGGGTATTCTAGAACTTGGCACATGTTTAATAAATATAGTGACGACTCTAACTGGAAAATTACATGTTATTACGTGATTGAACTACCACTGCAGCTTCGATATGATAAAACGTCTCTCCTCTCCATTTGGTGTAAGCAGCTTGGGCAGCACACATATCCCCTTTGAGCTTGGCGAGAAACTCATTGTACTTGGTGCACCCTTTCATAACAACATTCGTCCTATCCCTAATGTGGGACGACAAATAAGGATATCTCTTTGGACCCGAACCAACACAGCTCCAAAATATGCTATCGTCTTGATTATTTTTGTGAAGATCCTTGACGATATAATAATTTTTAACCCATTCGGTCTCTTCGTCGACTTGCTTGAATCTTTCCCGGAGTTGGGATTGTTCTTCGCCTCGTTTTTTTGCCTCCCTCAACTCTTCTTCTTCCTTCGTAGGATATGGCGTGATAGTGTATGGTTTTGTACGAGGGCGCATGCTTCTTTTGCGTATTTCTTCCTCCATTGCCAAAATTGCGGAGGTTGGTCGCTTGCATCTTCTAAGTATGTTTTCAATTGAATTGTTTGACATCTTAGAAATATTTGACTTAGATTTTTTTCGGTTTTATTGGCCAGTTCATGTTGAAATGTTTATATCTAACATATCCCAGCGGCTATTTTTATTGGGAAGAGTGTATTCAAAAAGAGCCGTTAAATACCTGCCCAACTGTAAGCGTCGTTAATATAATCTCCTTAATAAGGTAACGACTGTATCCTGTTAACTCATTCTGCAGATGAGTAAAACTATCACTTTAAGGTCGTTACTATATAAGCTTTTTAAAATAACGACCCTAGGTTTCTTAAATATCCAGGAGACGAATTATATTTGCACATGAAGGTCTTCACAGAATAGGTTCATATAAATAACGACTCTAATCTTAAAAAAATTAAAGGAAATTATCCAAAAATTTAGCCAAGGATCGTTACAACTTATGTTTAAGAAATAAACGATCTACAACCATCTACCAAGAAAGGATGTTTCATAATAAATCTCAAAGTATACATTTTTAAACCATTAAACAGTCATTCATTCTTGAAATTCTCCTCCCATGTCAACATGATCCGGCATCGGGTCCAAAGCATTCCACAAGTTCATGCCGTACTCGTACTGACTTGTCCACTCCTTAGTGAAGTCTCCCCACTCAGCATAACCTACCCGTGGCAAAGGACATTCCTCTGTTATCTTCAAGCCTATGTAATGGTTCATATTGACATGTGCCATTACAATTCTTCTTTTCTTTAGCCCCGGCTCACACCTAGTTCTTGAGGGTACATACGTACAAGATCCTCCAGGGAACCCTTTGCTGAATACATGAACGACACAAGAGAATGTGTCCGCTAACAGTTGGGCACCAAAAGGCATTTGCATCCAAAACTTATAACCGGCCTTCTTCGACCCCTTTCGCCATTTGACGTTGGATACCAACTCCTTGAACTTCATTTCTTTCTCTTTTGAATCTCCTTCCATGATCATTGTTAGATAAAGTTGTTTGTCCTGAACGAGTTTAGCGGCCATTTGTCTCCTTGCATATTCGATTTGTGTGAGTTTTAGTTTGTCCGCTTCATCGAAATGGCCTAACTGTTCCGTTGCAACATGGTAACCACAATTTCCATCCGCGTCAACGTCGTCGGTCGAGATAAGGTGATCCAAGATGACGTAAGGAAGTTGATCGGTATACTCTTTATACAAAGTGTAAGCAACACGAAGCGGTTTTCCATTGGAATCTCTTGGGGTGCACGGATTACCCTTTATTCCGCTTATCATCACCATTCCGCTAGTTTGTCTTTTCTGGGTGCCGACTATATAATCAACATCATCCATATGACTTAGGGTGACTAGTTGGTATTTTGGCCGACCCCTTTTCTTGGTAATGAAAGAGTTTTCATACTCACTATATTCCTCCTGCACCTTCTCATGCCCACACTGGTCCCTTGTACAACTCTTGTTTTCATTCACAGTTTCTCTAAATGACCTTTTAGTTGTCGGACGCCCTGGTGGTTTTTGTTTTATAGGCTCTTCTTCTACCGCCAAGCTCTTCCGGGCCGCCGACCACAAGTTGGAAACCAATATTTGTCTTCCTGCACATTTCATATTCCTGTATTTTTCGTTGATGTACTTTCTAATTTCCAAGTCTCCGAACTCTTGCTCAGCGTCCCCTGTGGGATTTTGTGTGAATGAAAGTTGCTGCCAGAATTGATCGATATCTCTAAGAGGAATGATATCTTTGTACCCACCAAGTTTATGTCTACACGGGAGGCCGAGCCATGTCTCTGTTGTACAATAACACTTCATCACCTTACCAGCGGCCGTATTTGCTCTAAACTTTATAAGTTCTTCCATCATATGGGTTATTGCCCACCATGATACTTGATGTGCTATCCCCCGTAACAAATATTTATCTCTAACGTATGCCATCAGAAAACGGTCTTTACTTATCTTCATCTGGGCCGCTATTTTTCTAAGATCATTCTCTGCGTGCTCGTGAATAGTTTCTTGTACCGTAACTACCCCACCAGTATTATCTTCTAGAATTTTTTTCAGATGCCCATGAGACTGCTCTGCAATACTTGTAGACTCATTTTTTAAGTGCTTGTATCTATTGGTCCATGCGTAAACAAACCTCTCCTTCCAAGGATTCAACCATGTTTTCTGGCAATACTCGACAACCTTCTTATGTTCCGTGGTCCAATCATCAACAAACTTTTGCAAGTTTGCATAATACTTAACCCCGGTCTTCGAATGAACCAAATGGTCCCAATCTTTGCAAAAAAAATTCCATAGACCCCCCTCTTCATCGTATTTTTCCTTTTCTTTCCTTTTCTCTTCCGCTCTCTCTTCTTTGGACAGTTCACTAAGACGCTGATCTTCCTCCTTAGAACGTTGATTACCCTTCTTAGTATGGATCTTTTGGATTTGGTTCTTGCAATTTGAAAGAATATTGGTTTGGATGTGCCATGTACAAATAAAATGTTGAGCAAGAGGAAAAACCTGACGAACGGCACTCATAACTGAAAAATCCCTATCAATAAATATAATCTGCGACGTCTCTTTTCCGCGGTAAATCAACCGCACTTGCTCAAAGGCCCAAACATAATCCTCTATTTCTTCTTTCTCCATAAAGCACCATGCAACTGTGAATGATTGTTTATCCGAAGTATGACTAACCACGTTCAACAAGGGCATGTTATACCTGTTTGTCTTGTAGGTGGAATCTATGAACAGAACCTGGTAAAAACACTGTGCCATATCCACCATCATAGGGTGCGCAAGAAAAATATGAGTAACTTTATCTCCGGGACCAACTTTTGTTTGCATGGCGTAGTTAAGTTTTTCTGCTAACCACTCGGATTGTTGCATAATTATCCTACCATCCCATTCGGTTCTCTTCATCGTTGCTTTGGAAGCATAGATTGTGGAAATGGTAGACAAGTTATCCTTATCTTCCTCCCTTATTGCATTTAGGATCTTAAGAGGCCTACACCCCTTCAACTGTCGAACCTTCTCCATTTCATGCGTTTTCAAGCGGGCATATGTAGGGTGTCCATATAAACTTTTAGTTGGAGGATGGTTGTGACGACCGTCCGGAATACTATCCAATCTCCATAGATGGGTTTCATGATGCCTTTTGAAATAAATCCTGAACAGGAAACCACACTTCTTCGATGCAGTTTTGTAGACCCTACTCGTCTTCTTCTCATATTTGTAATTCGTACCTTTGTGACTTTCCCCTTTTTTCCCCGCTCTCTAGCACACCATCTCCATCTTATTACGATCGACGTGTTTGCTTTTAACAACTACGCACATCTTATCTTTTGCCTTAGAGATAAGTCATTCCTTGGCCTCATCCTTGTATTTCCATGTCTACATTCACCAAAGAAATTACACATCCATGTGATCAAATAATTTAAAATTAATAATAACTAAAAGGTTAAGTAAAACGTACCAAATCAGTCATATAGTGTTGGGAGGTATCCGGGCCCATCGTAGAGACTGGTTCTGGTTGAGAGCTTGGATGCACCACCAGCTACAACATAACATAAAACGTCTTAGCGTAGAGTCGTCAATGAATAAAAACAAAACATAACGACCCTTAAGTTTATTTGAAATCTAACGCATGAGTCATCACAACCTTAAAGATTCATAGTAACGACTACGACGGACGCTTAACACAAAAACCCTTTGATATAATAGTCGTCATGATGTTTCACTACACCCGTGATGACTCTAAATGTAATTTAGCATAGAAAATATTTGATGGTTGAGTCGTTATCAAATAAATCATCAATGGACGACTCTTTTGGTGGGAAAGGGTCGTCACATTATTAATAGGTCAGGTAACGACCCTTGTGGCAGTTAATGTCAAATTTGAATTCAACAAATATGGTTGAGTCGGCCAACGGTTAAAAATTCAAAATAAGGACTGTTGGGCCTTTAATCTCTATAAAAAGAGAACCATATCTCACCACTTTTTCACCCAAACCATAGTCCTCAAACTACACATTCATTTATCACCCAAGAGCAAAATCTACAGGTAATAGCATGGCTACTCCCTACACTTCCGAAGAGAATTGCGACGTTGTGAGAGCTTGGTTCACAGTCACAAACCACTTTGAAAGTGTAGACAAAGACATTGATGGGACATCGGATGCTTGGTGGAACCGTGTATTCATCGTTTTTGTTGCGTTGGACAGAAATCGCAACTCAAGGTCTTTCAAACAAGTCAAAGAACGGTTGCAAGAGATAAAATTAGAATGTGATGCTTTCAAAAGAGAAATTTGTGTCGTAAGGAAAGCCATGCCCAATTTGTTGGGCGTTGTAAGAGTAAGTATTTAAACAAGAGGTAAAACTTATCGAAAGCTTTGAACAATACTAACTAAGTTTTTGTTTTGTGTTTTCAGTTGGGGAAGGCGTATAAGCGATACGAGGTGCTTCGTGGGAACAAGTTTGAGTTCGACGATTGCTACCTCATCTTGCACAACACTACCTATAATTACAACATCTATGGTTGAGTGTTTAAGTGCACCGTTATTATCTATTGTATTTCATTTCCTTCAATGCAACGCTATGCAAGATGTATGCCTTTTAAGATTCAATGAAATGATTCTATGAAATCAAAAATTATGAAAACCCGGTAAAAGAGTCGTTATTAATATTACATATAAATATAACGACCCTAAAAAAAAAATGCAATGGCTATTTAGGATCGTCAAATAATATGACTACAAATGTGACGACCCTTACTGTCATACATACCAACGAGTTTTGGTTTTAGAGTCGTTACTTTGTAAACAAAACAATTAACGACTATACTTGACCTTGCTAAAAAGAGTCGTCAATCTATATAACACTACCTTAACGATTTTTCATAACCTGGAAAAGTTGCAGGTTAGAGTCGTTAATAGTACTGCCAATAAAATGACGACTTACTAGAGTCGTTATGGTATAAAGACCCCGATACTGACGACCTTTACACTGAGTTGTTGCATAATGGGGATAAATCGACCACTTGGAGCAACAAACAGACAAATCGAAGGGTATAAGATGTTTACCTCATTGTTTTCATCTCGGGGTTCCTCATTTAGAGGGTTGGTTCCTTCATTTTCACCAATGGGATCTTCATTTCCACCAATATTCATGGCTTCCTCTATTAACATTTCTTCATCAAACATCCAATCCATAGGATTAGTTGACACAATCTCACCATCAACACAATCATGGTTGTAATTAGAAGCTTCACCAACATCATTTCCTACACTAGAATCATTCATTTTAAATAACCTAAATTTTTCACCAAAAAACTATACTTCTCCCTACCCACAACACCAAAACACAATTTTTTCTTTCATAAAAAAAAAAACCAAATAACTGATTTTAATCTAACCTTATTACTTAAAACCTTAATTAACTAATTAAATTTAATTAACACTAATGACTTATGGGTATTTTTGGTATTTCGAAAAATAAAGGATAAGGGATAACCCAAAATTATTATTTCATGTCCCTTTTTGTCCCGTAGTACAGGGCCCCTAATTAATTTCCGGGGCCCCCAATTAAAATAGGCTACTAATCTCCTGCCTAGTATTTGTTTATTACCGGAAACCAAGCACCAAGCACCAAACGACAAACAGTGTGTCATTCCGCCAACAACCACTTGCTCTTCTTTGCAACGGATCTGTCGTCATGGCTAGAGTATGTCTCTCTGCATTTAGCCATGTTTTCCAGAAAGGTAGCTGTGATCGGTGCAGGTGCTGCTGGCCTGATTGCATCTCGAGAATTGCTCAGAGAAGGTCATGGGGTGGTAGTCTTTGAACAGAGCGCTCGAGTCGGAGGAACATGGGTGTACAATCCAAATGTCGAATCTGATCCATTAGGATTAGACCCTTCTCGAGCCATCATCCATAGCAGTCTCTATGAGTCTCTACGGACTAATCTCCCTAGAGAAACCATGGGTTTTAGAGATTTCCCTTTTGTTGCAAAAGTCAACGATGATGATAGTGACCCAAGAAGGTTTCCTCTTCACAGTGAGGTCTTACATTATTTGGAAGACTTTGCAAATCATTTCGGACTCATTGAGTTGATTCGGTTTGAAACTGAGGTAATTTATGTTGGATTATTGGGGGAGGAAGAGGAATTGAAGAATAATTGGGTAGTCAAATCTAGGAAGAAAGGTGAAGTTGGTACTTCATCTGTTGCCCATGAAGTGTTTGATGCTGTGGTTGTGTGTTCTGGGCATTACACACATCCAAACATTGCAGAAATTCCAGGTACTCCTTTAATCCTCTTCCAGCTGTTGTTGTTATATGCACAGTCTTCAATTGCTTGTTAATCAATTAGACTTTTGAATTTTCTCTCATTATCTAGCATGTTGGTATGGCAAAGAGGACTCAGGTAATATGTGATAAACGACAATCAGGACCCCCAGTGAATGGTTTTGTCAGTAGACATTTGAACACCAGGTTTTGCCAGAGAATCACCAGAATATTCATCTCTCTAAAACAAGAGCGAAATTAAGCAACCATATCTTTACTCTGAATTGACATCCAGTAAGATTCACAGAACTCTTTGTTCTTTTTAGAAGCCTGAACAGAACTTTCCGAGATAATCATTGCACTTAACAACCATTTGTTAATAGTCAATTCCAAAAATGATGGCCATTATCTCTGCATTAAATTTAGAACCTTACAGGCATTGCACTACTACAATGCCAGTACTGATAGGTCATAGGTTGACTTGGATCGATTGGAACATGTTAAGATAGCTTTGTTTATTTAGTTGTATCCTGTGTGCGGTGGTCTCATTTCTAGGTAATTCATGCCTGGATTTTGTGTTTTGAAGATAAATGTGGAGTTACGTTCGTTATTAATCTCTTGACTGGTGTATCTGTCTGTACTAGGTATTGATGCATGGCCAGGGAAGCAGCTTCACAGCCACAATTACCGTGTTCCTGAGCCCTTCAGTGGTCAAGTATGCATCACCCTTTTTTTCTTTCCTCATACTTTTATGCTGAAGTATCTTGTACTGTATTCTAGAAATTCGGGGTTTTATGTTACCCTTAATTATTCGGAAATCCAACTTTTACGATGATCTTGGATTAAGTTTTAGTCAGGTAACTGAGAATTAAATACTTGGCAAGTGATCTCATTGTAGAAAAGTTGCTGGGGACAATAGATCTTCCTCATCCTGTTGGAAAATCATTTTCTGAGAGTGATTATCTAACAGAAAAGATGAAGGAGCAAGTGCTTTCAGAAATTCCTAAACCAATACAGAATATCTAAATTTAGTTCAATTCAACTCTAAATAAAACCATACTAGAAATGCCTATCTGCGGACCAATACACAAGATTCTGATAAACATTTGAGCGGGAAAACATGGAATCGAGTTTTACTTTTTCATATCAATGGGGCGTTCCTCCAAGACAGCACGAAACAGAATTTACTATCACACATATAATGATCTTTTCCTGTTACCAGAGATGGCACATCCACCCATTAACATGTTAAAAGATACAAACATTCTTAATAAACATAATACATACTGTATAATATTTACAATCATATATACAAGACTCTGATATGGCACAGTGAGACTTGTTTACAATATTATGTTAAAACATAATGCTAATTGCTGTGAGATTTTCAGGTTGTTCTTTTTTACAATATTTCCGCATTTTATTCATTTGCCCTTCATTTCTTCCAACTCACTTGATCACAGGTTGTGCTTGTAATAGGAAATAGAGCCAGTGCTGCAGACATATCTAAGGAGATCTTCACAGTTGCAAAAGAAGTACACGTTGCATCAAGATCTACCATGAATGTATCACCTACCCAAAGGTTTGGTAATAATAACGTGCGGCACCATCCTTTGGTAAAACCCCACTCTCATTTGTTTGTTTCTAAAGGCAAGTTTGCTTAAGAAGAGAACTGCTGAACTTATATTGTCAGTTGGAGAACGCAGGTTAAGTGTGCAAATGAAGATGGAACTGTGGTATTCCATGATGGAAGCTTGGTTCGTGTTGATGCTATTGTACAATGCACAGGGTATGTATCACCATCTCTGGTTTTAAAGCTCTGGATAGGTTGGCCTTGTTCCTCTATTCAATCCTAAATAGGGGAGATCGGCTGAGTTCCTTCTAACTAGACAAATCTCACCTTTATAACAAGGAAATGCTTATTGAACTTGTATGAAGAAGCTTCCACAAATCTTCCTCAGAAAAATCCATAGAAACAACCAAAGATATACCTCTCGGTAGATAGGGAAGCACCTATCAGCGCCTGTCGCTGTTTGTATGTCAGTATTTGGAAGTCATCTATTTGTGTGTGTTCTGTTCCACAGCTGCGGTGGTACTAAAAGTCTAAAGTTCAGTAACTCTAGTTGAAACCAAATTAAATATGTGTCGATTACTGAAAATACTATAGGGCGTCCTACACAACAATTGGTAACTGCAGTAGCATTTCTTAGATATAACTTATAAGAGATAAGTTCGAATCAAATAAAAGAATGAATAATTGCTAGGATTGCTACAGAAGTATCTCTGTAGGATTTATTCACGACAGAGTTGTAATTCCTGTAGGATTAATCCGTAAGGAATAGTTGGTTGTGTTCTGTATATTTAGAATTCCAGCATGTGCCACCAACAGCAGTGTATTGCTTTGCACAAATATGCATAACAATCTGCCCACATAACTTACGTAGGGTGGGGAAGAACCAGCATTTCTGGGATCCAGCATATTGGCTCTACATGATAGAAGATATGTTAAAACGAATTAAATGACTAATGCACCTAGGACACAAGGGCATTGGTGTCAGTTGGCCAGTAACATTCAATTGCAACCAACAATGGGTTTTAATGTTATTTATGTATTGTCTTTCTTTACCATTTTTCAGGTACAAGTACTATTTTCCATTTCTTGAGATCAGTGATACTGTAACCGTGGATGACAATTGTGTTGGGCCTTTATACCAGCATATTTTCCCACCTGTGTTGGCTCCAGGGCTTTCTTTTATCGGAATACCTTGGATGGTGCTTTCTTATTGACAGTATCTAATCTTTACTGGTGTAAGTATTGTTGTTCGTATGCGGGCATTTGAAATAAATAATTTCATGCATCTTATTGTTCTCAGGCTCTACCTTTCCCCACATTTGAATTACAAAGCAAGTGGGTAGCTGGTGTTTTATCCGGACGGGTTTCACTCCCATATAAAGATAAGATGATTGAGGATGTTGCAGCCTTCTATTTTCAACTCAAAGAAGCAGCTATCCCAAAACGCTATGCTCATTTCTTAGGGGAAAAGCAGGTATACTTCGTTAATCAGAAGGTCTTAATGATGTTGCAAATCTATTTAGTTATCTATAGCATCATTTGGTAACTGCTGTAGAAGCACTAAAATGTTCCTGATAACTGAACTCAAAACGCCAGGAGTTTATTAATGTATTAGTCACACATGTTTAAGGAGAGGACCATATACTTCATCTTTGATCCGGAGTCCAGAAGATTGATTAATTCATTTTTGATTGTCTGTTCAGTTTGACTACGCGGATTGGCTTGCTGCTGAGAGTGGGTGTCAACCATTGGAGAAGTGGAGAAAGGAGATGGCTAAAGAACGTGATAGGAATGCTACAACACGACCCGAAAGTTATCGTGATGAATGGGAAGATGAAGATTTGATCGTGCAAGCTGATGAAGATTTTAGCCAGTATTAACCGGCAGAGGTTAGTTACAACACAGCGCTTCAGAACATGATTCCTCTAGTTTCTCTCTTAATCTTGTTTTATGAATGGGAAGATTGAAGATTTGATCGAACAAAAATTTAATGGGGGCACAATTTATTATTGAAGATCTGATGAAAATATGATTTAATCCTAATTTCATCGATCGGCGAAAAATGATACTGAAATTATGTAACCTTTGGGGAAAAATGAAAGGTCCGAGTTACCGTAGCAATAATGCATTAAGTAAGTTTGGCTATTTACAACCGCAAATGCAGCGGCTGCTTATCAGAACAAAGTGATTCAGAATTATAAGTGGGTGTTATCAAATTTATGAAAAGAGAAACCCTAGAGAATATTAATCATTGTCTTCTTAATCTTGTTTTCAAAACATTGTAATTTTAGTTTCAGTTTCATACATATAGTTTAAACCTGGGAAATCAGGACAAAATTAGGTAAATTATATCCAACAGGTGATCATTGTTTTCATTTAGAAATGGAAATGATTAAACAAATATCGCATTATACGGGAAATTCTCAGAATCTCATATATGTTGTGGGGGCGCAAGCCGATTTAGAATGAAAACTAGATAAGATATTTACTTATCCAAAAATCTTATGGGGCCAGTGGGTAACTTTAACCGAAGTGGGTAACAACACGGTTAATAAGCTGATAGCAGATCCAAGGACATTGCTGATAAATTATTTTCAGATGGTTTTTGGTGAGCGAGGTTCTTCCAAACTCTTATCATTCGATAAACACTCGAGTAATACGTGGTATTACAAACTTATTTGATAGTCTAGACTCTACTTGATTTGTGAAGAATAAACGCTAAATAACATCTCCAAGAAAAAGAAAAGAAAATCTGCTGACAATGTTAAATTGAAGTTCACTCTAACTGGAGTTTTATTTCAGTCTGTTATGAATTGTATATTGTTCTGAGCTGATCTCATCACATAGGTCAAGGCCTAATAGAATTTCGACTATTCCTACAACTGGATCTTTCCCTCTAACAGCCTGCAGTAAACAGAAGTTACCAGCGCATTCGCTCTCAGTAATCTCGCCTCATGGAAGAATTCTTGAGGTGGGGACTGTAACAAGTAGTGAAGTTTCTTCCTTCGTTATTGTTGAAATGAATATCTGAATGATGAATCGACGATGGTCCAACCTATAGGAGCCTATGATCTCTTTATCAATCCTTTAGAATTCAAGCATTCATTTTGAACATCAATCTAGCCAAATTTCAACTCCCAACCATACAGATACTTCTGTGTGTATACGTCATAGACGTAGACTAATTACATCACTACATTTTAGAGGGACCAAATTTTGATGGCCCAGAATTTGTTCTTGCGTAGGCCTTGTATTATTGAAGCTGTCGTCAGTATCGTGTGCTTCGGCCGACTCGGATTTGGGAAATCTTTTAGTATACCTCTATCGAAGCAGTACAATACTTGTTTATTTATGAAAATCAAGGTACTTTATATCTAAGGTTATGCTAGTAGCTAATACTTGTTGATTCTGGTAAAAAGAACAGAAAATTTGTGCTATAATCTCCCATATGACATCCTAGGTAAATCTGTTTTGAATCTTTTGATGTTAACGAGTAGCGCTTTCACGTAAGCCTGACGACATTTTCATAAAGCCATATATAAACTGTGGAGATCCAAGCTAACCGTTATACTCCATCCGTCCCCAATATAAGGGGGGAGATTTGAATTTTAGATATCCCCATAGATAGGCGGAGATCTATTTTCAAGATGGGTTTTTCCATATATTACCCTTATTTATTATCTCTAGGAATCACCACAATTAAACTAATGTCTCTAGTATTGAAAATTGTACAATGGGTAAAATAGGAAAGTGAAGGGATATGTATAAAATCAATAAAATTTCTTATTTTAAGAGAAATACTCTTTTCCGCCTATATATTGGGGACGGAGGGAGTATAAGTTATGGAAAGGTCACGTGTCAGACACCTTGCTGTTTAACCGACTAAAATATGGTCGTTTACTGACATTACATGTATGAAAATGAGACACCTTGATTAGTTCAAGAAAGTATCAATAAACTAAGCTGCATTACCAATTACTAATTACACCATACACATCATTAAACTAGTGATTAAAGAGTCAAACAAGAAGATATCAACTGATATCATTAGATTCAATAGCAATAAACAACTAACAAAGATCTGTGAGCTTTTCCTATAGTTTAATGTTTTGTTATTCTGCCTGCGAGAGTTTGCTGGAAGATATTTAGACAGCTTAATTTTACTGATTAAAAAACCCTCAAAATTAGCCAGGTCGATATATCAGTATTTCGTCATGGACCTCAAGTAGGAGACAAAGATAGAGTCTGTGCGAGCGAGGCATGGATAAGCTTTACGAGCAAAAGTAGGTTCCAAAATAAACCCCGTAGACTAGGGCACTCCTCACTCCACATGCTCGATACATTTCCCAGTCTATTTCCCAAGTCGGCCACCTCGCCACCCAAAATTAATCTTCATGTGTACGTGGTCCTCTATAGTTCTAACTTCTAAGAACTAATAATCGCTCATCTATTTCTAACAAAATATCTATAGGATCTACTATTAGTCTCACAAGTTATACAAAGTTGTCGCAGGAGGTTACCATATGCCACAAGGTTAACAAACCAGTAAATCCAACATTAAGATCAAGACCTGTCCAAAAGCAAAAATCCGAGTTGAGGTGTGTAAAGTAAGAAAAACTAGTACATGGGAAAACAAAAGTTGATGAGCCGTCTTAGTGCTTAGCTCATCATTACGTAGCCTAAATCAGGAATAGACTTATGAATGAGCTAGTTAGATGCACTGCTGGAATGGATATGTGACACGTAAACCATACTACTAAGTTGAAGTACGTAATCAAGTTGTATTAAACAAATGGTAATTAGCAAGAAAAATAGAGAGACTATTGAGTTAGGTATACAAAATCCGACTTCAATAGTTGCTAAGATATCCAAACGAAAGACCATGACAAAACTATGTGCTTTACGTGGCAAACCATTATATACACCTTCGTTTCATTTCATGATCTCACAATCATACACCAATTAACAAAACCTTAAATGAATCATTTACTACACATGTAAGACTAATAGTTTGTCACGTGTTATTTCTAGATCCTTGGTGATATCATCTTGTTTATCTGCACAAAATATCTGTCCGAAATGAAGAGGTTAACAGTGGTATGGATACTTAATCTTACAACATAATCTTAATTAATTAAATATAATTAAGCTCTAATCAGCACATACTGAATTTTATATTAACAGATTAAGCTCTTAATTAATTGACAACTCGACGTGTTCAGTAGGCGTCATATGTACACTTTTCAGGCAGCAGCCCACCCCCCAAATCTAAAAACGCTGATTCAATCAAAGATTTTGTTCAATTCGAAAAGGTACTAAATGGAGAAACAAATAGGATATCTGGAAAATGAAACATGTAGTCCATTAACGTATACGAACATACTAATTTAGGCCAATACGAAGGGGGTCACCTGGACCATATTAACGGTCATCCCGCCCCAGCTAATCTGGTATACCCAACAACTCAGACCTAATTAGTCAAAGTCAAACATACACGTTCCAACTGTAAATTTAGGTAGTCAAATTTAGCTTGGGCTTCTCATTGAGCAGTTCGATCACAAACAAACCACTGCAAAATCTAGCAGAATTTACAGCTCGCCGGCAAAATTCTAGAATATTCACACCATATATTTTACCAGTTTACCGGTCTAAGAAGTAAATACTCTAGCTAAAGTGTAAACCGCCCTAAACTGTGACCACATAGCCGCAGGCCACAACCTCCTAGTCCTTGACACATAAACACGTATATAGACGTAAAGTAAACTTTTAACTTTTGTAACGGTCACTAGTCAATTTAATACATAGTCATAAAACACTCAATCAAACCATGCATGCACGTTTAAATTAATCCGCAATTTTCCCCTTTAGACTCGGTTTTACGTTTTCAGTAATTTCGTCCCCCCTACTAGCTCCCAAATTCAATAATTAAGTAATCAAGTCTCATCCTTACACGTGTCCCATCTCTCAGCCATTCACAATTGAACACCTCTCCCTACCCTACATGTACTCGTTTTGCTTATATATAATCAACGACATACATTTCTCTTCCTCCAATCTTTACTTCTTCTTCAATCTTCATTACCATCTCTCATTTTTATTTGTTAGCTATCTTTGCTTTGAATCATCAATATCAATTGTCATTTTAAGGTTTCAATCCAGGTTTAGATTTTAGTCTTGTATAGTATATACTAAGTATAGGACTTTGCCTGAATTCTAAGAAACATTTGTAGATATAGTATTTGTTTAACCATGAGAGAATCAAGAGGAACAAAAACTATGTTCGCACAGACAAGTAGTGTTCCGAGATCCAAATTCGGAAGTTTTTTACGTTCAGACCCATACAATAACAATAACAACGAAGACGATGAGCAATTCTCTGTTCGCAATAGCAGCGCTTCTACAACGAGTACACAGGGAGGCTATTACGACGACGAAAATCGATTAAGTTTTGAAAGCTCCCCGTGGAACCAATCAGCTGCTGCATCTCCGTGGAACCAATCAGCTACTGCATCTCCGTGGAACCAATCAGCTGCTGCATCTCCGTGGAATCAGCCATGGAATCATACTTCTCCGTTTCATAAATCTCCTTGGTCTAAATTCGCAGCTGTTACTCCATTAAACGATTCTGATGATTGTAATCACGATTTAATTGGGTCTCTTGTTCGAGAAGACGGCAATATCTATTCTCTTGCTGCTGTTGGTGATCTTCTATACACCGGTTCCGACAGCAAGAACATCCGTGTTTGGAAAAACCAAAAAGAATACACTGGTTTCAAATCAAATAGCGGTTTAGTTAAGGCGATCATCATTGCTGGTGAGAAAATCTTTACTGGTCATCAAGATGGAAAGATTCGAGTTTGGAAAGTTTCAGCGAAGAATCCAAGACTTCATAAACGCGTGGGAACATTGCCAAAGTTGAAACATATCGTTAAAGGCTCCATGAATCCGAGCAATTACGTCGAGGTTCGGCGTCATAAGAATACGATATGGATAAAACATTTCGATGCTATCTCTTGTTTGAGTTTAAATGAAGATCAAACCCTTCTTTATTCAGGCTCATGGGATAAAACACTAAAAGTATGGAGAGTATCGGATTTCAAATGCTTGGAATCCATTAACGCTCACAACGACGCTGTCAACTCCGTAGTTGCTGGTTTCGATGGTATGGTATTCACAGGCTCCGCTGATGGCACAGTAAAAGTTTGGCGGAGAGAATTACAAGGAAAACGCACAAAGCACTTCTTCGTACAAACGTTATTAAAACAAGAATGCGCCGTGACAGCCTTAGCCGTAAACCCGGCTTCATCGGTCGTCTATTGTGGATCATCTGACGGAATGGTACATTACTGGGAACGGGAAAAACAACTTACTGAATCAGGTACTCTCAAAGGTCATAGGCAAGCGGTTCTATGTTTGGCAACAGCTGGGAATCTTGTATTTAGTGGTTCGGCCGATAAAACGATATGTATGTGGGTACGAGAAAATGGTATTCACATGTGTTTGTCAATTTTGAACGGACACAGCGGGCCTGTTAAATGCTTGACGGTCGGGAAAGATCCAGTAGCAACGGCTAAAGATGAACGACAATGGATAGTGTACAGTGGTAGTTTGGATAAATCTGTTAAAGTTTGGGGAGTTTCTGAACATCCATCAGAAGTACAGCATTTACAAACACAAAATCAACAAACACAAGTAAAAGAAGAAGAACAGCAACAAATGTAAGGGGTGCTTTCACCATCACGGTTCAGTTTCTCATCTTCTTCTAATCATGCTAGGTACTAAAATTTGGTGCAAAAATCTCTGTTTGATGCGCTGTTGTTAGTTGTTACCATCTGACCTTTGGTAAGGAAAAAAAAAGGTATGAAGTTTTGTGTTGATTAATAGTAGCAATTAAAGTACAATTAACTGTGTAATTAACACTTTCAATACAATGTAAAATACTTATCTGTAATTTTCAAGTACCTAGTTCAATGAAATTTAATGGCAGTGTTCAATTTTTCAACAATGTTTTCCCTTTTCTTTGGATGATGTCAACCAACTGTCTCTTGACTTTTGTGTAGTTATGTGAAGTGTGAACTACAAAGAGATTACAAAATACTAACATTTGGATGAGAATTTGAAAATGAGAGAGCTGAGGTTCTATGATTGCCATGATTTTTTATGGTTCTCTTTAAATTTGAGCGAATTTTAAAATGAGGCTATTCTTTGGGGGACAACATTGCTTGGATCCATTCAAGTGATGCAGAGAGATTAGGACATGGTGGTTTTGAAAATTTGAAAGTTCCATCTGCTATTATTTGTGGCATAGCCGCATAAGTTGTTACATTTCCTTTAATTAGCAAATAGAAGTCAGCGCGATATAATTTTGTAATCAATACATGGAGTACTAAAGTCCTCTATCTTCGATTATGGATATGTTGAAAATCAAGGTACGTACGTACACATCTCTGATCTCTCTCCTTGGGAAGAAAGTCGCCCCGAGTAGGGAAGAATGCATATTACAACTTGCAAGTGCTAATCTAGCTAAGCTGATAGAGTATTATTTGCTAATGTGGGATCAGTCAAAACTTATTGCAGTTGGAAAAAATAAAGGTTGAGGTTTAAATTTTTGTAAGCATCAATTTCAGAAGTGTCTTGCAAATGGACCGAGGTTGTTGTGCGTTTTTTACAAACCAGAAAAGCAAAGTGGGGAGAATACGTGAAAATGGAAATGATTTTTGAAATTGTTGTTATTGGTCTGCATAACCCAATTATACGTTGTTGTTACTGGGTTTAATTGAGTTGAGTCTTTTTCAACTGAAATGACGCAACAAAACACCTGGTAACTGGAAATTGAAACAAGTTTTCTTCTGCCTATAGGGGGTTTTACCAACTGCAACTCGAGCCCTGTGTAAGAAAACAAAAATTGGAGGAAAACCTCAAAAGTGATTTTATGGAAAAATCAAACAAAACCTAACTCGGGCCCTAGCTTAGCTGGTCATTCCAGTTTCCCGAAGTTTCATGCGTTTCAGGAGGTCCCAGGTTCAAGTCCCCAATTGTGTAATATTGCATGAATTAACATGGAAGGTAGTGTTAGTTTGCCCCCCTTGTGACACAATCTCGCCCCCCATCCCGCTTCGGCTCCCCTTGGCAAGGTTACTCATGAGGCTCGTTGGTAAAGCTAAGAAAGAACCTGTTCAATTAATGTAGTAGTATGTCGTTGGGCTTTTCAACTTTGAAACTGCACTAGTTTCATGTAATAATATTAAATTATAAAAAACCTAAGAAAGAAAAATAAAATAAGAAAAGAGAGGACCATGCAAATGAAATACAACGATGTCATTTTCAGGTTGGTTCTTCTGGATAAAAAGGAGGACTGCCACAGCATTGCTTGAACCTGAAGTTAACGTCAAAAAAGGGGTACTTTAAAGCTTTCTCAACCGCCCATGTTTGGCCATTTCTTCTGTTTTCTGATTATTATTTTTTGATTCCCTTTGGGTTTTGGTACTTTCCTATACACATGTGTACACATTATTGTATTTAGCAAATTCTACTTCAATAGGAAATAAAACTATCTAGCTAGTTTTTTTTTTTTAAATAAAAAAAATAAATTATTTTTTTAAATAAAAAAAAAATCAAACACAGCTTTTGGTTGGTAGCCGAGCAACAAGCTGAGCTCCCCTCTCTGAATAGCAACTCCTAATCTATGAAAAATAAAACTACCAAAACCACTACTAGCATCATTATTAACTAGACAATTCTTCAGACGCTTCAAGAAACACAAAATGTCATCACCGAGTTCCCCTAAAGTAGTGAAGGCCAAAACACCTAAACCAAAACCCAAAGCAGTACACTTGTCCAAATATTTAGTGCGCTTTCTTGAAACTGCATTAGAGATAGCCTTCCCTGGGACAAAAGAACGAACACCATCACCAGTGAAGGGAGAAACACCAGTGACATCCATACAAACATCCTGCCCATTTTCCCAGTTGAGAACAAGAATATCCGCAGGCCTCAACTCTTTGTCATCATTTGACTGCATATACGCCGGTACATTAGCTAGTTTTGGTTAGGTTTTTTTTTTCTTTCTTTTTTCTGAAGCCTATACAGGCTCTTAAGATTTGGTTTTAGGGCTCGTATGGATCCCAATGTCCTAAATTTGGATGAGGGGGCCTTATTCTATAACAAAAATACAAAAATACCCTTTGACAACTTACCTGATTACCTAATCTAATTCTAATTAAAATTAAAATCAAAAACTAAACCTACACAAAAAAAGATAATTGATAGGGGGAAAGCCACTTTTACTAAAGGGAAAGCTGACTTAGTCTATGATATTCGACTTCCAGTCAATATGGGGTGGATCTGATAACAAGCTTTCCCCATTTCAATTTTCTTTTTCTTTTTAAGCTTAACTTCCTGTATCATTCATTCTCTCTGTTTTCTTCACATCAAAACTACTCCATTGATTGGATAAACTAAAAGAGTCAAGTGTTGCGATCTCTAAATGTATGAGAATGCAGTGCTTCTGCACAGACCGCCACCCACGAACTATACCAAAACCGAATTGCCTTTTTCTCT
The DNA here is from genome assembly GCA_023529315.1 of Papaver bracteatum. Lineage (NCBI taxonomy): Eukaryota > Viridiplantae > Streptophyta > Magnoliopsida > Ranunculales > Papaveraceae > Papaver > Papaver bracteatum. Next base: position 1,511,768 of record JAJJWX010005418.1, on the reverse strand, counting down.
CACAGTTTGGTATGGTGGGTTCCGATGGGCCCCGCCGGAGGACAGCAGGAGGGGCACTTATGGTGGGGCCATTGAAAATTCTGTGAGAGTTAGTTTTCACGTTGTTTGAATCTCTTGGTTCATATAGAATTTTTGATAAGAATGTGGGATACAACCACATACTTCATAGACTATCCAGTTGTTAATGAATTGCAAAACAGTAGTCATTATGTACAATTGTGCAATTAATCTCCTAAAAATCTTTCAACTGTGGCCACTGTATTTTTAAATAAACTTTTTCTCTAGCCCAGTTTACACTTTTTGTATATTAGAAACCCATCATTAAGATTCAATATATAACAAATCCATAATTATTAATAATATGAAGTAGTTTACAAAGCTAACCTTCTACCTAATAAGGAAATTAATAGAACTAAAAAAAATGGTTGTCATAAATCCTAATATCTAGAATAATTCATAAACCTCCATATGAAGTATTTTGAAAATAAGAAACAGTTGTTAAAAAAATTCAAATTCCCTAAATGACTCGGTTGACTTTCCCTAAAAGCACGTATCTAAAGATATCAATATAGTCATCATAAATATCCTATATGTAAGACATGCAAATTTTGTTTTTTACGAATAACATCATGAGTGAAAATCCCAGTTTCTTTTGTGAAAATTTTAATTTTCCCAATGACATCATAGGGGAAAATCACATTTTTCGGGTGATTATCATTATTAGGTTTAGAAAAATTCAATTTTCACAATAATATCATGATTGGTATAAATATCAGTTTTCACAAGTTCAATTGTTGAAAATTTAAATTTTTCATTGTTATACGAGAATGGGGATAATTCTAGTTTTCGCAAATGCAATTTGTGAAAATTTCAATTTTCTGTCATGCGAGATTGGTGAAATTTTTTGTTTTCATTCTTAATAAAGTGAAAATTTCAATTTTCCATCATGCGAGATTAGTGATTTTTTTTTGTTTTCATCCTAATTAAAATGTCTTGGTTAGTAAAAATCAGACGTAAAATTTTAGTTTTTCACCTGTAATTAGCACCAATACTAGTGCTCTATAATAATCACAATTTTCATCTCTAATAATCATCTATCGTACATGGGAATTGAACCCACATTCAAATGGAGATAAACCAAATGCTCTCCATTTGAGCTAAGACAACACTAAAACATCGTATTTACATACGCACGTCACGTAGCTCATGGATCATTATTGTTACATATAGATAAGAAGTCTCTTCTTATTAATTTAACCCTACACTTAGATTTTGCACTTGTGTGCACTTAGTATGTCTGAGCAAAAGTAAACACCGCCTTATATGAAAAGACATACAAACTAAACTTGGGAAATAATCGCAATTCAACTTACGAAGATAATACAGAGCAAAGCATAAGAACCAAAATCCCATACATCTGATCTCAAAAAAAAGTTTGCATGCGTCTAGTTTAACATTTGATCTCACAAAATAATTGATGTAGTTGTAACAAACGAGTTTGTGGTTGCTATCTATGTAGCTTCTCCATCATTTAACTGTCGGGAAAATGCCAATATATACCAAAACAAATCAGATTTGCTTTCTGATCAAAAAAAAAAAAAAAAAAATCATATTTGTTTTTTTTGATCAATAAGAGAAAACATATTTTTAAACCTTAGCATTTAAAAAAACTAGAAATTGATGGGTTTAAAGTGACGATGAAAGAATATAAAGAGATAAAAAGAAAACTGCCCACAAATAACGTCACAAAATTCTCCCATGACTAATTGACCAATTAATTACAGATTTTTTTAATATATTTTCGTCATTAATATATACTTCTCTCGTTCCTTTTTAATAGGATGGTTTCTATAAATAAATGTTTCAAAAAAATAGGCTGGTTTTCTAATTGGGAAAGTCAAATGTTACTTTAATTTTCTGGGACCACTTTTCTATTAACTTCTTTGATGACAAGTGTTATGTGGACCATTTCACTTTACTTCTTTTGCTGAAAAGTGTCATGAGGACCATTTCACTTCACTTTTTTTATTGACAAGTGTCATGAGGACCACTTTCAATGATTAGTTCTCTTAATTTCCTTAAATTTCTCTAAAAACAAAACCAGCCTATTAAAAAGGAACGTGGAGAGTAATTAATTAAGGTTAATTTAGTCATGTTTAAGATATGAAATATTAATTTTAATCAAAAACTATTAATCTTAACCATTGATCTTGAATTTTGGGCTACACATATATACTATCTTAGTGATGGGTTTCCAAAAGAGAGAGATACCAAATTTGGGTTACTCAGAAATTTCCACAATGCTTAACTAATCAACACAGCAACAATCATGCTTGGCTCTCTCTATTTTTAAATAAAGTATTTATCCTCGTTTGGTGGAATGGAAGTTCAAAATCGATTGAAAGGAAAGAAAAATAAGCAGTACCAATATTTCTGAACTGCAATTTGACTTCCTCTAGTATGCATAATATATGCATCAAAACTGACAAGCAATCCTCGTATTTTCTCCCATGATCCCTTAATTTGCTCGCACTCCAGTGAAGGATCTTCAAATGTAACACATCTTTGTAAGAAACATGGGTATTTATTTGCACTCACACTAGTCCAGAAAAGGCTATTAATCACGCTTTTAAATGACAGATTAATGACGTGAATATACTATTACAAACAAATTCCGTCATATAGCATAAAAATATTTGGGCTCATCATTTAACGTAAAAAAACCGTCATTTTCAAGCGTGGTAATTTACTAGGTGTGTTATTTAAACATAACTATTATATCACGGAATAAATCCGATATATATTTTAAGTATTTATACACCCACCACTAATCTTCTATTGCATACCCAAAAAATGGTTAGTCGCATGTAATGCCACGTTTCTATGAATTAGAAAATGGTAAACCCATCGACTAATTTGTCGTGAGCCATTCATCTAGATCGGTACTAGGAGGAAAGAACGATTGTGGGACTATTGGTAAACCCAACGACTAATGGACCTATTGGTCACTAGGAGGAAAGAACGATTGTGGGCGCGTATATAGCCCCAGTACTTTAGCTGCCATTTCTTTTCGTCCAACTTCTAACCCTACTTTTTTTTCGTGCCTCTTTCTCCTCCGTATCCTGCATCTGAATACTTCAGAAAAAATAAACCCCTCCATCTCTCTCGTCTTCTCCCACAAACCCAAAGACAATAGCAACAATTGGTTTCTCATTAAACAAACCCATTACTTAACATATCTTCGTTTTATCTTGTTCGATTAGATTCAATGTTATTGTAAGATTCTAGGGTTTTCACAAAAAAAAAACGATTTGGGAAGATTGTTGTAAATATTATAGGGTTTTAAGTGAAATTGGGGATTATTTAGGAATCTGGAATTTGTTATGGATTTTGATTTCTTCGTGTTCTTTGTGATATCAATAATTTGGAAGGTCTTACCAAGGTAAAATCGATTTCCATATTCTATTTGAGTTCCCTTATAAACAGTTGACATATAAGTATTATCATTGTTGATGTTGTTACTTTTAGGGGTTTCTATGGTATGGGATTCTTGAGATGTTCTTTGATTTTAATCTATTTGATAGATTTAGCTTTTCTATCTTGTTAGGATTTTTTTTTTTTTGGGTCTGTAATGACTGTTCTGAGAAGACTTAGAATATTGTGTTTCAATCTCTATATGTGGTTTTATCTAAAAATTTATCAATTTTATATTAATGATTTTCAGATTCACAACAGGATGGAAAGATGAAGCTCACGGCAATGCTTTAGGGAGAATTCCAAAACCTTGGCCTCATCCTTGTTTAGGATAACAACATATAAATCGTTCCAAAGACACAAGAAAAGTAAGATCATTTCCTTTATATAACACGTTTTGTGGGAGATTAGTTACTGTGATAGTATATGATTTGAGTCTTCATGTGTTTGATTGTTTTGAAATGTGCAGTCGTTGCTCTTGTGCTTGAATGTGAGATTGTAACTGATCCTAAAGTTCAATATACTGGAATTATATTGAATCCAATATATTGGAATTATATTGAGGCCGAAGCAAGAAATTATTGCTTAATCTGCAGCTCAGATTGTGCATGAATAGCCTCAGAAATGAGTTTTCTTCAAGTCTTAATATAAGTGAGGTTGTTATAATTTAGATAGAGGTTCAAAAAGGTCTTCCAGTATATTACTCACATTTGTTTGCCATTTAAACCTTTTGAGTTCCTTTATAAGATTTGAGAACCTTTTCCCTTCGATGTTTAAATTTGTAAATGACAGTAATTGGAATGTTTTTCTTAGGATGTGTGCACAGTATATGGATATATGTTGGATGTTTATGTTATCCTAAGTTGCAAAGGTTTTTTCATTAAGATTGATATTGTGTAGGTTGCTCTGTGGGTGCAAGTGTTTGTGTGAGTGTGACCATAGTTTTAGCTTAATGGTGTGTCACTGTCTCTGTTACTAGATTATATTGTTTTCCCACAATGTAGATCGACCGTTGCTTTCCTTCCATGCATTGAAATTTCAACTAACTTGGTATCTTGTTATACAGGACATTAGGATATCAGCAACACGTTGGTCGTTTTGCCTTAGCTCTTTTTTTTTGAGGAACTTCAGGAAAAAAGAGGTTGAATGCGCATATGTTGATAAATCAAAACCACCGAATGATGACTATTATCACTGCATGATTGATGAAATTATGGATGCAAGTGCGATGTTATGTGATAAAAATGGAGTACTTAGAGATGTTTCAAGATGTGAAATAGTATCCCAAAGCTTATGTAATTTCTTACAGTGAAAGTAGATTGAATGTAATTTTAATGATTATGTGACTGTAGATTGACTTCGCTTTTAATGTTTATTATGTATTCAAATATTCTTTGTTCTTTTTGGGTAATTTAAATAAAGTTATCTCAGACTTTTTATTTAAGATTCTATTTCATTTTCAGAATTTGTTCACAATTTTGTTTCAGAAACATTAAACCCGAATCTGAATATATATTTCATATTAAGAAAATCTGAATCAATAGCCTAAAAATGACGGAACATTCCCATTTTGAATTAGTATATTTGTTTCTATAAAATACCTCCTTTATGACAGACATCGTTAGTGGTTGTATTTAACATATGATAACCATGGTACTTAATAAAAGATTCTGGTCGTGACATAAAATCACATATTTTACTCGTCATATTTAATAACGTTCTTTATTTGTCATTTATAAAGAGTCACACCAAATAAATAACGGTTCGAATAACAGATGAAAACCGTGATAAATCATATTTTATAATAGACTTCATTTGTCATTTATAGCCCTTTATGGAATAGTGTCATATATATATATATATCATTAGTATATATATATATATATATCATTAGTATAAAACAGGGTTTGGACAAGTTGGCCTTTGTTAGTGGTGGTCAGGATTTGTCCAGACAAACATAAATCAAGGGTTGTGGTTCCTTGGACCACCCTAACATCTCCCACGTGTGGCATTATTGTCCAGACCAAACCCTTCTTTTGCACGTATGTGTTAAGAGTTTTGTGAGTAATGACTAATGAATGATTAACCAACGAATCGTTCTCTCTGCCCTCCCTAGCCGCAAAAAAAAAACTCAAATCTCAAATTCTTCATTTTCCACCGCTGCTTAGGAATGGTCATGGGGCGGGTATGTCAAATCCCAGTCACTTCCCCGTTTGTATAAAAAATACCCATACCTTCCCCGTTACCCACATGAATTAGGGCGGGGCGGGTGTGGGGAATACCCGTATGGGGCGGGTTTTCCCATGGGTTACCCGTTACACGGTGTTAATACATAAATTTGTTTATAATCAAAACTTAAATATGATTCAAACAAAAATAATAACATAACAATAATGCATTCTAAAATTTTAAATTCAGAAATTCATCTTAAAGTGAAAAAAAGAATTTTTAAATGATGACTTATTAGTTTTTCTACTTTTCCCTTTATCATTCTATCTTCGTCCATGTTAATCGTTTTATTATCGGTATCATTTTCACTATTTTAATTTCAGAGAATGTATTAAATCACACCAAAGAAACGAAAATGACGAATATACATGAAAGATTAAGAATATAATAAATGAAAAAAAGCTCAACTAATGGTAGAAATATATAAATTCGATACAAATTCTTGCATAAAAGTCTAAAATCTTATAATATAAAAGCTACGGGGCAGGTATGGGACGGGGACCTTAAATCCCATCCCCACCCCATCCCCATAGCTTAGGTTTCGGGTATTGCCCATACCCGACCCCATCCCCATTTGTGCGGGTAAAACCCTACCCAAACGGGGCGGGTACCCACGGGGATTGGTTTGGGTTGGGCAAATGACCATCCATACCGCTGCTTAATCTCTGAACTTTGATTTCTTCATCTGCGGGAGAGAGTTGAATTTTTTTCTTAGGGCTTTCTTTTATACTTTCAGCTTAAGGTTTTTTAAAACAATTTAATTAAATTTAAGTTAATTTTTATTGTGTTGATAATTTTAGGTCTTCGATTTGATTCCAACTGAATTAAAGCTTTCTTTATTGAATTAATTTAACATCCCACCTACATTTCAGAGATAAGAAGAATGGCAGCGCCAGTGATTGAGCTGTGAATTCATGAGCCGGTGAAGATGGGAGGTTTATAGTAGATTTATTTCTTTCTCATATGTTGTTACAACTGAAACGGAACGAAAGATGGTTGTGCTTGAACTGTAAATATAAAATTCAGGGATTAATTAGGTTGAAGAATATGTGGTGCTTAGATGGGTTCGGTTGATTGAGAGGTATGATTGAAGCTGCTGAAGGATTGAAGGGTTTGACTACAAATTTGAAGTTAAGAGAGAAATGAAATTAAGGTTTGAATCAGATCCAGAAATTGCGAAGAAATCAGATGGAGATGGTGATTTTAGAGTCCTGGAAGGCATTACAGACATGGGTTATTCTCAATTGTTGTTGAAGATATGAGTTGTGGGTGTGTCTTGAAATTACTTTGAATTAGGTCGAGAAGTGTAGAGGAATGTTGGGACAGGTAGTGGGATCTATTAAACTGGAAGGTTTTGATGCAGTGAGATGGTGAAGGTTACAGGGAAAGATGGAATGAATCTGGTGGTGTTTGAGGTGTAGCCAAAGATGGAAGAAATGTTGTCGTTGTTGATGAAGTGTCATCTTGAGTTTGTTTTATGAGAAAACATGAAAGAAGAGAAATTGAAATCAGGTAGATGTAACTATGTACAGGTGGAATGGTTGGTTGATGGATCAGATGTGATATGTATACACATGGTAGGTGGTGTTGCGGGCCTGCGGATGAATTGTTGGTTTTGAGAGCTAAGTACTGAAGGTGTTAATGATTTGGTTATGACACACTGGTGGTAGTCTAATATATTACAGGTGATCTGTGGTTTTGGAATGAGTGGTGTATGTGGCTACAGATGGTGCAGATGAACGATAAAAACTGGGAAGAAGGTTGTGCAACAGAAGTTGGTAGAATGGTCTGTTGGTGTTGCTGCTTTGATCGCTGGTGTTGTAGATGGAATGGATTTGGTTGTTGGGACAGCTTTGATTAGAGACTGGCCTATATTTGAAGGGTGCAGTAGTGTTAGGATTGCAAAGAATGGCCTGATTAGATGGCCAAGAGTAATGCTTGGATGAAGATCTATCATGGCGCGAAACAGATTATGGCATATATCCTTCTTATGCATGTGTGCCCATTTGCGAGTAACAAATGCTTTTACCCTGTGTACCCTGTACCCAATTGTCTATCTCCCTGCAAAAAGACTAATTTTTTTTTATGCACCATTGCTTAATCATGAACTTCAATATCTTCGCCAGTTACAATTTGAGGTCTTAGATCATTCTGGGTATCAATAAGGGAATTGATATACCCAGAAAGTATTGGATTAATTTAGGTTAAGAACCTTCTGTAGTAATTGCTAAATGTTGTTCTCACATAAGAAATATTCAATGGGTCCTTTTTGATTCTTTTCTGAATTAACTTCAATCGGACACATGTTTTCACAATTAACCGACATTCCCTACTTTAGTTGAAATATTCAATGGGTCCTATTGCTAAATTCTTCCCTACTTTAGTTGTAAATAACTATGTTTTCTATTAATTTCTAGGTTTTCAGTTATCTGGGTGCTTATTGTTTTTCTTGATAAAACTATGAACCCATTTTTTTCTTGAGGAAACTTACAAAAAACATAACTAACATGTGCACTATCTTTTTTACTGTTAAGGATGACATCAGGAAAAAAAAATGAGAGGCATTTAGGTATGGTACACTTCAGAATACATTTCATGTGATTAAATTTCATATAGTAAAGTATTGTTGGTACTTCATTATAGGTTCTACCCAAATTATGAAATTGAATTATTTCATATAATGGTAATTTTTCTGGGAGTTGTTAATGATTTGGTTACAGTCATTAACATATAGTCATGTAGTATGTCATAGTCCACAATGATTTTCTTATCAGCTGGTAGCCTAATGTCGCACCTAATACAGTATAAGTGACGCCACATACCGCTACTCTATTACGAGAGGCGCTAAATATATAAATATATATATATATATATATATATTGACTTGCGCCCTTACTTCGTACCCAAGTTCTAAATGGCTTTCTTAGCAGTTTGTATGTTTTCATATTATCATTATCAGCAGAACGCAATGCAGTTAAATTAGCAGAAAGAACAAAAACAAAAAGACTAGCCAAGTGATAGAGTAAGTTTATCTCTTTCCCTTCTATATCCTTATTATTATGATGTTAATTCCCATACATGCAAAGCTAAAAAGTTCTTCTTTTATTCCCCATATAACCAAACTTCTAAAGTTTGTATTTTCAGGAAGTTATGGATTACATTATCTTGCTCTGACAATGTCCCACCCTTGATCGTTCATCTTCAGCCTATTTTCTAATTCCATCAACTAGAGTTTTTGATGCAGGGTAAGCAGCAGAAACCAAATTTCTCTCTTTCAGAATATCCATTTTCTTCTCCTCTCCTTCCAGTTGGATAAATGTCTCATCATGCTCAATTCTAATCAGTAAGTCCCGTTGTCAATTTTCTCCTTTAGTGTGAATCTTAAAACTCGAAATTACTCACTACATTTAAATAATACAATCAAATTATTTGTTGGGCTTCAAATATTTACGCGTACATATGCAGCACCCTTTCAACTTCTTATATTGTAGATGCAGACTTGCAGTAAAAAATATTTATAATTCTACCCGCTAACATATGGTACTTGGTCAAAACCAAAACCCAGCGTGGCCCATTTGGTTTCCATCCCCTAGCTCAATTAACTGCCCAAGGCCCCAAACCACAAGTTTACTTTATGGTCATATGTCCTCCTCCAAAGAGCAATAGCCATGATTTATGCTTACAACCCCCAATTCTTGAAATTTCGAATCTAAATATAATATCATAAATTTTAATAATCATCTTTAAATTGTCTACATATCATTAGACTTCAATACCGAGTTCTCAAAAAAAAAAATGCTAATCACGTGGTTATTTTCTAAAAGCTTATTTAAATATTTTGCGGGAAGGTTATTTAAACCGGTGGCATGGCTTGAGATGTTATCTAATGAATTTATTTAAATATTTTGGGGAAAATAATGAGTACATAGATAGTTGTTGAAAAAATATTATTAGGTCTAGTAATCCTTATACTTTATTCGATTTTTTCCAACAATTTATTCGACCATGGCCATGCCATTACTGGCACAATACAACATGGTGTAATGTAGTTTTGGTTAATCCAATGAAAGTAATCTTTAAGAACACGTCTGACCCGTTTTCAATGTTTTTTACATCTTATGCAGATGCTCTCCTCCCTTGCCGATACTAATGAGGAGCATCGAGAGAAATTGAGATGCCTATGTCAACTAGAGAGTGCCCCAGTTCTGTTGCGGAGTGAACTCAAGGGAAAGTCATACTTCGCGTATCACTTATTTTTTATTGTTTATATGTGCACCATGTGTATCAAATATTTGTTGTTGTCCTGTTAAATATATCGTTCGAATTTCAATTGTCACAATTATAAATCCAAATAGAGCTCCGTTTGAAACCAATTTTCTAAAATTAAGTTTTTCTCAATCAACTGGTGTAAGCTAAATATTCATATTGTGGATTTTAATGGTCGGTGTTGAAGTTACCTGAAAGTGTTTTCACAGAGCTTACAAAGCTAGCTAGGTAAGTCAATTTTTACAAAGCTTAACCAACATCAAGGCATGTGCCGTTACAGCACGGGTTAAGCCCTAGTATCATATATGGGATAGTTTTACCATTTTAGTACTTTACATTTGGGATCAAATTAATCTAAATACGTTTTTTGGATGTTACCTAGGGTTTGTTAATCCCTAATTAATGATACCGAATTTTTTTCACTAGGGGTGAAAGCTTATTTTAAATTCACCCAAGATTAACCCACGGTCAACTAATCTAAACCGAAGTCATCTTTCCCTCTAGTAAAAGTAGTTTTTCCCCTATTAATTATCCAAAAAGAAAACACATCTCTTCATCTTCTTCCTATTTTCTTTTCCTCTTCTTCCTCTTCTACCATTTTTTTTCTTCTCAATCGTTGGTTCACAAAATAGAATTGATGATTATCTTAGCCAATAATGATTTCAATTGGGTAAGCATTAGATTTGATTAAAATAGGGTTTTAAAAATTAGTTTCTGAACTTAATATGGTTGGGAAACCAAACCATAATGATTTTTTACGGTTGAGAAAACATGAACTTCCAACTGCATTTTAGGTTTTCAAAAAAAAAAAAAAATCTCATGGTTTGTCTACGGTTGGGAAAACATGAACTCCCAAACAATTTTTATTTTTGATTTTCTAACACTAATTATAAATCAAATTATTAGTCTAATTAGAATGTAAATTTGTGCACCCCTCTAAAACCGGGGTGCACATTCCGGCCATCCTCATTGGTCGGTAGAATTGGTCAAAACCAGCTAGTCTTTCGCTTTTTTTCTTTTTCTTTTTCTTCTGTTTTTTTTTAATTAAGAATTGCAAAATATCTCTCTCTCGGTCTTTTATAAACAACTAACAATTATCTCGTCTCTCCTAAATTCACTTGAGATCTCCAGTTATATCTTTGATTAAATCAAACCCAGTCTCTCATTCATTGTTACAGGAATCGGTAAGGTTCAAGAAAAGAACCCCTTTTTAAGTTTTTTAACCCTAAGATAATTTGATTATAAAGATTATTTGAGAAGTTTAGCTTGAGTAATTTTAATTTTGGTAGTTTTCTTAATCATAAAGTACTTTGTTTCCGGATCATATCATTCTTCAAACTTACACCTCGTTTGGTTGGAAGAATTGGATTCCTAGGAATTCAATTATGGGGTAATCCAATTCCAAAAGATTAACGTTTGGTTGAGGTAATCCAATTTCTTTTGTTTTTACCTTGGAATCCAATTCCATTGCACTACCAGACCAATGCAATGGAAATCAATTATTTTGGGGGGAATTGGATTCCTAGGAATCAAAATTCTCAATTACATGGAGTTGGTTTGGACTGTTTGGTTCAAGGAATTGGTCACATTCCCCCGGAATTGGATTACTAGGAATCCAATTCCTTGAACCAAACGCGTTGTTAGAAGAGCTCGATGACTAGAGATGCAGACAATGAACTCTAAATATCATGATCGTAATTACGAATCTTTGATTAAAATCTATCAAACAATATTAATTGTACCGATGTGTTGAAAATATATGTATTACGAAGATGCGCATGGAAAAATGATGGAATTCTTTTTTAGGAGACGGAGCAATAGATAATGAAGGTCATAGATTCATGGCTTATCTTGTTGCTGTAAAAAGTTGGATCACAAAATTGCTGCAAACTTAACACTATAAACACGTATGTGTAACCAAATTCCCCGATCTTGATATCAAATATACTTGTGAACAATTAACAGATCATTCAATTTGTTCGGCCATTAATCCTGGTACGTTCTTTAGATTTGTTTTATTCAAATTGGAAGAGAAAAGAAAGAGATAGAAAACGGAACATATATTAAATTATAAAACTTAATGTTAGAAAATTTATTTACACGCATTTATTTGGCAATGGTAGGTGGTTTTGACCAATGCTACAGACCAATGAGGATGGCCGGAATGTGCACCCCGGCTTTGTTTCCAATCATTTCCTTGTGCTTTGATGCATATTGGTTTTGTTCTCAAAATCTGTTCGACCCTATATGTTTGGTCATCTCCTTTGCGAGAAAAAATGTCATATGAAACTGTTTTTAACACTGGAAAGATAGATTTGATATGCGAAATTGGTGGAGACGCACTATAACTTGTATGGCTTCGCTATGATCTTAAAAAATTTCTGTAAGGTTTCCGATTTCTTAAATCAGTTCTATCAATATATTTTCCAAAATTTATCTCTTTCCTAGCTACCTGGTCTTGGAGGTAGTAAACCTCTTGAGGTTTAAATTTTAATATAACCTTTGAGCTTTAACCCAATTTTTAAAAAAGCTTGTTTCTTTTCCCAAGATAAAATATTAATAATAAAATTTCTAAATAATAAAGGAAAATTTTGAGATATGAGAGACCATGAATCAAATTTAAATTAAGGCCTAAAATAATACTCCCTCCGTTTCAGGAAAAATGTTACTCACTTTTTTATTTTAGCCTAAAATAAAAAGTGAAAGTAATATTTTTCCTCTAAAATAAAAAAATGAAAGTAATATTTTTCCTGAAACGGAGGTAGTACTAACTTTTGGGTCCACCAGAAAAACGATTTGTTTTCTATTGGTTGAGCTGTGGTAGAACAGGGCAGTCATGCTGAGCATAAAATGGGACCAAGCAGAAATTGCCAAACTTTTTTGACTTTCTAACGGAAGGTGCAAATGCAATGGCAGTTAAGGAAGTTAACGAACAAAGAAGTTCATGTCACATATTCATTGACATTCCCAACAGGGGGTTGGGTTCGTTCCAGGGTTATTTCATCTTAAGGGCGGTGGGTCCATTCCTATTGGGCGGCCGATGTTCCCATCGTAGGGTTCTTTCATCTTAGATTTATGACTTGGGAAAAATACGGTTTAGTCAAAAACCCCATCCAAATATACTAGTTAGTCCTGACTCATTCAACTAAGTACAAATTAGTCATTTTTCATTGAAAGTACACAAATAACCTTCCTGATTTACAATTTAATCCAAATATTTACAGTTTAGTCCAAAGTGACTCAAAATGATGTCAGCAATTTTAAATAATATAAAAAAGAGTTAAAAACAATTTATCTTTCGAACTGTTTGTCCAAAATTCACAAACTTTATATATTCGGAAAGCTCTTTCCGAGAGCTACAAAAAGAGTACTAATATGACTATATAATTCTCATTTTTAAAAAAACCTTAGTTTACGTTGGCGTACAAACATGTACATGTCTACAAAAATTCAAAAGACAAAACAAGGTGCACCAGTTTGTACACCAACATAGCAAAAGTAGACTGCAGCTGAATCTCATACGATATCAAGTTAGCTAGGTGATCCATTCCCAAGGGTTTACCGAACGCTCCTCTCATACCAGTTTGAAACTTGTCAGCTCCGACACATGAAAGCATCTTGTTGATACGCAAGACATGGAAATGATGTATTTATACTGTTCATCTATACATACAATGACGAAGAGGAAAAAGTGGTCAGCATAGAGATCAAACTATTGTTTCATAAAGTTTTTAACTGACAAGGAATCTAATAAAACAACAAAATAAATTATACAATGGGAGCTAGATATTGGTGACCCATAAGCTAAAATACCGATGTAGCACCAGTTTCTAACTTATTTTTCACCTAGGCCTATATAATTGAGTAATCATTGATAGCATGAATATTGGGTAACACATTGATAAACCATCCAGTTCTACAAACTACAGCTCAGAAAAAATGATTATACTAACTTACAAGTATGAGCTTAAATCTATTCATCTGTCTGCAGAGATTATTTAAATAAAACTGTTCGAAAATGGAACTGAAGCTGCAAAAAATATCCTAGAATGTACATTATCTTTGCCTAAGAGATGTTACAAGGATCTAAATTTCCAATGAGAGGACAACTTTTGATGGTATAAGAAAGAGATGCAGTAACTTTTGATGTTTTGTGATATAAAAATCCAACATTTATACCACAAAAATGCACATATTACTGAGATAACATAATAGTGTACAACTTTGTACACATCTATAGAAAATCCAACACCTGTATAATTAGTGTTTTCCCAAATTTTTGGTTTGTATACATAAATATAGTCCTACAAGTGTACAACTATTTACACCTAAATAATCAACATTTGGACTACTATGCACACCTAAATAACATAATATGTGTGTACAACTATGTACACATTAGTGCTTTCCCTAATTTCTTAGACTTCAAAATGAATAACATGTGTACAACTATGTACACTTTAATAATCAACACGTGTAAATGAAAATGAAAATGAAACCACCAAACAGGGAGAATTTAATTGGTTGAATCGGAACAGCTAGATTGCTAAGTGATAAAAGACAATTCTTCGATATACAAACAAAACAGATGATGGGCATATGGTATGTGTATTTAATTAAGAACAACAAGCTTTTAGCAATTCTTCAAGTAGTTTTATGCAAACAAAACTAAGGATGGGCATTAAGTATGTGTAACAAGCTTTTTGCAAACCTTCATGTAGTTTCTGATATGAGTCAAGTTCTCTGGAACTCCTGCTCGAGGTGGTAAAACTTTGGCGCCAAATTAAAATTAACGGCTGGGACTTTCTCTCAATTGACAAAGGATCCTGAAACAAAGAGAATACAATCACAAGTTATCTACAATATAGATACAATCGAACAAAAACTAAGTACATGTAAAACAGAACAAGCACATATAAACAGAGAAAAACGCATATTATAGGTGCACAATTATGTACACATTAAGAATCAACATGTGTACAATTATGTACACCTTAGTTACTACTCTATGAATTGCTGGTGGGAACCCATTTAGATGAGGACATAACAAACACAATTGCCACATCTAAATCATTCCATCTCGTTCACCTGGTAAGAGAAACTTCTGCACAATTCTTCCTTGCATCAACAATTGTTTTTATTTGCATCACTTTTTCCTCCCTTAAAACCACCTTCTTGGATATGAATGCAAGCTTTTTGAGGTAACATTTCAAATAAAACAAGACGATAAACACCAATACCAACCAATGTGATGAAAAAATCATGTTAAATGTAGAGCACCCAATGAAAAATTCAGTTCACAAAACAAAATATCGAATCCAGGAATCGATATATGCACTCACTAGAAATCAAGAGGTGTATAATTATGTGTACATTAATGATCACCAGGTGTGCAATTATGTGCATATTAACCATCAAAATGTGTAGAACTATGTGCACATTAACGATTTATAGGTGTGCAAATCTGTACACGTCAACTAACAGGTGTACCCCTATGTGCACATTAATAATCAACAGGTGTACAACTATGTGCACGTCAACTAATAGGGTGTACAAATGTGCACATTAAAGACAAGATGTATACAATCATGTACACATTTAGAATCAACATATGTACAACTTGTTGACACCCCAATTTCGCACCTTCCATGGAAAATATCAGTCTTATGCTTCAAAGCCGAATACAAGGGAAATTCTTTATGGAACAATTAAGGATTTCCATATCCTTTAAATTAGCCCACAAACACTACTCCTACCCATTTCATTACCCATTCAAACCCAAGAGTTCTTGCTATCACATTGAAGAGGAGGAAAATACGAAGTCAATGGCGAAAGAACGGAATCATTCTGAGTTTGTATGAAGAAGTTATGAGCAAAACAAAACTCAGAAGAAGTTAAGGGGCAGTCAAGTTTAAAGCAACCACTAGAGGGAGTCAGGTCTTTTACAATAGGGGGGTGCCAAAATACAACAGTACTAAAGGCACCTTATTTATTACTAAGGGCACTTCTTCTACTTCCTCATGAAGAACATGAAGAACATGAGTGTTTTTAATGGTGGTCATCATGATGATCACGATGGTGATGGATTTTGATCAACAATGATTGTTGATTTTGAATACATCACTAGCTTCCCGGGGACGATAGGGAGCTTGGGTAGGAGCCTGATTTCAAATCAATCATGTTCTTGATGCGATAAACAAGAATACATCGGTGTAAACGATTACTATGAACGATAATGATGGGACCCGCATGTCATAATCATGTTTGTTAAATTGACGCACGCAATTGAAAAAAATGAAGAAAGACGAAGAAGAAGGAAAAGAAGAAAGAAGGGACGGAAGAGGCGGCTGATTTTTTTCTTCGCTTCCCATTAGATTTGCGGATTAGGCACAGTGATTCATTGGCTATAAATAGAGATCAACTTTTCGTTCAAAAAGAGAGACTCAAAAACAACTTCTCATATTAAACACTTCTTCCTTTACTTTTCTTTCGCTTATTCTTGATAGAAATATCAAATCAAGTATTGTCTTTAAGTTCTTAAGAGATTAGCATTAAATTGCTGGTACTTTAATTACTTTCAACATATTTAACGGAAGTAAGAAATCATTATAATAATTCCTTTCAAGTTTCTATATCATATTTCAGGTTAATTGTCTTTAAGTTCTTAAAAGATTAGTATTAAATTGATGGTACTTTAATTACTTTCAACATACTTAACGGAAGCAAGGAATCGTCATAAGAATCCTTTCAAGTTTCTATATCATATTTCAGGTATATTAATTGCATATCTCTTTGGTAAATTATGTAGTCATACGGAAACGGAATGGTTTTCCATTTCGTAGTAACACCGTGACTACTCTTCGCGTTACATAAGAAATTTGTGTTGCATTATTAATTTTCCCAGTGGGATAAATCAAAGTGTGGGTATAAAGCGAAATTCCCTCCCACATTAGACCCATTGTCAAAATAATAAGGTTCGCATCAATCATATTCTATTGAGCTAATCTGCAGGTTAATTGTTTAATTTTTGAAATTTCATCCAAATTTCAAATTTGAACGCGAAATTAATTCTAGTTCTAAAATATGGACCTGAAGTTGAATTAGAATATTTAACAAAGTTTCTCCAAAAAATTCTCATAATGTGATTCTATCGTCGACCTAGATTTTACATGATCTTTATCATGATTAGGATTTCCTTTAATCCTTTACTATCAGATTGATTTGGAGTCGAACTAGATTCTAAAAATTTAGGAGTTGGCCAAAGCCCCCCCTTGGATACCAAAATTATTCGTCACTATGCATCACTATTCACCAGTCACTATACATCACTATTCACCAATCATTATGCATCACTTTTCATCACTATTCGTTACTATGCATAACTATTTATAAACATTCCCCTTTAATCATTTAGTAGAGGCCGATCTTACGATTGGGCGGTTGATGGATGCCTAACACCTTCCCATCCCGTACTAGAATCTCCTTACCCAGATTCTCTGATAGCAGACCAAAATATGAAAGTCATAACTAGTTTTATTTTCCCGAAAGAATTCAAATTAGTTAAAGGGTCCTGACTCCCCTTAGTCAGGTGGCGACTTCAAAACAGCTCTCTCTTCCTTGCAAAGTTATCCCGCGACTTCAAAACATCTCTCTCTTCCTTTCAGAGTTAGCACCCTTACTAACGAACTAGTGAGAAGCTACCTCTGTCCGACCCTGTGCGGTAAACATCCACGAACGGATGGGCACATGGACTATCAACCCTTTGAAAAATTAGGGATCCTAATAGACCGGCCCTCAACCCGTGCACAACCCTCGATTTCTACACAACTATGTACACATTACCAATTCAATATCTAAAGAGCTGAAAGTCGGATTCTACTCAAATTTGTAAGGAGCTAGTAACCCATATGTTAAAGAACTTACTAGTATTTGCTTCTCCATTCATTGTATCCAATGACCTTGTTCCCCAATCTCATCTTGTCAATTCTCAATTTGTTCCATGTGAATTGTATATAGAAATGAAGTTAATATCTTAAAATAAAATCTCTCATAATCACTAAAAGAGCTCTGTAAATCAAAGCCAGATCAACGTCTCCATTTCCCAGCTCAATTTCATCAACATTTTCAACTAAACATCCTACTGATCACTTAATGCACAAGCCAAGATAGATCAAAAGATGGCGCGAAAAGCATAATCTAACCTCTTTTTTGTTCAACGGAATTTGAAAATATGGTCACTGCCACAGCCTTCTCAAAGCATTTTCTGGGTGTATTCTGGAAACACAAATTTTGTTTCTTTGGACGGTTTTGGAAAACATAAATGAAGACGGACTATCTATTAAAGGAATCAACGAAATGAAGAATCTCATTTAATCTTTCCACTATCAAAGTGTAATCAGACATGGCAAAAATATTTATATCGGGTGTAGCTTCTGTAAATGGAATCAGATGTCGTTCCAACATAATCAATAGGTGTACAATTATGTACACATTAACGATCAAAGGTGTACAACAATGTACACATTAACTATAGTGGCGGAGCCAACCCATGGCAAGTAGGCGGTTGCCTACCCTGCCGGGTTGGCTCCAAAGCCCAATTTATCCTGTCTTGAGTCATTTTTTCGACATTCCCAGCCTTTTTTTTTGCCTTTTGCCTATCCTTAACAATTTTTGCCTCCCCTTAGGCAATTTTCTGGCTCCGCCACTGATTAACTATCAATACGTGTACAACTATGTGCATATTAACACAAAACATGAATATTTTATAGATGATCATTACAGCTTATACATAAAAAATAATACAAACTCACAAAATTCAGCAAAATCCTGATTCCAAGATAGAGAAATCAAACTCACAAAAATAAAAGAAATACAATTACCATAAAAGAAACCATCTTTAGAAGCTGCTCGTAACTAAAAATAGATATAGATACTAGTCCAGAAGGGGCTATAAATAGATACCAACATTTTGTTTCATATGACTACAAGTTACAGATCGCTTTACAAAACAGTGTCTCTATATTTTGTAATTTACTACCACAAGTAAAGAGGATTGCCGGAATTGTTCTTTTTATTCTACATGTTTTCCAAGTGTACAATATCTCTATTAGCTGACAACTGCATATGTAAACTATGATTACATTTGGAACCGGCACAAATTCTGACGGTAATCTCTACTTATTTGCACGCCTAAATCTGTTAATACCCACTGTTACCACGAATTATAGGTCCATATTACATGTCCCAGTCCAATCAGAGAAAATGAGATAAGCTAGCTGTTGAATCCAACAACGCGCACACACCCTGGCCTTGGTAGATGGTTTTTCAACAAATGAATGATGATGATTTTGCAACTTTAAAATGCATTCATGACTCCAAAAGAGATGTCAAAACATGGCACTACTCTTAAAACGTGTCTATTTATTATTAGCTGCTAACGTAAGAGAATAAAAAGAGACAAAAATATAAAACAAGATTGCACAAACAGTACAGCCAATTCCATTAGTAAATAAATAAAAATCGTCATTTCTACAAATTCCATGGGGACTAATCAAGCTTGGAGTTTCATAGAGCATAGTAAAGCCATGTAAGCCAAAGAAACAAACAAGCTAGTAATCAATTAATTGGGCTTCCATAAATAGCTCTCTAGTCTCCAGCCACTTAGGAATCTGACAAACACAACACAACCCGTGCGAAAGCACTAGGATCTGGATCTCTCTTCTTGCTAACATCAAATTATAGTAATGCAGAGAGTCATAGATAATAGATGCAGGTCATGCAATGGATGGGTGCACTTCAATCATCAAATACCTAAGATAAACTACGATAGACATGTATATGTGTATATATTTAAGGTAATAGCATTGTGATATTGAAAAAAACAACAATCAAAATAAGAGCATGTAATGAATTATTGTTCCAACCAAGAAGAATAATGGACACAACTTGCTGCAAACAGTACTGAGAGTCGAGCGAAACGCATTACCCGTAGACCAAAAGCTTTCATGTGTTTCCCACTCTAAAGCTCACGCATTTGACCACTCAAATCAACTAGAGATTTAGAAGGAACACAACCTCTGTTAACACAAGTTCCTCCCATACATCTCCCTCAATAATATGGCAGTTTTCAATCCCTATAACAGCCACATTCACCACTGAAAAATCAACGATCTAAAACACATATTCATCGAATTAAGCTTAAAATCAAAAATAAATAAATAAATAAATCAGAAAACCTAAAATTAAAGAATCAAATCGAAATAATTCATAAAACAGATGAATCATCAAGATACGAATACAACCAATGTTTTGGTCAATTAAATTGAAAATAATGATAAAAGGTTGAATAGATTTTTGATTGATCAGAAAAGCAAACATCCCAAATTGATAAAAATCGAATTAAAAATAAAATCGAATAAGAGATTAACGGATAAAGAGTAATCAAAGTAGTTCAAATACTAACCTGAAAACTAATTGATCAAATAAACATTGATTCTCACACGAAGAAGATCTGAAACTCCTCCTATTTGTCTGATCTGTATATAAACCTCTCCACTGATCGATTTCATAGTTTCAGAGACAAACTACACCGAGATGATCAAGAGATGGAAAACTAAAATCCTTGTAATTTGAAAGGAGTAATAAAATTCCATTGTTGCAGAGATCTGCCGACTGAGGACGACAAAGTGAAAAAATGACTTGTGAGTTGTGAACAAATGAATATGCAATTTTTATTCTAGGGTCATTTTGGGCACAAAAAAATAATAATTTGGACCGAATCGTTAACAAATGGACTAACTCGTTTCTCATTGTGTAAATTTGGACATCTTAGTACTAGGTTTGGGAGGACAGGACTAGAGTGTCTAAAACCCAACAATAATGGGATTAAACGTTAATTTCTAGTTATGACTTCTGGGATTGATCACTGGATCGAGTTAGGCTAGCAGTAAAAAGACTTTCAAGTAGTTCCACTATAGTATAAATTTTTTAAGCGGTTGTAAATTGACTGAACAAATCTGTACAAGATCAGAAAAAAAGCTAAACAAATCTCGCTCAAATTTTGTTTACAGGCCTTGGAGGACACACAATGCAACTTAAAATTTACATGATACTATAACTTAATGCTACTGTAATCACTGACAATTTCCACTTCAAATCAAAAATAAAAATAAAAATGTGATCCTTTAATGTATAAACTCGTATCAATATTAGTATTCAATCCTATCTCAATGAGACAGCTTACGAGAATGAACTCCCCTTGATCCTGTTCTCACGCGTGAGCTGAGACCATGCAAACGCTGGCTTCTACTACCAATGGAGTCTGAATCACTACCAAGTGGAATGATTGAATCTCCGCCTTCTAGTATTCTCAGAACCTAAAAGATAAAAAGGGAAAATGTGTATCCAAGATCAGTTTTACGAGATTCTAGAGGGTTTGCAGGAGGAAATTGACAGATACGGAATGGAGTGTTTACTTTGACAGTGAACATTACCTTTGACATTGAGGGTCTAGACTCTGGATCTCGCCGTAGGCACAAGGAAGCTGCTTGAGCCATGGCTCTCAGTTGATGTGAGAAGTTTTGGATTTGGTTGGAATCCAAGTTTGGGTCTAGCAGTTGATGGTTAATTGCTAGGTCTTGGCTTTGTTCTTCTGGTACCAATTGAGGGCGGGAACATTCGACTAAGAACTGCCGCCCTTTAGAACGAGCTATTCCAATTGTTTTCCTACCAATAATTAGCTCCATTAACACCACCCCAAATGCATATACATCTGCTTTCTCTGTAATTCTGTCACCTTCTATGTACTCTGGTGCAAGATACCTGGACACACATTATGAAAGGCGATTATCATTCAATGTAGGAAGAAACATTGTTTCATCCAGAGTCCTATTTGCAAATCCGTGCATCATCATAAGCTACAAAAGTTTCAATAGTATCTGCATCTACTCACCCCAAGGTCCCAACTACCCGCTGCTCAGTACCATCTTCTAAGTCTGGTTGCCATTTTGCAAGACCAAAATCTCCAACCTAACGTGTAAAACCAAACGGTTACTTTTGATAGTTATACTCTTGATATTACACCAGCTTCACAACAGAGATGAGTTAGGTAGAAAGAGAAAGAATCATACAAGGGGTTCATAATCGTGGGTGAGAAGGATGTTGTTGGGGCGCATATCTCTGTGCACAATGCACCCCACCCTGCAGTCTTCATGAAGATACCTCAAACCTCTTGCTGCACCAATTGCAATCTTAAGCCGTGATTTCCAATCTAGCGGTTTTTTGTTTTGCCCTGCTTAAAGCAAATCCAGGAATTATATCAGATCTATTATAAGGGTTTCATCCTACACTGCAGAATGTAGAGAAAAGTGAGAAAGAGATTACCGTATAAATGGAAGTCCAAAGAGCCATTGCATACATACTCATAAACTAAGACTCTTCTATTTCCTTCTATACAAAAACCAACCAACATCACAACATTTCTGTGTTGCGCACAGCTTAGTACCCCAACTTCCCTACGAAACTCGGCCTCACCTTGAGACCCAGCAATCTTCAGTTGCTTCACAGCCACCACCTGACCATCACTTAAGACACCTCGGTGAACTGATCCAAACCCACCTTCTGCCAATAAATCCGCCTCTGAAAACCCATTTGTTGCTTCCTCAAGCTCTTTGTAACAGAACCACCTCGGTGGTTTCCCAAAGATGGGTGCTCTATGTTGACATAATGAACATAGAGGGGGAGGAGCTGTAGTAATTCTACTTAAAAAGACTGCATCTCTTACATCTTCATTGAAAATGTGATCTGCTGGCGGTGATTGGTTGACCCTGGGTTCTTGAATCTTCTCTTCATCGAATTGGACAAACTTCTCACGTAGTGTCCTTGGAGGGCGAGTTTTATTGTTGCGAGTAATCTTGTTGTTTTTGATAGTTGAGTTCTTCTGTTCATCAACAGGATGATTTGGACGAAACCAGTATTTATTCCCATTACTTTTAGTCACAGATGCTCTCGAATTTAAAGAGATAAAATCTTCCTTGACTGATCCAAATGATGAAAGTGAATGATCTGAGTCGACGCGTCTATGTATAGATCTAGGCTTCCCTGCATTGTTAATCTCAAAAAGTGGGTTTCTTTCTGATACAAAGAACGGAGACGCTTCAGCTTCAGAACTAGATAGGGAAGTTCCTTCAGTGGTTGTCCTAGTGAAGGAAGTTGTTGGTTCATCTGGGCTGCTTACTGGAGTTGAATGCCTAATCCTATTATCTTGCGATTCTTTGGCTTTTAATTCTGTTGTCGGAGAAAAAGATGATTCAATTTCACCAGAGCCTCCCAAGTTAAGTCTAAGAATTCTTGGTCGTGCACGTTTCATCACCACAATGTTACATTGGAGTTCCTCCATGCAAAGCTTCTCCTCCTGCTTCAAGTGTCTGGGACAGCACAACAATATCAACCTTAACAAAGTATGACTCGAAAGATTAGTTTAACAGCTGAGTTTCATTAGTACTCATCAAAGTAATTCACCTAATCGGCTCCTATAAAAACAAAATCCACTTATCATGACAATAATTATCTCTTCTTTCCCCTTAATTGTACTTTAGAAAACATATCATATCTTCACACATGTAAATATGGAAACAGAAAGACATCCAAACACAAATCCACGAAATCAGGCGCAGATAAAGACCTAATATCTACTCGTATATGTACCTTACGTTCGCGCATACTGCATACTCTGATAACTCTACATGTATCTAAGAATCTTACGGCATAGTTCATCCAAACACCTGAAAGTTCTTACGGTTTGACCAGCTAGTAAATTTGCTAAACTATTTGGAAATGTACCTATGTACATTTGAATCAAACTAATATTCGACCAGAAAAATCATGTGGGAGTATGCTTTACTACTCTACTAGTAATTAAGATTAGAGAATATTAAAATTGATTGAAGATTAAAATACACTTAGCAAATGATTAGAAGCAATATGAATAATTAAACATAGAAATTAAATTAATACATTATTTGAATTTACTTGTCCAATACGACCCAGTTGGCTCCAGCTCTCTTTGATTCCGTTGCCACCACTCCAGCAGGCGTACCAGAAACCATCTTAATCTTTATTCCGACCTATACATAGTACAAAAAAGCTAGAATTTTAAAGTTATAGTTTAAC
This sequence comes from Papaver bracteatum, assembly GCA_023529315.1. Taxonomy (NCBI): domain Eukaryota; kingdom Viridiplantae; phylum Streptophyta; class Magnoliopsida; order Ranunculales; family Papaveraceae; genus Papaver; species Papaver bracteatum. The sequence continues at coordinate 1,487,630 of JAJJWX010005418.1, read as the reverse complement.
CAAACACCTTTTTCTCTTAAACAAGTTTATTTAATTCTACTTAAACAATTAAGCAGCTAAGTAAGTTTAATTCTTAATCAATTTTCTCAGCAAAATAGTTACAGCATTTGTAATAAATTGCTGTCAGATTCCGGTGGTGCTCGGAATCTTACCAAACTAACTACTGAACACACAAAAATCATGTCAGAACACCAACCAAATTGAATGATTGACTTCGGTTTTCAGTTAATAAAAACATAAAAATTCACGTCATAATAAAAATACTATCGAGTAAAACCCAAAAAGAAGGTCGTAATATTTTGATTTTTCAATTTTTACCTCGTTCTGATTGTGAAATTGAAGTACCATCTGAGAAAAAGAATCTGAGATCTGATACATCCTATCAGGCGAGTTATCTCGAGTTCTCCCAGCACAATCTCCGTTTAATATCGGTAAATTCCATAACTTTCGACCTTCAGATAACCAAATTCACAGAAGAGAAAAAACAATTAAACATAAAATCACATAATTCATACTATCCCTGAATGGGTGTTACAGAAAATTATCCAGCGTTTAATGAGAAATAGTAAGTGAAATTACCTCTGGTTTCTGTAGAAATAACAGCGAGAAGAGTAATTTGATCACCAGGACGAACAATATTAGTAAGTGCCCAAGTTAATGCTGTTTTAGAAATGTCTTTCTCTGCAGCTCTAACTGCTACCACAACTTTACCTCCCGGTGAAGGTTTCATTCTTTCAAAAATTGTAGAGTAACAAGTATCCTCTTCTCTAATTCTCCCATGAATTCCTCTTGTTTTAGCTGAAGAGTGTTGTTGGGTTTGCCAGAATTCACCAGAATACATTTGGGGTTTCTTCCTTTTCTAATTTCAATCACCTCGAAGTTGCAGAGGAATAATGAATTTTGAATGTGAAGAGAAGAAAGAAGTGGGTCTTTGTCACGTTTTCTTTCAAAATTTTGAAACTCTGCTAGTTTTTTAAAAACGGAATCCTGTAAAATTTTGATTTAAAGATAAAAGAATATTATAGCCATGGTTAGTGGTTACTTCGTTCCTGAATATCTTTCTTTTTTGGATTAAAGTAATCGATTCTTCTCACTTTTGTATCTTGTCTTTATGAAATGAGAGTTTTCTTAGTATCCAAGAATTGCAACGATAATTCATAGCATGACTAGCTAGAAGATTTTCTTTCTTTTTTTCCCTTTCCCCTTTACTTCTTTTTGAATGGAAACTTCTTTCTCTCTGTACTAAGAAAAACTACCTTGTATCGCCTTACGCACCCCATTGCGTGTACTATTTGTTGGAGTATGATAAAGAAGAAATCATGCTCGGAGGAGGCGAAATACTGTATGATTTTAAAACAGTATATATGACGCGTATAATCCAAACGGCTAAAGACTTTGTAGTCTTGTTACACAGTTTATATTTAAGGACAGATTAACCGACACTTTTGTTGCTTACTGCTAATATCTTTAAAAATGAAGTAATAGGATGTTTGGATAAGTCATAAGAAGTTAAATGAAAAGCCAGAAACTAGTTTTGGAATATGGTTTCAGAATAAATTTTAAAAGCAAATTAATTAAATTAATGAGGGAAGATCCCTTTACATGCTTATGGTTACATTATCTCACATTTTGCATGTCTTTTTGTGAATAAAAACCAAATGATAGCGTATTTGAAGCTAAGATTTTGGGGATATGTTCTTCTTATAAAGATCTACATACCCACCAAAAATGAGCACATTCCGAAATGTATAACTTTACCATCTACTATTTCGAAACCCAACCGTCGAAAGTCGATAAATTCTCAACCGTTTAAATTAAGATTGATGATAAATGATGAGGTTTGGTATTTCAAAATGTGCTCATTTTTGGTGAGTATGTAGATCTTTATAAGAAGAATATATCCCAAAAATCTTAGCTTCAAATACGCTATCGTTTGGTTTTTATTCACAAAAAGGATATGCAAAATGTGAGATAATGTAACCATAGGCATGTAAATGGATCCTCCCTCTAAATTAATAGCCTATTTGGTTACTACAAAAGTCTACTTCTGGGATCGACTCTGCTTCTACATTAGCAAGAGCACTCTAAAAAGTATCCTATAGGCTGTATAAGCATAGACCAACCTGACTCATGTCTTGTCTAATTTGTGAGCACATGTACCAAAAAGTGCTAGTTGAGTTTAGGGTTAGCTAACCTACTAGTACTCCTACTGCTACCTACCTACCCATGTTTGGCATGATGGTCTCTAGTGGAGTTTGTTGTGTATACTCGTCCTAGTCTGATTCAACTGCATCTGATTTGTCTAAAACTTGTTTAAATCATAAATAACTCTAGCTTTAGACATTCTGGGAAAAGAAACCAATTAAAGCATGATTCTTTCTCTTGACAAAAAATTCAGCAGAAATGAACAAGAAAAACAATGGCAAAACATATTAGGCAGATGTTAGCCTAACTGCCTAGTGCCTAACCACAACAAAAACAAATGATATATCGGAAAAGACCACATAAAGTAAAGACTGCAAACAAAGTTAGATGAGAGGACAGGCATATCAGGCAATGTACATTAGAATGAATAATAAGGGCAGCTCAGATTTGGATGTCTGTTGAGATTTTGTTGAAAACATACACGTACAAATTATTAGGTTTTCTCGTGAAAATGACAGCTAGAAATTGATAAACAAACACGGAGAAAAAGAAACAAGAGGGCCATTTTCTTAATAATATTACAGAAACACTCTTTTGGATTCACGTTACCAGATGAGAATAATTTAGGAGATTGTGTGATTATTGAAAGATTAAATGTTAGAATTGACAAATAGAATAGCAGACACCACGCAAACACTGAAACACTTCACCTTGGTCCCACTATACTCCGCATTCAAGTACTCAATGGTTCAGATCCTCTGGTGATGATGGAACTCTTTTAGCACAGGTGTTGGTCTAATTCAACTCAAACCAATTCAACATATCTATTTTTTGGGTCCAATAATTTTGATCCCATTAATGTCATGATGGACTATTGGGGATCTCCATACTTGACCACACCAGACCATGTGCACATACATGGGGTACTAATAGCAACCTAAATATATCTTTTTTCTGCCTTTGGTGGTTCTGTGCTCGGCAGAGGTAAACTGGCGACCTGAGATCAAAACCCACTTATTTCAGTAGTTCCAACACATAAAACGATTGGAAGTTCTCGAAAAAATGAAATGGGTGGGGTCATGGTGGGGTTTATGTGGTGATGCAACTTAGAACTAAGGGTTAGATATGGCTCACAACCTAACCAGGTTAAGATGTATTGCTAGTTCCAAGACCACCTCGGCTATTCTGCTAATTATCAACTCATTTTGCAAAATCTTTAGAATTAAACGAAAGAAATTGATTCGATGAACAGTATATGATTCTGTTGGGCAGTCTCTGGTTTAGGCTAAACTGGAGAAGAACAAACTGATAATGAATCAAGAACACTGATTCTATCTTTTACAAGGAAGATCCTAAACAGATATATATTGAACGATATTTGCGCAAGGATAAACTAAACAAACCATGTGAATAATCTAGGGACTATCAAATATATTATATTGGAAAAATGTTACGGTAATCATGTCATGGATCTGATGAATATTTTGAGAATTTTTTTTTTTTTTCAAATACAAACAAAAAATGCAAACCTTAAAGCGTGACAGGATGATTCATCCTTGTTTTTAACAAAGATGAGTTTCTCTTCTTACTGGGTTGGGCTGGCAGGTTAAGAAGTGAAAATATATATATACATATTTTTCCCAACCAAAACTAGCACTAATGGGCAAAAATGTTACCTCCATGCTTGATGAGAAGGGTGTTGCCAAGATACTCGATTAGTGTATGAACTCACTGCCTCGTTTAAAACCCCAAGCTTCCTTTCTATGACATATTATAGCGGACCTGTTCCTGCACACTCAACAAGATGTTTTTGACGGACCAACCAGATCTGTTAAGTTCTTCCTTTAATAGTTCAACATCCTCTAATGTACAAGCACATCGTTTGACATCTTCGACCATCTTAAACCACTCACTAAGAAGAGACTCCGACACAACATTGGTTTCCATAATTTGCTTCCACTTGTCTCTGTGGCGAAGTTCCTCACGGATATAACATGCCTACATCACAACACAAACCCAAATTAAAACTTACAAAGGAAAAGATTACCGAAACGGTTGCTATAAAAAATATTATACGACACGTATAATAATTTTTGGTTGCATCAATCTATATAAATTCACCTTACCTGCAGCAAACCCATGATAATATCAGCAACAGAACATCCTTCACGTAAACAAAGAAGAACACCTTGCTGAAAAGAGGGAAATGACAGGAGATGAGTAACAAACTAAAATTCTTAGTGCAACAAAACTGCTCCAAGTGTTGTGCTAGTAGAGCTTCTTTTTATACGCTGACCTGCTTATTACTTCTGAAACCTTTTGGGGTGGTCTCCAAGCATATGAAGTAAGAATCCTCCCCTCTCAAAGACTGCATTGTCAACATTGAAATCTTGGGAATTGGATCCTTGGGGTCTACACAACCGATTCTAATTGGCCAAAGCAGTCTACCTGATGCGAAGCACATCAATCATATGTAAGCTCCATGGTTAATGAAATCTCTTTTTTAAGCAGCAATGATGTAAGAAAAGCTCAATCATATGAAGTCACAGAATAATTTCACCTTTTCTCCACGGAAAATCAATGCCTTCCTCCTTACTAACCTCTGCTGGTGATGGGACTTGCTTCAAGTGAATCCACCCATCCAGTATGATCTCAAGTCTATCCTGAATATTAAATGCACATATTAAGGATTCAAAACTAAGAATCTGTTACCAAAACTAGAACAACTACCCTTTCTAGTAATTGCTAGTCCAACAAGATACAATCAAATATCAAAACACAGGCAAACCCCGCATCAATGTAGGCATAATGTGCATGGAAACCTCCAAATAGAATCACACAATCTCACCAAAGGTAACAAAACCATGCAGGATTATTTCTTACCTTTGCTTAGACACCTGCATGGTTTGTTACCTTGATTAGATTGTGTAATTTTCTACGGAGGTGCATCTGATGTGCCCTTGTTTGTGGTGCAAATCGAGCCTCCAGCACTTTCCAGACTTCTTGTGATGTTGATAAACCAACAACACAAGTCATTACACTATCAGTTAGAAGAGTCTTTAGAACTGGGAAGGGTATGTGGGGGCTTTGCTAGGCTTACATCAACATATCCCTGTAATTTGTAACCCTTGGAAGTGGTTTGAGTTGAGTTTTTCCATAAAAGATAATTTGTGTCATTAAGCTTGATGTTAATGAGGTGATTGATGTGTAGCTGTAGTAGGGTAGAAGTGTTATCTTCCATTGATTAGGAAGAAAAATGGTGTGGTTTTAGGATTTATGACGAGATGCCAACTCAAGATTTAGTTTCGCAGGAAAATCTTCCACACTCTTGTGGAGATTGAATTCATATATTTATAGTCAACACACTTACAGGATGTACATAGTTTCCAGAGTCAACAGACCATAAATTAAGTTGGAGATTGACTAAGTTGTTGTGGAGTCATTCAAATCTCAAGACTCAGTCAGTAGAGATATTTTAGGGCTTTGGATACAAGTATCCTTCACACTCACAAGTGCAAGAATAATAATCCTTGACGCTCACAAGTGCAAGAATAATAAATTTCAAGCCATCCAATGACCTATTTCTTTTGTCAAGCAGGTATAAAAGAAATATTCCAAAGAAGACAAACCTTTGTCAATGTTTGTAGATGTACATGCTTGAGCCCTTGGTAGATTCCTAAAAGGTCGATTGCTGAGAAAACTGGGTACACAACAAAGGGAAGTACAGCTAGTAATCTGCACATTGACGAATAGCCAATTAGGATGAGGGATATATTCAAAATAAAAAATAAAAAAGATGCAATGAGATCAGTTTATAAGCAACAAAAAAAGTATTTTACCTTCTGAACCAAAGCAAGTAAGCATGAAATTATAGACTGAATTCAGTAAGTATAGAGTTTATAATTTGGTAGTGAAAAAAACAAATACTTAAAGAGGATAACCTTTCATTATTCTTGCACATCAAGTTCAAAAATGCTGCAAGCATGAGACCGACGTTATCAAAGCAAACTGTTTGAATCTGAGAATCCAATTCAAACAGAAGAAGATTCAGAATACTGGAGTTTAAAGTATAGCATGCAGAATTGAAGTAATTTACTTAATTACCACACCTGTGCTTTTGCAGAAACTTCACCGAGATTACCAGCCACTGCAAAACTTCGATGTACAGCGGACTGCTCATTCAATAAAAATCTTAAATTTAGGGAAATAGCTAAATGAACCTAACAATACTCTTATTCTCCTCTTATGGTAAAGATTAGAGGCGATATGTTGAGAATTCAAAATATTACTAGATAGAGGACTTACACCAGTTGCCAAGTAACCAGCCAAGCTAATTTGTTTCGCAATGTTGGCCATGGTTGCGAGAAGCAAGAAATAGCGGGGGAAAACAGGAGTCAGCAATTCAACACCAATACTTAATGTAAACATGATGGACGTTGAGAACCTGACCCTCTTAAATGAGGCAAATAAAGCACGTTGGAACATGCTTAGTTGCTTACTCAGTACATAGAAGAACATCAAATTCCATAGTGATACTAATTGGCAGGATCTCACCTTCAAATTAGTGTCAAATGCAGAGGCGAGGCTGGCAGTATAAATACATCGACTAAGCCGTCCCAGCCCATCTTTCAGTACCCAGTTCAATGCAGCAGCTGAAGGAAGGGACTTGGAATAGCCAAACCCCATTGCTCGAAACATTGCCTAGACAATCGAACCACAAATTCATTCATCTACAGAATTCATGTAAAACCCAATAGCTGGAGTGAATATTACCTGGGTAGCAAGAACTCGAAGTGCAGAACTGAAAACCGCGTGCAAGAATTTCCACTTCACATATTCCATATAGTTTTCCTGAACTTGTTGAGGAATAAAGAAATCCCGAACAGCCGAAGCATAAAATTGGTACAATTTACGAAACCCATAATCGAATTCATCAGAATTTGAAGGAGTTTCATCAAAAGACACCAATTTTAATTGGGTTCCATCCCAAAAATAACGAGAAGACTTACCAGAAGTACGAATTACAACTGGAAGACTAAATGCTTCTAGTTTCTCTCCTCTTTCAATTCTTTCAGACTCAAACCCAAATGAAGTTTTCAATGAACATGAAAGATTTAACCTTTTGGGTCTTCTTAAGTTTGATTTTGAGAAAACATTGTGGGTTTTGTTGGAATTCCATGGAAGTTGAAAATGAAGTTGAGAATCACCACATACTTGAGACAAGGATTGCATCAGCGGAACCCCTTGAACTAACTTCAACTTTGAATAAGAAAGAAATCAATAAACCCCAAAGTGAGAAGAATAAAATCCGGCAGTTTTTCGTTTTATTGTTTCGTACGAACAGTTAGCGCCAAAGGGTTTAGGGTTTTACAAGAAGTACATTTTGTCTCCTGAATCCGGATAAAAAGTGCACTCTCTCCAAAAGTTGATGTAACTTATGTTCGCACCATTATTTTGGTTCAGGGCAGGCCTTAAACTGATTCCAAAATCCCGTGTACTGTGAAAGTTTTAAAACTAACTAGAATAGTGCCCTGCTACGCACCGGGCATCGTTTTTTGTGCGCGGAACTTCGCCCCGCTCCGTGGCGATGTATTTTTGATTTGTTGCCACCCGACCCAGGCGCGGATCTTCTATCTCCAAAACTACCTGTCTCTCTGTCCCAACTAATAAAATTTTGACATGTGTCTTACTTGAAACTCACCAAAAATTATTAGTATTTTGGTTGTTACACAAAATAAGGAAACCATATCAAGAATACAAAACAAAGCTAGGCTAAGTTTGCCTTTGTTAGCGGTGGTCAGGATTTTTCGGTGGGAAAGATAAATCAAAGGTTGTGGTTCTCCCTGCCATACCCTACAAGTCGCACACGTGGTGTTAATTCCAATATTATGAATGAAAAATGAATACTCAAGTCAAGATATGGAATTTCAAAAATTATAACGAGGAGGTTCGAACTCATGACCTATTGTGTCATAAGAGTGTCCTCTAACCATTATTCCACCTTGGTTGGAATTGATAGAAAAGATAAATCAACATTGGTGGTTTGTTCAACTTAAATACCATAATTGGTCTATTAATTAGTGTTTCACTAATTGCACATAATAAATAATCTATTCATTATAAAGTGTTTTATTAATTAGTGTTTCACTAATTACTCATAATAAATGACTAATCATTTTTTAATTATAAATGTTTTCTTAATTAATTATAATATTTATTTCTATTAATAAGTAATTTTGATAAATAATATCAATAGACATTTTCTGCAACAATGAGTAGTAGAAGAGGTGGAGGCCGAAATATTAGTGGTGGTTAAGGGCGGAGCCAGGCACAATTATATTTATTTTTGTTATTTTATTGTAAAATGGGATACAAAGTCTTTTTTTAACATGTTTCCAGCTTGTCAAGAATTTTTTCTCCCTCTCTCCTCAAAATTCTGGATATTCCCCTGGTTTGTGGGGGAAGAAGTAGTGACGGTGAATGATGGTGAGTAGTGATGGACAATATTAATTTTATGTTGTCGTTACAACATCGATAACATCGTAGTGTGGAAGATGTGGTTGGTTGTTTTTAACACTTTTGATAACGGAAGGTACCATATATTTCAGGGATGATATCATACAAGACAACATTTTCATGATCGTAGTTGGATCACCCAAATGGTACCCCTGTTATTATTGGTACTATATCTATAAATCATGATTTTTTAATGATAAAATAAAATTGATTGCAATACAAAAAAATATATACACGGAAACAAATTAATGAAACTAATCAATTGACAAAATTTTGTTCAATCTAAACCTCATAATGTCATTTGTGATTGAAAATTAGAATTGCGTCCAACAACCTACATGGGATGGGCAGAAGTGATGGTGGCAGTGGTGGAGTCAAAAATTGACATTGAGGAGGCCTATTTAAAAAAAAAAAGACATGTAAACTTTGGTAGACTAAACCATAAATATACATGGACAAAATACTATTTATAAAATAAACTAAAAAAATTATGTAGTTATTAAGAATTTAAGGGGTTAGAGCCAGGTTAGTCAATTCTTGGCTCCGCCACTAGGTGGTGGTGGATAAAAATAGTGGATTCATATGGTTTTATGGTGGTGGTGGGTATTGGTGAACAAAAACATATTATGCTAATTTCTTACCGCCACAAAATGTGTAACGTTATATTATAAAGTATAAAACGTGGTTGATCATTCTAATGTTAAAATAAACTCGATAAAACACAAGTCCATTTTAAAAAATTGGTGCAATCAATTGCCATGTTATGTAATAACTAAACGAACGACACGAATCAAGATCAGAACATGTGAAATTATTTATTATCGATTTGTTTATGTAAATAGTGGTCAGGATTTGTCCTTGCCAAAGATAAATTTACCGCTGGGGTTTGTTCAACTTAACTATTTTTAAACGTTTTATTAATTAGTGTCTCATTGATTGTTCATAATGATTAATTAAATTTCTATTATAAATGTCCCTTTAATAATCTAACATAAATACATAATTTTATTAATAAATAATTTTACTAAAAACTATATTAATTTTAATGGTGGTAGTGGAAGTAAGGTTAGTATAAGCGGTGGTGGGTGTTTGTGAATGGTAGAGGCGGTAACATTACTATTGGTGGAAGAAATAGTGGCGGTGGATGGTTTTTATGGTGGTGGGAGTTGGTAATAGTAGTGTATAATAATAGCTTTTGCTTTTTAGTGAGTTTTATTGACCAAGTAGAAAAATAATCTTCACAAAACATGCAACATTTTATTGTGAAAGATGTAATTGGTTGTTTTTAGCACGATTGATAAAGACAAAAACCAAATATTTAGAGGATGATACCGGAACGTATAAGACAATATGATCATGAATGTTCGATCACCCGTATTATATAAAGGCAATTGGTGTACCCGCGTAAGAGAACATTACCGCTCTCTCAAGTACTATTACATTCTTTTTCCTGAAAGACCATCAATGTCGAGTTGTTTCGCGACAACTACCTACTAAGACAACAACTTTCACTCAATTCCCGATATAAATCCTTATTGACCGGGAAAATGTATTTGCATTCTAAAATATTTGTTTGAAAATTATGTTTGTTCATCAAAATCATAATAAAAAAGCTCTAAATCATAAATCTAAATTTCGCCTCCGATGTTTATAGAATATTTTTTATATTTTACATTCTCAAATCATGCGACCTCTTGATGACAAATCAACAATATCAAATTATAGATCAATATGTATAGGTTTCATTCCCTGGGTTAGAAGGTAGAGTAGACACAGATGGGTAGATCACACAAAACAGAACATGAATGAGAATACTTCAATAATTTGGTTAAGAGATAAGGTCAAAAATTTAAGATTAACTTTCTATAGGACTAATTAGATCGGCTTCGATAGGAGCTGACTAAAATATGGATTAATAATAATTTTCACGCAAGACAATTGCAAAACATAGTTTGGCTAACTCTGCCTATGTAATAAAGAGTGGTCAAGATTTGTCCTTCCTCAATTGCTATGTTATGTGAGAAGAAGGTGATATTTAAGATTGAGGTATAATTCAAATCTATTAGATTCATACCATTTACAACTGGATTCCTTGAAGAAAAAATTGACGTGTTGTTATTATTATTACAGGCAAGGGATACATTGACCAAACTTGCGCAAATAGCTCACTTCGCAAATGATTGGTGTTGCATATACATTCTAGAATGCAACGAGGAATTTGAGGAAACAAGGCACCAAAAGCAGTGTCCAGGGTATTTTGGATATAGTAACTTAGACCCGATGTAATACTTATGTTCTTTTTTTTTTAAGTTTTTCCACAATCTATTTATTTAAGAAAATTGAACATTGCAAATACATAAAATCAACAAAAATTAGACAGATTGCGTTTGACAATAATGGCTACTGATGGTCCGGAAACGACAACAGAAATGAATTGTTGTAGAAGAATTGTTGGGATATACAACGGATTACTTAATACGAATGAAATAGGTATAACTATTTCGATTATGAAATCACATAAAGTTCACAGTAGAAGTTTACATCAAGTTTAAAGTTAGTCAAAAACATAATATGGCTAACTAAAATGGTGGATCGACATCATCTACGAAGGTTAGTAGATTAGTTTGGTTTTTATTATGTTTTTTACTTATCTACACCATTTTGGTGGTTTTATCTACTCTTTTGAGGTTTATCTTCGCTTTAATGGCGATTCTTGGTTATTGGGTTGAGATTTAAGATCAATAGTGATGCTCTCCAATGACGAAACCTTCATCTTGGTTGTCTCCGACGATGGAATCTATATCGGAATCTTCATCATCAACTTATCCGGCGACGGAACCTCCATATTTGGTCTTTTTGACGATGGAAGCTTTATCAAAAAAATACTATTCTCTGCCTATTTGGAGGATCGACAACATAACCATGATAGATGAGTCAGATGGAGCGAAATAGGAGCATGTGGAGACTTTTATGGACGATATTGATTAGTTCCATGTTCATGTAGAGCATTATCTTATTATAAGCAATGAACCTAAATAAAAAAGTGTCTGGAAGTTAACATTATATTTCTTTCGTTTGAGCAAATATCCGGCAGTAAAATATTAAAGGAAAAAACAAAGAAAAAAAGAGAGGAAAATCACAACTATTTTTATGACAAACACATATTAAATCATAAGGAGTTGATAAGTATTCGGGACACAAATTATACGATATATTAAAAATAAACCAACATCATGGCCCGTGCCGTTACGGCACGGGTTAAGGGCTAGTCTATTATCAAATTAAAAAGAAATATATATATATTTAGTAATAATTACAAAAAAATAAAAAAATATGGGCGAATTATCATGAAATAGTATCAGTTTGTTTCTTAAACCATATAACACTTTCATGAACTAGTGAAGCCAAGCTTGGCATGGGAGATATAGTGACGACAAAGTGAAATTGGTTTGGCTTTGGGCCATACATAACAAAAAATGTAAACAACTTGAATGCATTGTTATCGATCAAAAAACTTGCATGCATCCGTATGCTATCCATAAAATAACCAAATATCTAAACAGTTCTAAAAAGATTGCTTGTGCGACAGATCTTAAAAAAAATTACTTCTGGCCAATTACTGCTATCGCTGAAGATAAAGATAAAAAAAAAAAATTGTAATTATTACTACATATATATATTTCCTTTTAATTTGATAATAGATACGGTTTCCTTATTTTGTGTAACAACCAAAATACTAATAATTTTGGTGAGTTTCAAGTAAGACACATGTCGAAATTTTATTAGTTAGGACCGAGAGACATGTAGTTTTGGGGATAGAAGATCCGCGCCCCCTGACCCATCTCGATGCATTAATAGGTGGACAAAAGTTAAGAAATATGTGCAGATTTTATTTATATGGGTTTTTTTACATTATGTATTAATTTTGAAAAAAGAGTTATAATATGGTAGGTATTCGTTTTCTTAATTGAAATTCTGTCTTTCATAAAATTCAAGCACATCAAGTGTAGATGCATTTTAATACCACCTACATCCAAAGGATAGAAATCTTCTACTCATGCAAATGAAAGTATAGACATGATGATAGATACAAAGATATACGTGGTTCGGTATGATTACCTACGTCCACGGGGGTGAAAGGATGAATCTTATTACTTCAAGGTGTTACAATGGTGTTGCTCTCTCAAGTGAACTCACTTACAAAGTGAACTAGCTCTCCACTTTACTCCCTCCTTTTCTGATTACAAGTCTCTCTCCTCCCAATATATCCTACCCTTCTTTTGGATACAAGTTCTTCTATTTATAGGGGAGGCTTCATAAAACCAAACTAGGGTGTTGGTCACAACATATTTATTTTGAAGTCCTGTCATCGGACCCGCCTGCGTCGTCCCTTCTTCCGTCACTATGGCCGATGTGCTTTGATCCCTTTGTAGTTCCTTGTCCGAGGTGATCCGTTCGGGTGTTCTCTTGGTGCGATGTCGCCCTTCCAACCTGTCGCCCTTGCATCTGGCCGATATGACACGTATATTCTTATCCCTTTGACTACCACTCCTCGGTTGACCCAATACGTCTTGTCTGCCAGCTTTGTCAGAGGCATGTGGTCGAGTCTTGTCCGACAGTTGTAGAGTGATCACGCCCGATCCACGTGGCTCCTTAAATTTCGCGCCTTCCAGCCTCTATCACGTGCTTATCGTCTCTTCATGTTTGGGTATCTCATATCTTGAGATGTTTCCACCTAGCCTTGGGGATAATTTACACCTACATTTATGCCCCTTCTTTAGCTCGTGTGGCAGACACGAGTGGAAGAAAGTCGTCCCCGCTTCCCACATCCTCGTTCATGCCGAGATTTCCGCCATGCAGTCCCCCATTAACTCCACTTTATTACCTGTAACCGTCGACGCCGGTTACAACTTCTCTTCTTTAAATAGTCCAACTCATATTCTCTTTCTTCTTCTTCACCATTTCTTTTTTAGCTTCCAGACGCTGCAACTTTTTCTTCGAGATTCTTCATCATCTTCTACCTCAGTAAATCCTTGCCTTCTCGATTTTCTTCCTTCATCTCTTTATCTCCGAGTGCTACAGTGGATGCAATTACATTTTCGTCGTCCCAACCTCCTTTATCGATTTCCGAGCTATGTACTATTCCCGTTCATGGCTTCTTCTCCCTCGATAACCGAGAAAAGGTGCGTGGATGATGTTTTTTCTGAGAATGATGCTTTTTCCCTTGCTTCCCTGTTTTCGTTTGATAGTCCCTCTAAGTACGATGATCGCGCCATGAAATCTATCTTTCCTGATAATTCTCCTTCTATTTCGTGCAGGTCCGAGAAAAGGGTGAAAGATCTCTCTGATGAAGAGTTCATTGAGAAGTTGAAAGAGAAGTACGATCTTCAAAGTTACGAAGTTACCCTGATCTCGGGCCAAAACAGCCTCTTGAAGAAATCCGACATGGATAAGTATGAGCAGTCGGCTGATTGCGTGGTCATTACTCAGGGTCATCTAGAGCTAGGACTTTGTCTCCCTTTGTACAACCCCGATAGCCATTTTTATTATGAGGTTCTCTCCCAGCTCAAGCCTTATCGCGCCCTGGCTCAATGGACTGGCAACACTTTTCGCATTATGGATGAATGGAGAGCTCGCCGAGATGGTCACGGTTCTACCGCCGAGTGGTCGACCTACAAGCCCGAGCACGCTCCAGAGTATACTGTTGCCAATTTTCTTGTCAACTATCGAGCCGATACCCCGACCAACGACGATCTTTCCGGTTTTGCTGCCGGTCCCCATCGTCAGAGAACCATGACCAAGGGTGTTGATAGGATGATGTTGGATGCTGATCCCATGGGCCAAGGTTATAACAGGCGAACCCGTCACACCAATAATCCAATCTATCCCCGAGTTCCGCTCCTTATCCGAGGTCCCATTTTACATGGTATCTTTTCGTCGCCTTCATTTCCGGCCGAGCCCTATCCTTTCTGGGTAGTTAACGATGACAGGGCCGATAAGGTATGTGTCTCCTTCTACTTTCCTCAGTTTCTAACTTGTTGGTTCTTACCCGGGTTGGCTATTTGTTGTCGTTAAATCCTCAGGGCGACTTTACCAAGACTGCCGCATCGTCGAGGAAAAGAGGTACTAGCACAAGGGTTGAGGAAGACCAGGGGAAGGTAACAAACACAGTGTTTTTATTATAAGTACATGTACTTGCCCCTGTTTTTTGCCTTCACATGTTCTGATGAGAATCCTTGTGCAGAAATTCCCTAGGCGTGATGATGATGAATCCGATGTGGAGGAGATTGACCCTCAACCTCTTAGACGCAATCCTCATAGGGGCAAGCATGTTGTTTCTAAGCCACAGCAAAGGCAGAAACCAATCTTTAATATCCCCGATGAAGATGACATATTCGGCGAGGACTTCTCGGATGACAAGGGCGATGGGAAGGAGATGGGCGATAATGTTGGTCCTGAGGTGGTCATTAATCCTGAATTGGCCGACAAACAAGAACCCCTGAAGGCGCCCGAGCTAGGAAATACTGTTAATGCTGAATCGGAAGTACTTCATCATCTGCCCCAGATTACTGGTGGGTCCTCGTCCGGTGTTGAAACCTCTTTTACTGTCTCTGGCCCTATCATGAATTCTCTTAGAGCGCTGACTTCCCCCAACTTCGGTGCATATACTGATGAGCAAATGCTTGCTGATGTGCCCCTGTATGGAGATATGGCTCAGACTCTTGATACAGTGGTGAGTGACTCTGCATGTTTGGGTGACGTCATTCCCTTGGTTTATTCCATGTTGTCGCCTACCATTATAACTTGTTTACCTGTATCAGATTCTTAATCGGGTACGGTTGGATGCCGCCAATCGTCGTAGGGAAAGGCAGCTGGTGGAATCTCTCCAGCTTCAATTGCAGAACAAAAAAATTCGCGCGCGCGAGCTGGAAATCAAACTCGCTAATGCCCGAGGTATGTTATAATTACATAATCTTAGCTTAAGTTGATTGAGTTTATCGTGCCAGTATCCTGAGTCGGGTATCCTTCTTCTAGCCGAGATAGCTAGTATAGGTTTAGATGCTTCTTCGAAGTTTAGTATTATGAAGAGGAAGTGGGATATCGAAAAGGATTTAGTGGAGAATCTTTATCGGCGAATTGCGAATAAGGATGGTAAGATAGATCATCATGCCGATGAGATCGAAGAGCTTCAAGATGAATTAGAACGCTATCGTCAGTTTGAGTATGCCCCTGAAGAAATAGATAATTTACGGGCTCACTTGGGTTCTTCCCAATGCCTGGATGCTGAGAAGACCTCTTTGGTTATGAACTTGAGCAACGGGTAAATGCTTTATAATTGCAGAACCGGGACCTCCATGAAGATCGCCGACGAATACTGAGGGATAAAGATGTAGTGGAGCGAGCTAATTGTGATCTGATGGGCAAAGTGGGCGAGATCAACAAAGTGGTTGGTGAACTAGAATGGAGTAAATCGCAACTTTCAGTGCTCCAAGTATCGCATAATCGGCTAATGGATGAGTGGAGCGAATATAAGAAGTACTGCCCCAGCAACAAGTTCAACGAGAAGCACTATAACGAACTAACCATGAAATTGTCTAAGGTCGAGGATGAATTTTCTAAGTTGGTAGAATCGCTTCAGTCAGTGTTACCCGCCCTTTCAGGTCTTGTAGATGATGTATTGAGGTCGTTCCTTAAGATTGGATTATGCTCTGTACTTGTGAAATTGCTAAGCCCTTTCCGATGAATAATCACGTGTTGTTGTGATTTTGTAGCTGAGCAAAGATGTTCCCGGGAACTGGATCTGGATGTCCGACGATTGAAGCAGGTCGAGGCCGATTTGGGTACCAAGTTAACTGACGCAGAGGCTGCTAGTTTGCAACTTACTCAACATCTTGAGGATGAACGTGTCGCCCATGTAGATGAGATAGGCGAGAAGGTTCAGTCGGGTATCGAGGAGTGGGTGGAGAATAAGAGGCGCGAGGTCGCGCAAAAGAGGGCCGGCATTGTTCCCCCCAAGGCTTGAATTCCCCTTTTGTAGTGTTGCGTCACTAAATAGCCCCTTGCCATGGGTTGTAAATCACTTTGAAAACTTCTTCCCCGTTTTATTTCCGATACACTACTTGTTTGTTTTATACGGGGGTGCTGCGTCACCGATGTTGTTCTCTTTATTTCCGTTATACTTTGTGTTTCTTGTGGTTTCATGACATTTTCTGAGCTTTCTTAATTGACGCATGTTGCTTTTTGTTCTAGCCCTTGTTCCTTATGTTATTCCTGCAATTTGTTGATTATGTGTGTTAGTATTTTAATCGTTTCTGTCGAACACACCCAACAAGGAGGGTCATCGGGCCCAATGCCATGTCCTTATTGGGTCATCTCATCACTATTTCTTGGATTCAGTGGAAGGGTACTAGCCAACCTAATTCTAGGCTTGATTATCCCGAGCGGTTGTCGATCAACCAATCTCAGGCAAGTGGTCATAGCCACATGCGATGGGGGTGACCTTTTAAATGTAAGTAGGCCACCTAGATGAGAAGACCTCGTGTATTAACAACCTGCGGAACTAGTTTCCAACCACCAGAACCCTTAGGCTACCTCGGCACTTGCGCACTACCACTGCCCCGAGTACAAATAGCCAGGCGACTGTAAGGCACCTCGGCACTTCCACACTGGCTTTGCCCCGAGTACGAATGCCCATTCGAGTGTAAGTCACCTCGGAAATTCCACACTGGCTTTGATCCGAGTACGAATGACCATTCGAGTGTAAGTCACCTCGGCACTTCCATATTGGCTTTGCCCCGAGTATGAATGACCATTAGTCGCTCATGCCCTATCTCATACCCCTCGCGGTTTTACAGAAATAGAAGGCAAGAATGCTCACCTTTTCACCGCGTCTTCATTCATGGGTGGTAGAGTTTCAAATACTTGATGTTCCAGGGTTTGGGATCTTCTGTTCCATTGAGCCTTAGTAGCCGATACGATCCCTCGCCTTCCTTAGACGCAATTATGTACGGCCCACCCCACTTTGGTGCTAGTTTTCCGCCCTTTTTGTCTCGCTCCCATTCAGCCAGAAATTTGAGTACTTTCTGCCCTGGTTGGAACTCTCTTGGTCGAACGCGTTTGTTATACTCTCGTTGTAACCTTCTTTGATAGTTTTCCATTTTTTGTAACGCTATCTCTCTCGTTTCTTCCAGATCGTCGAGTTTTGCCAAAATTAGATCGGACGAGATGTTTCATCTCCAAGCTTCTGTTCTAGTAGTAGGGATCATCCCTTCTGTTGGTAGAATCGCCTCGGTTCCGTAAGTAAACATGAACGGTGAGAACCCTGTTGCTTCCCTCCGTGTGGTTCTGTATGCCCACAAAATGTTGTATAGATCCTCACACCAGTCACCATATGCACCATCTAATTTATTCTTCATTTTGTCGGCGATCGTTTTATTAGTGATCTCAGCCTGCCCATTACTCTGAGGGTAAATGGGGGTTGCTTTACTCTTCCTGATGTTATACGTGTTAAACAACAGATCAATATTTTCCCCTTGGAGTTGTTTACCGTTATCGGAGACGATGGCTGCTGGGATCCCAATGCGGCAAATGATATGGTCCCAGGTGAATTTGAAGACATATTTGTCTCGGATATGCCTTAGTGGTGCTGCTTCTACCCATTTGGTAAAGTAATCCGTGGCCACGATCAAGTATTTCCTCTGCCCCGTTCCTACGTGTAATGGTCCGACAATGCCTATGCCCCATTTGGCAAAGGGTCATGGGCTTATAACAGAGTTTAAGGGTACTCTTGGCGCCTGTATTTTCTTGCCGAATCGCTGACATTCTTCACAATCTTTCGCCATTTCCTTTGCATCTTCGTTCATATACATCCAGAAATAGCACATCGTCTTGCTTTGGCCGATAAGCTTCTCCCCGAGCTGTGATTTCCAGCGGCTCTATAGTGTAACTCGTGCAAGATCGTGTGGCCTTCCTATTTACTTAGGCATCGTAAAAGGGGACCTTAGTAGGATTTCCTATATAAGATCCCTTCCCTTAGCTCGTAGGCGCCCGACTTACTCTTGATTTTATTTATCTCGGGTCGACCTTTGGGTAGCTCGCCCATTTCTAGGTATCGGTGTATCGGCTTTCTCCAATCGCCCTCCTTATATCGCTCGGCTGTGTTAATAGCCACATCGATCTGTACTTCTAGTGTTTCTGGGATTGAGGGAGTAAGGAGCCTCATAACGCGAATGCCCTCTATGCTCGAGTCTACCAGCTGTGAGGCGATGTATGATAGAGCGTCCAAGTGTCTGTTATATTTTTGACAAATATGGAGGAACTTAATACTCGGTATTTAGTTGATGTAATACTGGGCGAGCTCCCAATACTTTTGCAATACGGGGTCGTGTGTAGCGTATTTGCCCGTAATCTGCCGGATCACCAACTGTGAGTCACTAGTTAAGCGAACTTCTTGCAGCCTCATTTATACAATTATCCATAAGGCATGGATCACCGCTTCATAGTCGGTGACATTGTTTGTTGCCTTGAATTCTATTCTGAACGAATGCACTATCTTCCTTCCTTTCGGCGTGGTGAACACTAACCCAAGGCCTGATCCCTCTTTGTTTGACGCCCCATCGACGAAAACTTCCCATCTTGTAGGACTATTGGCTGCTAATAAGTCAGCAGGTTCTTATCATTCTTACATCATCCTCGGTATATCTTCCACCTCGTCTTCATCACTAAGTGGGAAGTCATCTAAGAAGTCGGCCACTACCTACCCCTTGATCTCCGTCCTTGTTTCATATACCACAACATACTGTTTGATTAAGGATCCCCATTTAGAGATTCTTCCTGATCGCCTTGCATTATCCAGGACTACTTCAATAGGTGATTTTGTGAGCACCCGTATGCGATGGGCTTACAAATACGTTCGGAGTTTAGAAACGGCAATAGTTAGTGCCAGAACCATCTTCTCCATTCTGGTATATTTTTTCTCGGCCGGGCTTAGTGTTTTGCTAGTGAAATATACCGGTTTTTCTACGTTCTCCTCCGTCTTGACCAATACTGCCCTAATGGCGTATGGTGTCGCTCCCAAGTATAGGGTGAAGATATTTGACGGATCGGGCCTCTGCAAAATCGGGAGGCTGGCTAAGTGTAACTTGATGTTTTAAAAGGCCTCTTCACTTGCATCCGTCCATTGAAACTGTTTTCCTTTCTTCAGGATGTCGTAAAAGGTTTTACATTTGTCCGACGACCGTGACATGAATCGCCATAATGCTGCTATGCATCCATTTAGCTTTTGCATATCCTTTACCGTCGCGGGAGAAGGCATTTCTAAGACAGCCCTGAACTTCTCGGGGTCTACCTCTATCCCTCTGGGGGTGATGATATATCCCAGGAATTTTCCTGATATAACCCAGAAGTCGCACTTAGCGGGGTTAATCTTCATCTTGTGTTTCCTCATCGTCTGAAAAATCTCTCAAAGGTCTCGGACGTGATCCTTAGCTCGGCGACTCTTGACTAACATATCGTCTACGTAAAATTCTATGGTTTCGTGAATCTTGTTTTCGAACATGTCTCCCACTAATATCTGGTAAGTAACACCAGCGTTTTTAAGTCCAAATGGCATCTTGGTATAACAATACAACCCTCTTGGTGTGAAAAAGGAGGTATGCTCCTGATCCTCGGGAGATAACGGTATTTGGTTGTAGCCCATGTATCCATCCATCAATGTCATCGCCTCGTACCCGACTATGGATTCTACTAATTGGTCTATGCTTGGAAGAGGAAAGCTGTCCTTCGGACAAGCCTTGTTCAAGTCACTAAAATCAGTACATATCCTAACTCCTCCTTTTTTCTTTGGTACCACGACCATATTAGATATCCACTGCGGGTAATGGGATTTCCGAATTATCCCGAATTCCCACAACTTTTTCAGCTCGACCTCGACCGCTGCCTGTAACTCAGGTGCGATTCGTCTCATTTTTTGTCTAACGGGTATGGACCTCGGATCAATCTTCAAATGGTAGCAACAGACCTCCGGGTCGATCCCCTCTAAATCGTATACTTCCCAAGCGAACGCGTCTAAGTTTTCCTTTAACACCGTTATGAGTTGACTTGCTTGTTCTTCTGAGAGTAACGTCCCGATCCTCACTATCTTTGGCTCCTCCATCGTCCCCAAATTCACCTCCCGAGTCGGCTCAACTGTCGAGAAATTAGATTTAGTCCCCTTGAATGGATCCGTCTCCTTTAATTGCTATAAAGGGTCTTGCTCTTGGGTCTCGCATGCCATGATCGCTTGTGAAATAGTTTCCTCCAACTCTTCTGCAGCTTTAACCTCTCTGGGTTTATTTTTCTCTCGTATTTGTCGAGCTTGCCGATCTTCATTAATTTCGGCATCAACCTGCATGCATTGTCGTGCCGCTTGGGAGTTGCCCACAACTTCAGTTATTCCCTTGTAGGTAGGGAACCTTAATCTCTGATGATAGGCCGATGCCACTCCTTTAATCCCAGCGATCCAAGGAGGTCCGATAATTGCTTCATAAGGCGAGGCGACATCGACCACACAAAAGGTGGTCAGAGTGTCAAGGTAACCCCCACCATCCGAAACCCTCAGTGTTACCTCGCCCTTATGGATGGTAATTATGCCGTTAAAACCGTAGATGCGATATGTTGAGGGGACGAGGATGTCGTCTGATAGTTCCATTCTCTTAAACGTTTCGTATAATAGCACTTTGACTGAACTTCCACTATCTATAAGAATTCTTCTTACTCCCCATCTCTCAATTAATAATGTGATGACCAAGGGATCACTATGTGCTTGCCCATTTGCTGGGACATCCTTTGCCGAGAACGAAATAGGTTGCATCATCCAAGGTTCCATCGGTAATGTCTTAGCTACACTGAATATTTCATTGCCATTGCGGTCTCTCTTGTGAATCCTTGAAGTGATAACTGGTCTGAAAGTGTAGTCTTGCGTAGTGGAGTGTGAAATGGTATTCACAAATTGAGTTGACCTATCAATGCGGACTTGATGGACCGGCGCATCGGGTGTTGCTGTCGACTGGGATGGATGTCGGACAAACTGTCTCAGGTACCCATCTCGGATGAGGTGTTGGACGATATCTTTCACTTATCGACAATTGTTAGTGGAGTGTCCCCTATACTGATGGTACTGGTAGTAGTCGGGGTGGCCTTTGGTTTCTTGAAACTGGACTCCTCTCGATGCTGGATAATTGATATCGTTCCTATTCTCGACTTCCTTGAATACTTCTTCCAAAGGATCGTTTAAAGGGGTGTACGATCGGGCTTCCTGCCTTGGGCTCTTCCCTTTGGCCACCCATTATTTCTTCTCATTACCTCTTGGTGGAGGGTCCGATCTCTTCTCTGGTCGCTTAGCCAGGTTGTCCATAACCGCCTTAGTCTCGGCATCCGCTTCAGTACTAGCTTCTTGTATTCCCCTATCTCTCGATTCGGCTTGGATTTCTTCTAAGGCGATGAAATGTTCTTGCATTCTTCGCATCCCCTTTAGGGTTTTTGGATTTTCAGAGAACATAGCTACCCAGATGGGGTCCAATCTTCCCAGTGCATTTTCAAATCCAAAGATAGCTTGGTTCACGGGTACCTTTCCAATTTCAGTACACAACTTCCTCCACCTATCGGTCAAGGTTCTCAAGGGCTCCCTGAACCTCCAGGCGAGGGTGAATAGTTTGTTCATTCTTGGTCGAGGTCGGTTGTTGTGCATATAGGTTTTAAGAAATGCCTCGACAAGTGTATCATAAACGTCGATCGATCCTGGTGGGAGTGAATAAAACCAATCTCTCGCCTCGCCCTCCAAACTGGCCGGAAAGAATTTACACATGACTACCGTGTTACTTTTTCATTGAATCAATGACATAGTATACATTTTGAGATGTTCGACCGCATCTCCTGTTCCGTCGAATCTAGAAGGGAATGTTGGCAATGTACATTTTGGTGGGAACTGCATTTGTTCGAGTTCTTGGGAGAAAGGCGTCTTCTCGGCCTCACTCATGATTTCCGCCAATTTGTTCTCTTCGCTATTCCCTGACAGTTCCTTGATCTTTGCCTCCAACTCTTTGAGCTTGGCTTTTGTTGCTTGATCATGTCGCCCGTCCCTTCCTCGCCTTTCCTCATCAGAGGACGAGTCCTCGGGTGGTCCGTATCTTTGTGGGAGGGGGGGGGGTATGGGAGGTGGTGGTGGTTGATCTGATTGTCCGGACTGATTAGGGTTGCTCGTCCCCATCATAGGTGGTGATTTACCTGATCGTCCATGACGACTCGACGTTCCTCGGCTGGACGAACCTCTTGATCTGGTTTTCTGATTCCTCAACTGATAATTTTCGAACTCTAGGGAGAGATTCCGCTGCTGCAGCTCCCTTAATGCCGCTTCTTTCCTTATTTGAATTTCTAAAATGGCTAAGAGTGTCGGGTATGTGCTTTCATGGCTAGAGTGTCCATTAGTATGGTGTGTCCGAGTCTGTAATGGCATCGTCATTGGCTGTGGGGGTAGTATCGGACCAGTCGCATGGATGGGGGTAGGACCGACGTTTGCTCGCTGCTGCTCGCCCCAGCTGAATCTTCCTGAGACGCTCCTGCTCTCTTCCTAAGGCTTCCTGGTACTCAGCTTGTTTCCTTGTTCTTTGTCTCTGGGCCTGGGCTTTAAGTGCTTCCTCATCTTCCTCTGTATCGGAAGCTGTGAGCCCATCAATTTGGTCAACTCTCCTCTGGGTCAAGATGACCTGGTCAAAAGGTAGGGTGTCATCATCTCGCCCGAGATCCACTCCCTCATTAACAGTTGGCATGCCTCGTGCTGCTTCCCTAGATTCCTCAAGCGGTGGTTGTCGACTTCCTTCTTGCCTCGGCCCTGTTACCCATGTCTGCATGTTGCTGCTAGTCACTGTACGATTCCTTAACGTCCTTCATGTCCCTGATGTACTAGCCATCGGGTGTGGTGCGCGGTGAGTCGAGTGTCGTCCCTAACTACGCCAGCAAATACAAAGAACACCTTACTTTGACCTAATATTTGGGAAATAAACATTCACAAAGGTGAAACAAATTCGATTGTCACAAAAACTATCATTACGCCATAGCTCGCAGATATAAAGCCTACTCTGGTTATCAAATGGTCTCTGCCTATCTACCCTATTTTGACTTTGTGCTGACTTCAGCTCACTACGTCGTTGTCACTCCGTACGACGTTGCCTTCAGTACTTGACCTTCGTATTTAAGCTAGTTTGTCCGTCCTTCTATATGATCCAAATCATTAAACTCATGCACATGATGATTGAACAGTACGACGCGTGAATCCAAAACTTAAGTTAAGTTCCTATTGTTATTATTCTCATATGATCTTATTATGACCGTCTTTCCTAGATCTTCTCCAAGAACTTTCCGATGACTAGTTAACATCGCCGGGCAAGACACCTCAATATCGGCAGCTTGTTATGCAAAAATACACCCTAGCTTTGACCTTCTGTTACTCCAAACACTCAATCTCTATAACATCGCATGAGAACAGCTTATCTACCGCTAAAACTCGATCAATCATCAAAAACAAGTAGTCATCATATCAGCAGACTTTCAACCTAGCTCCGAACCTGTGTTGTTAGTCGCCGGTGAGCTTATGAAGACTTTATGCTGATCAAACTGTTGGTAGGCGAAGAAATGAGAACTTTACCACGCCTTGTGAGGACGCTGCTACTGCTGTAACTATGCATGTAAACTAAATGACTCGACATAACAATGATTTCGGCCATCAGAGTTCATCCTAGCTTCAACTACAACACTTGAACGTGTATACAAGAGCTTTGGATCGTCTCTGAATGTCTCCAAGGCAAGGTATCCGGAGATCTTAGTTGGATCCCCTTAGTCGGCGCCAGAATGTAGATGCATTTTACTACCACCTACATCCAAAGGATAGAAATCTTCTACTCATGCAAATGAAAGTATAGACATGATGATAGACACAAAGATATACGTGGTTCGGTATGATTACCTACGTCCACGGGGGTGAAATGATGAATATTATTACTTCAAGGTGTTATAATGGTGTTGCTCTCTCAAGTGAACTCACTTACAAAGTGAATTAGCTCTCAACTTTACTCCCTCCTTTTCTGATTACAAGTCTCTCTCCTCCCAATATATCCTACCCTTCTTTTGGATACAAGTTCTTCTATTTATAGGGAAGGCTTCATACAACCAAACTAGGGTGTTGGTCACAACATATATATCTTGAAGTCCTGTCATCGGACCTGCCTGCGTCGTCACTTATTCCGTCACTATGGCCGATGTGCTTTGATCCCTTTGTAGTTCCTTGTCCGAGGCAATCCGTTCGGGTGTTCTCTTGGTGCGATGTCGCCCTTCCAACCTATCGCCCTTGCATCTGGACGATATGACACGTATCTTCTTATCCCTTTGACTACCACTCCTCGGTTGACCCAATACGTCTCTTCTGCCAGCTTTGTCAGAGGCATGTGGTCGAGTCTTGTCCGACAGTTGTAGAGTGATCACACCCGATCCACGTGGCTCCTTAAATTTCGCGCCTTCCAGCCTCTATCCCGTGCTTCTCGTCTCTTCATTTTTGGGTATCTCATAGCTTGAGATGTTGCCACCTAGCCTTGGGGATAATTTACACCTACATCAAGTTTAGTTTTCCTTTTGAGTTTATTATAATTTTTAAACTAATTATACGTTGTCAAGTGTCCTCACTAGAACGCTCGTTTCTCAAAATTCAAAAAACGCTTATTCTGGCTAATAGAAAGCGAGGGTTTTTAATATTTAAACCAATTCATAGATTTGTGCCCGTGCTACGCACCAAGCATTTTTATATTTGTGCGCGGTGCTTCGCCCCGTTCCGTGATGACGGATTTTTGATTTGGTGTGCGCGGAGCTTCGCCCCACCCGTGACGATGCATTTTTTATTTCGTGTGGCGAGGTGATTAAATTAAATAAGTGAAGAAAATATAAAAAATATGTGCAGATTTTATTTATTTTTTCCTTTTGTTTTCGTATAAAATATGAGATCTTTTTTTTTGTATGTATATGTATTAATTTGGAGAGAAAAAAGAGTCATGAAATACTCGACTTCAAAATTGAATTTAAATTTCCATAAAATTCCATACACGTTAAGTTATCCTTTATTTCTCTTTTATTTTTTAATTATAGATTAAGTTTTCCTTGTTCTCTTTTATTTTTTATTTCTCTTTTATTTTTTAATTGCAGATCTAAAATGTTCAGAAATTCTTTGCATATGGGTGATTTTGACCATGTAGTAAGTGATTAATTAAGAACTCTAAAAAGCACACATGACAAATAGCATATGGCCAGTACTAAACCATGCTTCATGTAACCCATGTTTTAGTTTTAGAAGATTACCACTAAAACGCACGCTATATTAGTTTGCCCTTACTGGAAAACGCAATGCTACCGTATTAATTTCCGCTTATTGAAACCTTCCCTTATTCGAAAAAGCTAGGTGTATCTCATACATTAGGTGTACCACAACTTACATTATGGTCTTGTTTTTATGTATTCGTTGTTAATTTGATATTGTTGTTGGATCCTCCAACTCTGCACTGTCAGAAATGTTATCCTCCATCAATGCGCCCAATTTCCCCTTACAGTAAATTAATTGTAAATGGCTACAACAAGTTGTTAACCATTCAGGTCGAGGTTTCTGCCCCTCCAGTGCCCACTATACCAGTGGAAAGATAACCCCGTTCTTGCTTCTTTGACCACATAGAAACTCGACATGGTTTCTTCGCAAACCAAAATAGATATCATTGTGATTGATCTAATAATAAAGGTATTGCACCTATAGAAGAAAAATGGGGAATATAAATACTTTTGTTATAGGGAAAGCTAGAATGTATGGGGGAAAGTCGATTTTTGGTCATATAAGGTGACTTACGGTCAATAAGGGGGAAAACAGAGAAGCCACATCCCTAACTTTAAATTATCTTCTTCCTAATTCCTACCACAATCACCGTTAATAACAGTACAACGTGTTTAGATGTTCAACACAATTTATTCCTAAATTAACTTCTCTTACATTGTCGTTGATCACCATTCTACATCCTTATATCAAATAGAATTTCATACCAAAAGATTAAGTGTTAATGGGGTAAGTTTATCCCTAATAACTAGGGTACCTACACTATTTGGTATGTAGATCTGTAATGGAAAGATGATCACTTCTTTTTGTGTGTTTCACGATCAGATCTTGATAATGAATGATGTCATTCTACAATTATATATCAACTTCACACCTTTACGCTTTAGCAGTGCGTATATCCATCAAGGTTGGAATTTAGCATTTTTACTGCTACCATAATTAACAATGCTGCCATTAAAGCCTCTCTGATCGCATTAGATTTTTTCTCCGTGCTATTCTTCTTTTGATATATAGTGTATACTGTATTAATTTGACCAGTAATACTATGAAAATTAGAATTACAAGAAAACTTAATTTATGATTCACCCTGTTAACTAGATCGCATTAGATTTATAATTCATACTTACGAATATTTCAGTTATGTTGAGAACAAAAAATTCTTAAGGTTATTGAGAACGAAAAATTCTCAAGGAAAGAACTGAACCAATTTATGGAATATTAGAGAAGTCTTTGTTTCCACCCATCTCCATACTTGGTCAATTTCATTTGACCAAAAGTCATCTTTCCCCAATCCGTTTTAGCTTTCCCTATAACAAAAATCAATATAAAACCCAAAATGCACATATAAGGAGAAATGACAAAGATTACCAAGATGCACGATTCGCCTCCAATGCTCCTTTGTATCACATCAGCACAAATATGCATCGTGCTTAGGAATGTTTAGTAACATTATGATACAAAAAAGTAACAAATAATCATGTTTCATGCTGCGATTCAGGTCCAAAATCTCTGTGGTTAGAGAAACTCATTAACATAATTCTAGTGATTCAAACTAATATAAAATTGTCGGAAACCCAGGTAACCGGAGGCACCGTTGATGAGAAAACGTGTGTGTGAGGTGTGTTCGTCGGAAAGTATAACAAACCATGTGTTCTAAATAATGATTGTCTGATAAATTCAAAGTGTATGTGAAGACAAATGGCGGTTCAGTGATTGGAATGTTCAAGGGGAAAATTTTCAATCGTATTTTTGGGGAAAACCCCATGAATTTCATGAACCGATCTGTGTTCAATTTACTATGAGCTTGAGTGGGAATAAAAAAGGAAAGGTTCAAAATAGGGTTTCTCAGGTTTTCGTCGAGTAAAAACACGTAGAAACTGGTAATCTCTTGGGTGAGCCTAACACAGATATGTCATGGTTTCCTTCTGGAAATTTCAGTTATAAATTTCAGTTATCCTGCTGACTGCCATATACGTGTTAGTGAATTTCCAAAACATAACATCCACTCGATCATTACATAATTCAACACATTCAATATAAATACCAAAACATTGAGAACAAATTACGTAATTATAGCAATTCCTACCCATGAATCTAACTTATCTAAAAGTAGTGAGGAAAAAAAATGTTGTTGTGGTTTCTTCTGAGAGTTTAATATCTTGGAGTCGTCTTCTGGATTTTAAACACCGCCATGATTGGAAGGTAAGATTTTTTTGGCAAAATTTCGTATGGGAAAAATTTACCGTCATAGCAAAAATATGAAACTTCAAGTGACTCGAATGAAATCAACAATAGAAGAAATTTGAAGGAAAAAATATGCCAAAGAGTTATTTTGATATCCGATAGTGAATCGGATTAAAAGACTACAAAAAACTAAACAAAAAAAGTTAATGAAGAAGTGGTTGGTGATAATCAACGACGATTAGCAATATTGGACTTAGATTTAAACTAAGACGGTTTTTATTTATATTTAAATAGAAGCTAAATAAGGTGAATCACTGATTTCCTTCCTAACACTAAATCCTGGTTTCCTTAATTTAACTAAATAAAAGATTTCCTTTTTTGAGGAATTCGTGTATTCCTTTTGAAACAAAGAGTTTCACGTTTTATTTTTTGTTTTTTGTTTTTATTTTTAACGGTTTCCTTTTTTTGTTGTGTTAAGGATTTTCTTTTCTATAGGAATTCCTTTTCAAAAGTTTCACGTTTTAAGTTTCTGACGTTTTTTTTTTAATTAATTAATTAATTTAACGGTGTGGGCGTGAGTTTTGTCCACCCTTACTAAAGTACAGTTAAGTATAGGTGTAAACACGGTGTAACTAAATAATTCAAGTTTAAATTCTAACATAAGTATTGTCCACCTATTTTTTTTCCAACACCGTTACTAACGGACAATTAAGTATTTGATGTATCCAAATTGTAACCAAATTTTAATTATTACAACTGGTAGAGGTATGCCAAGTTTCCTCACCATAGCTTTTGCATTAGAAAAGGCCTTTCTAGACCAATAGGAAGTGAGGGATTCATCACCGTTTAACGTGAGAGCATATTTTGTCAAGGCCTTTAAGGGGGAAGATGGCATTTAATGGAGGTTGGGGCATGAGCTCTGTGGACATTTTTTTTTCCATTTTACTAAATGTGATTAGTCAACTGCACTTCTGTGGTACAACCTGCACATTTTATTTTATTGCAACTTGCAGGTGTTGAAGAAGAGAGTGTGTTTGATCACGTTCTTTATATTTGAAATTAGAAATGTGGTGTACATCACAATCTCTAACTCTCCATATCCTCTCTGCTTGATCAGGTATTCTGCTCCTCTTTATCTTCTTGTCAATATATGAAAATGGATGTCAACCAACAATTTCACATGAATGGTGGCAATGGTGAAACAAGTTATTCTTCCTGTTAGAAATATTATCTCTACAAATATTATCTTATTCTGTTGGAGATATTATACGGTTTTATCATGTTTCCTTAGGGATGTATATTCTCCATTATGTTGTAATATTTTTTTGCCTTGTCATTCTCTGTTCATGTGTATAATAACAGTCCATATGTAACTCTTTGATTATCAAGTAATACAATTCAATTCCCAGAATATACATGCCATGATTATTTTTGTCATGGCATCAGAGCTAGGTAAGATCTGAAAACCACCTTCTGCTGCAACACAACTCTGAGATACCAAATACCATTAGCCTTGCACTATTATCCATCTACTTGCTTTTCGCTTTCTATTTTATCAATAACAGAAACCCTAGCTGCAAATATTTATTTGTGTCTTCTTCTTCTTCTCCTTCAAAATGTCACGATAATACTATCAACCAATTACTGCAAAATTTGATGGCACCAATTATAATCATTGGCCTTTCTTATGAGAAGTTTTCTTAAAGGTAAAGGAATGTGGAAATATATCGATGGTAAAGCCAAACGTCCTCACACCGCTGAATCGAGTGCACAAACAAAAGATAAGGAGCATGTAGGAGAAAGTCTGGAGGACTGGGAAACCAATAACAAAAAGATACTCACATGGATTAGCAACACCGTGATAACATCCATAAGCATGCAACTCACCAGGTTTGAAACGGCCAAAGAAGCGTGGGATTTTCTCTCAAAAAGTTATACTCAAATTAACTTTGCTTAACACTATAAGCTTGAACAGGATATCAGATCCATGAAACAACAACATGATCAGTCCATTTCTGAATTTCATTATGAAATGTCAGTTATATGGAATCAGTTGGCTCTTATGGAACCTAACTGGACAGTAGATATTGAGTTATGGGAGAAATATAGGGAAGAGTCACGGCTAGTTCAGCTCTTAATGGCATTGAGAGATGAATTTGAGATTGTTAGAGCATCCATTCTCCATAGATCACCTCTACCAACTGTAGAAACTGCACTTTCTGAACTCATTACCGAATAAACTAGAAAAAGGATCAAACCTGATATTCCCACAGTACTAGCAGTTCCTTCACGAACAAACTTTAGCAATCAGTTCAGCTATCAAAAATATCATTGTGATACAACCCAAGGCATGTGTCATAACTGCAAGAAACTAGGACATATAGCCAAAAATTGCACGTTACCACCTAGTACATCAACAACAGATTTGTCACAAGGTTCAACCTCACAACCCCATTGCAATTACTGCAAAGAACCTGGATATACTGTAAGTAACTACACATCTCCATCATCTAGGAATATGAGAGAGAAGAGAAGGTTAAATGCAGCTGCATATACCCATGCTCTATCTATCTTGGCAATACCAGTTGTTGAGACAAGTTATAAATCAGCAACACCCACTCAAATCAACCTAGCTGATATTCAAGATATGCTCAAAAAAGTACTTTCAATTGGTAATAATCCTTCAGCAGCTACTGCTCTCTCATCTCCAACAGGTATTCTTTCAATTGGATGGTTTCTTAACTCAGGTGCTTCGAATCATATGACTTTTGATTCAACATTGTTTGAGAATAAACATCCCATTTTTACACCTAATATTCACACAACAGATGGATCAGAAATAACTGCTAGTCATATTGGTAAAGTTAAAGTTTCAGATAAAATATGCGTACCTGATGTGCTTCTTGTACCAAAGATTATAATGAATCTTATATCAATTGGACAATTGTGTAATCAAGGGTTTAATATTATCTTCTTTCCTTCTGGTTGTGTGATACATGATTCCAGAACGGGGAAGCTAGATGGGATAGGCCGTAGAGTTGGTCGTCGATATCTCCTTGAAACTCTCATAATTCCTCAGCAATTCAAGAATAAAACAGTTGCTGCATCGCACCTATTTTTCCTTCAATTGTATCTCCATTTATTTCTAGGCATTCCAAGTTAGGACATGTTTCCTTTTCTCGTCTCACATATGTAGCGCCCCCTAAGCTACCAGCTGACTAATCCAATTGATTAACTATAAAATGAGGCACTAACCAACTAGTCCAATTGATTAACTATTTAAACATTAAGAAAGAAGTTCTAAACAAAGATTAACCCGAATCTAAACCCTCTCTGAAATAAATACAAGAACTCCTCTCAAGTGATACATATTTAATAGTGAGTTGATTTACAAATAGAATATAAACAAAAAATAACATAGCAGAAGCTAAACAACTCCTCGAATCTTTCATTGCCACGTGCACACCTTGATCTGTCTCTTTAACTGAAAATGGGAATGAGTGAGCGCATCATCCCTCAAAGGGGTGTCCAGCAGAATTAACAACTAACTTTCAAGTAATCACTAGAATGATTTAAATATAATGCAGGTTTTGTTGAAAAACGATAAACCACGGAAAACTAATAAAACATGTTAAGATAGTAATAATACTGATAATATAAAATTCTACCAACCAATAAACAGGCACACATTCACAACTGTTGATGGTGGTTTTTAGCTTTGGGTTAAAATCGAAAAACCTAGGCCTGACGTGACGTTACTCTGCAAAGAAATATAGCCTGAGTACTAATGTCTCCGCTAGCGCATTTATTGAGCTTTTCAATACGTCTACGACAAGTTTACCAGGGTACCCTTTTTTTTACATACATGTTATGTTCCACGATGGAACCCTCAGTATTTACTGGCATCATCTTCGCACATGCCAACCGCGCATGCTAGCCAATCATGCTAACCGCGCATGCCGTATATTCTAATTAGGGTTTCGACATGCTAAACCCTAATCTCCGCACCAAAGGCATACCATGCCAGCCGCACCACCGTTCCAACGACATGCCAGCCATATCTCCACGCCAAAAACATGCCAAAGCCATGCCGCTGAATGCCAAACGGAGAGTTACAACAATCAACGACTACCTTTCCTCCTGAGATGCAAATCTCAGCCTTTCAAGTCTGCCATCGAGTCAAAAGACTTGTGGAGACTTTTTTGGCCACAACGCCAAATTCTTTGGCTTGTGCCACCAAAACCTAACTTTGGTCATGCCGCCATCCCTCATGAATTCTTCCTGAGTTTTACTGTCGGACTATTTTCACCCCCTAAACGATCTCAAAACCTAAATATTCCCTTGTGGGAGATAGATAATTCTTTTCTGATTGGAATGGAGGGGCGGACTGTCAAAATTCGAGTCCGTACGGGAATTCAACGGAGATTATAGTAAAGGGTGCTAATTAGGGTTTCGGCATGTCAAACCCTAATTTAGACAAAGCCGCAAGCGATTCCATTATAAGCCGCAAGTGATTCCCTTCTAAGACGCAAGTGATTCCCTTCCAAGCCGCACGCTACCAACGGCTCCCTTCCAAGCCACAAGCGCTTCCCTTCCAAGACGCACGCTGCCAACGGCTACCCTTCCTCCTGAGATGCAGATCTCAGCCATACAAGTTTGTCACCAAACGCGTGGCAACTTCTGGCCCAATGTTAAAACTACACGGTTTGTACCAAACCCTAATTTTGGCCGCGCCTAAAATATTACAAAGGCCATGTCAGCCATGCCTCCATGCCACTGGATGCCAAAGCGAAGGGGTGCGATAATCAACGGTTACCCTTCCTCCTGAGATGCAGATTTCAGCCGTACAAGTTCGCCACCAAACGCGTGGTAACTCCTGGACCAATGCCAAAACTACACGGCCGCGCCTAAAACATTTCCAAAGCCATGCCTCCATGCCGCTGGCTGCCAAACAAAGGGTTGCGACAATCAACAGCTACCCTTCCTCCCGAGATACATATCTCAGCCATACAAGTTCGCCACCAAACGCGTGGAAACATCTGGCCCAATACCAAAACTGCACGGTTTGTACCAAACTCTAATTTTGGCCACGCCTAAAACATGCACGAGCATGCCGACCACGCCACCATATCACTGGATGCCAAACGAAAGGAAGACATGATCAATGGCTATCCTTCCTCCTAATATACATATCTCAACCGTACAAGTTCGCAACCAAACTTGTGGCAACTTTTGGTCACGACACCAACTTGTCTACGGTGCCAATTCTTTGTCCACGACGCCGAACCCTAATTTTGGTCGTGCCCGAACTATGCCAAAATCCTAACTTGGCCGTACCTAAAATCATGCCAAGGCCACGCCGACCACGTCTCCATGCCACTGGCTCCCAAACGGAAGGTTACGACAATCAACGACTACCTTTCCTCTCAAGATGCAAAATCTCGACCGTCAAAGGTCACCACTGAGCTGGCAAGTTTCCTAAGCTCAACATGTCAAACAACAGCAACATGCTACATGTTTTCCACGAAAACACTCGAGACATCAACACATGTCACAAACTAGGGGATGCTCATTAGGGTATTGGTTTGGCGGTTTACAGCGTGCGGCGTACACTATGCCCGTTGCGAGAAAATTTCATAAGAATGATGCGGTTAGTAAATACAAGGAGTAATTATGAAACGTTTCCTTCATTATGGAAACATCAATTCTAGGCGTTACGCGTTACCGTTTCCTTCCATTTACTCAAACTGTTTCCAATTCTTACGATACCAGGGTATGTTTCGTTGCGACTTGTATAAATAGGTCTCACCTATTTCCACCAAAAAACAAGTTTTTGGTCAGGAGCATACAACACTCAGAAATCACTTGTTAGCTTTCCAATCTGCTAGCGTTTCACTTTATGATATGAGTCGTCAAAAAACTACTCTTCCGGAATCAACTATTATGGTCTCAACACTCTCTTCGCTTCCCTCCCCAAAACCAACCCTTCTCCTTCACTTTGTGACCGAAACAAGTCTGGAACGGCCATTTTTTGGTTTAGGCCAGATTTCAACAGATTGATATCTCGAATCTAAAGTACTCCCTTGCAGTACATTGTTTAGGGTTTAGTCTCGTTTCTCACCCACTCACACGAAATTACCGAAATCAGCAGAAACCGTTTTTACCCTCAAACAACAACCTAAATAATAGTTGAGCGACGTCTTCCTTCGGAGTAGCAAGGCATGACTGTTGTAGATTCTTCAATGATCATTAAAGCGCCCATGAGGTTTCCGTCCTCAAGTCATAAACGATATGTACCTTACCAGTACCTTATTCTACGCGCACTCTACATAGAAAGTATCCAAAAAGATCTAATATATCCGATCGAAGTCCTTACACAGTGGAGAGCCCCCTTTTCCATCCCCGTGTCAATCCAACAATCATATATAATATTCTCAACATCATTCTCTCTAAACACCAAAACATAATATAACAGCTTTTGAAAGTAATTTAAAAGAATAATAAACATTCATGTACGAGACATGCGTTGCTCGTACAGAAATATGAAAAATAATATTCGGTAACACAAGTACATACCTAATAGTTTATTAGTGGCAGCAATTTTCACTCCTTTAGCACATAAATATAGATATAACTTTTGGGCAACCACATCACACACCAATCAAAAGGAAAAGGTTTCCTTACATGCTACCAATAAGTATAGATTGTAACCACTTTCCAGTTAATGGAAAGAATCACTTTTTGAAAATAAATAAGTACTCCAAAAACACATATATTAGTTGTTTCTTAAGATCCAATCCCATCCCACAATGTAAAAGAAAACTAGTTTGTATTACACACATATAATACATGCATACACTATCATATAGTAACAAAGATATGCATGGATTTCACAAAAGATAGATATGTAAAACAATAATGAATACAAGAGAGTTTGTTATCGATTCCCACGTCTTTTGATGACAATCCTCGCATACGTTGAGATCCATAATCCACTGGTTCATTCCTTTGAATTGATTGTTATTAATAAAGACTAACTGTTAATCGCACAAGCACTCTAAAGGTTAGCAAAAAGGCTTATACAAGGATCATAACATAATCTCATACAATTCCCTAGTTATAGGATAAGTGAACTATTTAATGGTTCTAAGCCCATTTATGGTTCTACACCTTTTTGTTATCTATCTTTAGCATATTTAAGGATTATTAATTCAATTGGATTGGTTCTATAGTCCATTAGGTATGTCTTACTAATATCTACATTTTGTAGAAGGAACCAAAGGCTAATTCGGACCACAAGATCCAATTCATTGATCAATAATAAAACTGACCTTAAGCCCAAGTCTATTAAACCGGCCCATTAATCTAAAGCCCGGTCCAACAGGGTCAGTTAACAGTCAAACTGATGGTCAAAGATCAACTAACAATCCATGTCAATAGTCAAGGTCAAGTCTGGTTAATGAGTCAACTCAGGGTTAGAATGATTCATCTCAATCAGATATCCTAAGTCAGCTAAGGACAGAGTCAGACAGACAATCTGACTAGGATGACTAACAGGTCTAAAATCAAGATACAAAAGTTCATACAAGTATTATCATAAATCAACTCTAATAATACAACTTTAGAAAAAAATATCTTCTTAACTCAACTCACACCAACTCTAACCCTATGAAAGAACTTATGTCATCTCTAACTCTAATTCCAAAACACCAGCAGACTATCTAAATTAACATCATCACCATTTCACTTCCTCAACAAACACCTCTGCAATATCAATTTATTCTATTGTTGATGGTGGTTTTTAGTTTAGGGTTAAAATCTTCAAACCTAGGCCTGACGTGACGTCACTCTGTAAAGAAATAGAGCCTGAGTACTAATGTATCCACTAGCGCATTTATTGAGCCTTTCAATACGTCTACAAGAAGTTTACCAGGGTACCTTTTTTTTTACATACATGTTATGTACCACGATAGAACCCTCAGTATTGACTGGCATAATCTACACACATGCCAACCGCGCACGCTAGCCAAGCATGCCAACCGCGTATGCTGTACATTCTAATTAGGGTTTCGACATGTTAAACCCTAATTTCCGCATCTCCACGCCAAAGGCATACCATGCCAGCCGCACCATCGTGCCAACGACATGCTAACCATGTCAGCCACGTCTCCGCGCCAAAAACATGCCAAAGCGCCAAACGGAGGGTTACAACAATCAACGGCTACCCTTCCTCCTGAGATGCAAATCTCATCCTCCCAAGTCCGCCACCGATCTAAAATACTTGTGGCGACTTTTTTGGCCACAACGCCAAATTCTTTGGCTTGTGCCACCAAAACCTAACTTTGGCCATGCCGCCATCCCTCCTGAATTCTTCTTGAGTTTTAATGTCGGCTATTTTCACCCCTTGAAAGAGCTCAAAACCTAAATATTCCCTTGTCGGGAGATAGAGAATTTTTTTCTGAGCAAAATGGAGGGTCAAACCATCAAAATCCGTGTCCGTACGAGAATTCTACAGCGCTTTTAGTAAAGGGCGCTAATTACAGGAAAAGGTACTTTATTAGTTTCCAAATTAAATTCTGGGATCTATCAGTTTACTAATAGAAGCAAGTCCTCCTTTTATGAATGGTAATCCATGAATGTGAGTTGCCCTGTCTAAGCTGATCAGACCTGACAATGGTTTCCTACAAACAAAGATAACACAAACACACCAGAATTACAAACCTCACTATTCTCCAGTGCTAGATTATCTAAGTATTAAATAAATGAGATTAACTAATCTCTAATTCACTATTGAAATTTCTAACTTATACTACAATGGGTTTCAACCTACTATTTTTACTTCATATTTTACTATACATACAAAACAAGGAGAAAACAATCAACATGTTACGCAAATCAATCATATCAATACATAAATCATTTAGTTATTGATTATTTTTAGTGAATTAAGATTTATCTCACAAACCCAACCCAGTTCTAAACTAATCTAGTTCACTATCTGTCACTGGCTAATCCTATTGTCGCCCATGTAAGATCTAATAATGAGTCCTGATACCAAGTCTGTAGCGCCCCCTAAGCTAGCAGCTGACTAATCCAATTGATTAATTATAAAATGAGGCACTAACCAACTATTCTAATTGATTAACTATTTAAACATTAAGAATGAAGTTCTAAACAAAGATTAACCCGAATCTAAACCCTCTCTGAAATAAATACAAGAACTCCTCTCAAGTGATACATATTTAATAGTGAGTTGATTTACAAATAGAATATAAACACAAAATAACATAGCGTAAGCTAACCAACTCCTCGAAGCTTTCATCGCCACGTGCACACCTTGATCTGTCTCTGAAACTGAAAGTGGGAATGGGTGAGCACATCATCCCTAAAAGGGGTTCCCAGCAGAAATAGCAACTAACTTTCAAGTAATCACTAGAATGATTTAAAGATAATGCAGGTTTTGTTGAAAAACGATAAACCACGGAAAACTGATAAAACATGTTAAGATAATAATAATATTGAAAATATAAAATTCTACCAACCAATAAACCGGCACACATTCACAACATAAATAATATTTGAGCGACATCTTCCTTCGAAGTAGCAAGGCATGACTGTTGTGGATTCTTCAATGATCATTAAAGCGCCCATAAGGTTTTCGTTTTCAACTCATAAACGATATGTACCTTACCAGTACCTTATTCTACGCGCACTCTACATAGAAAGTATCCAAAAAGATCTAATGGTAATAATATTATATCTGATCGACGTCCTTACACAGTGGAGAGCCCCCTTTTCCGTCCCCGCGTAAATCCAACAATCATATATAATATTCTCAACACCATTCTCTCTAAACACCAAAACATAATATAACAACTTTTGAAAGTAATTTAAAAGAACAATAAACATTTATGTATGAGACATGGGTCACCCGTACAGAAATACGGAAAATAATATTTGGTAACACGAGTATATACCTAATAGTGTATTAGTAGCAGCAATTTTCACTCCTTTAGCGCATAAATATAGATATAACTTTTGGGCAACCACATCACACACCAATCAAAAGGAAAAGGTTTCCTTACATGCTAACAATGAGTAAAGATTGTAACCACTTTCCAGTCAATGGAAAAAATCACTTTTTGAAAATAAATAAGTACTCCCAAAACATATATATTAGTTGTTTCTTAGAATCCAATCCCATCTCAAAATGTAAAAGAAAACTAGTTTGTATTACACACATATAATACATGCATACACTATCATATAGTAACAAAGATATGCATGGATTTCACAAAAGATAGATTTGTAAAACAATAATGAATACAAGAGAGTTCGTAATTGATTCCCACCTCTTTTGATGACAAGCCTCGCATACCTTGAGATCCATATTCCACTGGTTCATTCCTTTGAATCGATCGTTATTAATAACGACTAACTGTTAATCACACAAGCACTCTAAAGGTTAGCCAAAAGGCTCATACAAGTCTCATAACATAATCTCATACAATTCCCTAGTTATAATATAAGTAAACTATCTAATGGTTCTAAGCCCATTTATGGTTCTACACCTTTTCGTTATCTGTCTTTAGCATATTTAAGGATTACTAATTTAATTGGATTGGTTTTATAGTCCATTAAGAATGTCTTACAAATATCTACATTTTATAGAAGGAACCAAAGGCTAATTCGGACCACAAGATCCAATTCATTGATCAATAGTAAAACTGACCTTAAGCCCGAGTCTATTAAACCGGCCCATTAATCTAAAACTCGGTCCAACATGGTCAATTGAGAGTCAAACTGACGGTCAAAGATCAACTAACAGTTCACGTCAATATTCAAGGTCAAGTATGGTTAATGAGTCAACTCAGGGTTAGAATGATTCATCTCAGTCAGATATCCTAAGTCAGCTAAGGACAGAGTCAGACATACAATCTGACTAGGATGACTAACAGGTCTAAAATCAAGATACAAAAGTTCATACAAGTATTACCATAAATCAACTCTAAGAATACAACTCTAGAAAAGAAACATTTTCTTAACTCAACTCTCACCAACTCTGACCCTATTACAGAACTTATGTCATCTCTAACTCTAATTCCAAAACACCAGTAGACTATCTAAATTAACATTATCACCTTTGCAATATCAATTTATTCAACATACTTTATGAACTTCATTACAGATTACATTACACCTTCAACTTGAATTTCTAGGTGTTCAATTGAACTCAGCTCCTATGATTCTTGCCACTGCAATACAACTCAACTAAGACAATGATACTTATTCTAACTTCAACTGTGATGTCCTAGCTACAACTAGCCAATACAATTCACTTAACTGCCCCATCTGTATTCTATTCTGAGTCTTGTAAGCTAATTCAAATATCACCTATGATACCACACACCTGTGACCTATACTTCATCGACTAAAAGGTATGTGGAGACTTGAACTTATCTTTCACTCAAAAGTATATCTACTCTATCTCCTATCTTGAGATAAAAGTCATATTACTATATAGGCTAACAATATGCACATGTGATATTTCGAGCCGAGTATATCTCGTTTATCTATTTCTAAAAATATGTGTTAGTAAAGCTTTCGCTTTAGCCAAGTTCATCTTTACCTAGTGACGAAAGTCATGTTACGTTTCAATTATTTTGGAAATCGCTCTGACGAAAAATAGTTTGTGAATAACAACTAAATAACGCCCGCTGAGAATGTTTCAATGATTGAAATGAGTGTTTAGACAATATAACCATTGGGGGATATAACCATTATTGTGGTAATACATATGTAGGAGCAAAATCTCGCAACAACAACGCTCTTGCAAGGATTTCTGCCACACATGGCAAGTGTCGCAAATAATTATAAGAAATAACAAAATATGTGAAGATTTTATCATTACTCGCAAGAATAAGGTGATAGTTCGCAAGAAATGTAGCAAGAAGGAAGAATCTTGCGAGACATGGAGAGAGTTGAGGGAAATGTAACAGAAACTTGAGAAAAATGAAGAAAGCTTGCGAAAGATATTACCACAGAACTCATATCCGAAATTAAGGGAAAGCTTAGCTGTAAATGAGCTGTCATCCACTATGTAATTACCTATATAAAGAAGAGAGCAGGAGAGAGAAAGGGGGAGATAATTTTAGGAAGAGAGAGAAAGATATTTTGCAGAGAGAGATTTTTAGAGAGAGAAAATGTATTTTCTTTATCATCTTCTTCCCCAAAACTAGATCTAGAATTCTTCCAAGAACTCCATTAATGGATATTGTAAATGTAAATTGATGTAGCTACAAATTATCATAGTGAAGAACCGTGGATGTAGATCACATTGATCGAACCACGTAAAAAATCTTGGTGTCCATTTATAATTTTAGTATTTTTATCACCATTTTTATATTTAGATCTAGAAATTGTTATCAAGATATGATAAGGGGTGTGTTGTAGGTTTTCCTGCAATTACAACATATATGTATAAGTCCTTAGCACTTGAACCGAAGTTTGCGAACTTTGTTGATCAAGTGAAACCAGAACTTGAACAGCCAACTCAGTCCGCGAACGTGCGTAGTTCTCGAACCCAGAATTTCTGCGGGAGTTGTAGCTAAGTTTCAGTCCGCGAACAGACGGATGTTCTCGAACCCGAGAATTTCTTCTAGAGTTTGTGAACTCCAACCGGTTAACTTGAGTCTGCAAACTTAAGTGGTTATGTCTAAAAACGATGTTTGTGAACTTATCTTAATAAACTAAGGAATGCTATTGCAAACCGTGGGTTTATAGTTCATGAATCGGTTCAAGTAAATCACATCATTTTTTCTTCAATTGTGTCTTGTGCAGTACATGAGATCTCATATCAATTGAACAACTCTATAACTAGTTCATTTGAGTTATTTGGACTAGTTATGGTGAAGAAGAATATGGTTGATATGAAAGTTATCATTTGGCTAACCATGTGGTTAACTAGTATTGAACCAACTATTGTACACGTTTGGGTACGGATACACAAACCCAAAATCATCAAGTACATGTGTGTATGACAAGCTAATTTTTCGATCTAACAATTGAGAAATATTAGCTTGAATCTAATAAGGTTTTCATCTAACGGTGAAAATTGAATGCTTTGTTACCAAGCTAACATTAATTGCAAACCCTGATTTGAAAGACTATAAAAGGTAGAACTCTAGCAACTGGGAAACCTAATCCCCACACATTCTGTATGATACTATTTTGCTAAGCTAGAGTCGATTCTCCTTTAACCTTTGGTTTTCTTCTTATAAAACCAGGTTAACGACTTAAAGAATTCATTGGGATTGTGAAGCCAGACCGATACTACTTTTCTTGTAGTTGTGTGATCTGATCTTGTTGTTTCTATCGTACGAGTAAAATTGTAATAATTGGCTTGAGATTTCTATCTCCGATAGGCAAGATATATATAAAAGTAATCACAAACATCTTCGTCTCATCGTTTGTGATTCCTCAATAATCTTCTTCGTTGCGTCGACTAAGTTTATTGTGAGGTGATTGATAAAACTGAGTTGTTCTTCGGGAATATAAGTCTGGTTTTATTGATTGGTTCCTATTCACCTTGATTTATCAAAAGACAGAACAAAATTCATAGGTTTATTCGTGGGAGACGAATTTATCTATCTTGTAGACTTTTCTGTGTGACACATATTTGTTTATTAAAGTCTTCGACTTTGGGTCGTAGCAACTCTTGGTTATGGGTGAGATCAGCTAAGGGAATCAAGTGCGCAGTATCTTGCTGGGATCAGAGGCGTAGGAGCATAACTGTACCTTGGATCAGTGT
This sequence comes from Papaver bracteatum, assembly GCA_023529315.1. Lineage (NCBI taxonomy): Eukaryota > Viridiplantae > Streptophyta > Magnoliopsida > Ranunculales > Papaveraceae > Papaver > Papaver bracteatum. The sequence continues at coordinate 1,445,580 of JAJJWX010005418.1, read as the reverse complement.
GAGATTGATTGGGGTTCAAATACAGTCCAGACCGAAGTTAATTTGGAGTAGGCTAGTGTATGTAGCGGCTTAATATAGTGTATGTTTAATCTGGACTAGGTCCTGGGGGTTTTCTGCATTTGCGGTTTCCTCGTTAACAAAATTCTAGCGTCTGTGTTATTTCTTTTCCGCATTATATTTCGTTATATAATTGATATAATACAGGTTGTATGTAGTTCAATCAATTAGAATATCCGACCTTATTGGTTGTTGATTTAAATTGATTGACACTTGGATATTGGTCTTTGGTACCATCCAAGTTATCTCTCTTTGATTAAGACTCGCGAATTGTATTTTCTTGAGTAAATCAAATTGAGAGATTGAGATAATAACTCCTTGAGTATTTTCTATTGATTGAGTCTAACTGTCTAGTTGGTTCTCTATGAAAACAACTCGAAGTGGTCCATACATATTGCTAATTGAAATATTAGGTGTGGTTGTTAGACCCCCGCTTTTTCAATTGGTATCAGAACAGGCAATACGTTTAAGACCTTACAAGTCTGTGTTTGTAGCGATCTGACTCTATGGACAGAGGTGCTATCTCAATAAACGTACCACCAGTCTTCGATGGCTCTAATTACTTATGGTGGAAAATTGCTATGCGATCTTTTCTTCAAGCACGTGATTTTCAATCATGGTTATATGTTGTTAATGGCTATGATTCTCCCGTAGTGGCAGTTGGAAACGTGAATGTTCCAAAGAATATTGGTGAATACATGCCGAAATTCTTGTTGCAAAGCAAAATTCATACGATTTGAACGCGATCATACATGCCATTACCCCAAATCTTCAGCACCATGTATCTAATTGCACTAAGTTGCAAGAAGCTTGGGATATCTTAGCAACCTTATTTGAAGGTAACACCAGTAAAAAGGAAGCTAGGCTTCAAAACCTTAATTCCGATTGGGAAATCCTTCATATGACATATAAAGAAACATTTGATGAGTTTAATCACAAAGTTTCTGAAATTGTTAATGCATCTTTTGCATTGGGTAAGATTATTCCTCAAAAGGACATTGTGATAAAAATTATCAGATCACTGCCATCTAGATATGATGCTAAGAAGCATGCAATCGTCGAGGGAAATAACCTAGATACTCTCTCCATAAATACGCTGGTTGGAAAACTTAAGATCTTTGATCATGAACATTCATCCAAATCTAAGGATATTGCGTTCAAAGCAGTAAATGACACTAAATTACTTGATAAAAGTAAAAAAGTGTATATCTCTGAAGATGATCGCTTTGAGATGGAGTCATCAGATGAAGATCTTGACAAATTAGTCTCGATGATCACAAGACAGTTTAGGGACCTTCTATTGAAGAGAAGTAAACGGTTCTCCATAGATAAGCCAAAGGTATCAGTCAAACCTCATAATCGTGTTCCTCCTAAAAACAGGGATATTGATTAAACTGATGATGATGATATGCCTAAGTGCTTTAAGTGTAAGGGATTTGGTCATTTTTCTAATGAGTGTCCAAATCGTTGAAAATACACTGGGAACAAAGGTCTTGTAGCAACTCTTGATGAAATGTCTGACAGCTATGACTCTAATGAAGGCGAGAAATCAAGTGTCGCACTTCTTGGTGAAAATATTGATTTTGATAATTGTAGAATACACATATCAATCTTGATATTCTTTCAAAAGATAATCCAACCATTCTGGAAGAAAAAGTTGATCCTTTTATTGGAAACTCTGTTTATAATGTTTCAGGATACACTATGTGCCTAGCTGCTTGCACATCTCAGAAGCCTGATTATTATCCAAGTATGATGTGCTCATATTGTTCATTAAAAGTTCATGAACTCTCGAAATGTTACAAGTGCAAAAACAAACAAAGACATGTCAACAAACTTCAACGAAGAGAAAATCATTTAGCAAGAAAGCTTAAACTTGCTCAGAAGACCGCTGAGGTATGTAAGATTTTATCTTCGTCTAAGAAGTTAGTTTCCAAGAAAAAACCAAGACCATTTGAAAAGAAAGTATGATCAAACTTTTTCGATAGACAGAAGTCTGTGGATTTTCCACAAGAGGAAATTGGTGGACAAATTGTAGTTCACCATAACGCAACTTGATTGTGTTGTTCTTAAAATGTTGTCTCATGTGCCTGATCAAAAGAGACAATGATTTTGTACCTCTCAGGCTTTAGGAAAAGTTATTTTCTTCTTTTCTTAGATGTGTTTCCTTTTTGTCTATCAAACAAAAGAAAGGGTACTATCAACAATTCTACTCTTTATAGGGATAAGAGTTTGATATGGCACATAGAAGCGATTTAAAACAAACCGACATGCGGAGAATCCACTCCGGTAAATAGGACCCAAATATGATAATCAAATCCAATCCAGGAGCAAAGACGACGATAACGATCAATGATGATCAAACTCTCAAAGAGACATAACAGGTTATAAACCAAATAATAGTTTTCATTAAACGAGCTAATCCAAGCTATTTTACAAAGATAATGAAACATGCTATTTATAGCCTCAAACATCTAAACCTAGAAATCCAAATGTTACCAAACTGACCTAAGAGAATATATTATTCTCATAAAACAAGATAAAGCTAAACAAGAAAGTAATTATCCTAATAATTAAAATACCTAAAACTAATAGATATCCAAGATTTAGCCAAATCTTGGAGTGCACGTGTATTCCTAGGATATGTCCCATATCAGGCTCCTCTACTGAGACGAAACTCGTCTCGATTTTATATTGGAAATGACAAATCTAAGAAATAGTATTAGTATTCCCACATCCTTTGAAACAGCTTGACCTCAAGTTGTGCATAGGAATCACCAAGTGTTCGAAAAAAGAATTAGATTTCACATAAGAACTTGAAGTTTGTGCCTCATGTTGATTGGTATTTAGCTTTAGATGTATAAACTCCCATAAAGAGGATGGCTGGACCTCACAGTACTTAGCAAATGAGTCTTTGTAATGGTATGGAGTAGACAAACCAGCATCCATTGACATGTTGGTCGAACCTAACACGCCAATATAATGAGAAACATTAAACCCCAAACGTCTCAGGAAGTGGAACTAATTTGGAATATGCCGACACATCACTTGGTAGCACATTATCGATAGCTGCTTCTTTTAGTCCCGTTGGTTGATCCGGGAAACTGCCTTCACCTAGAGTCTCAAACCTGATGGATTTCATGAGTGTTATTTCTTCCTTTGGCTTAGGACGTGGTATAAGATTTACCTTTGTCCTTCCCCACTTAAATTCATATGATTTGTCTTGACTGTTACGAACTGCACCAACATTTAATAGCCATGGTTTTCCGAGTACAATGTCGCATATATTCATGTCAACTACTTCATGAAAGTTTGAGTTAGAATATCACTCACCAAATGACAATGAAAATCTTCAAACACCCACGAAAGTAATTGATCCTCCGTAATTAAACCATTCGATCTGATCGGAATAAGGATACCAATCTATTTCGAGACCTAGCAGCTCTAACATTTTTATCGACACTAAATTCTCTTCGTAACTACCATCTATCACAAAACGACATATTCTGCCATTTACTGTTCCAACAAACTTGGGCAACTTAACATGAAGTTCTCCCATCGCACTGAAGATATGATGGATTTGTGTCTACCGATAAACTCCAGATCCTTGAATTAAATCACTTTAGAACATGTAAATGGACAGGGGAGTATAGGTAGGTAAGTGAATAAAATAGTTAATATGTTTGGATTATATTGAGGTTCATTTCCTCGTAACCAACCAAATAAGGAACAAACTTCTTTCACTTTTCTTTTATTTTATAGCCAAGAGAAACAAAACACAATCACAAACTAACAATAAGCAGGTGATGCAAAAGGTACTTACTGAGCAAGGTGTTGAATGGTGATAACACTGTAAAGAAGATCCAAAATATTCAACCTTCCAAATGATTTTTTTTTGTTTTTTTTTTCCCGATAAATAACCTAGATATCACGAGACTCCTCGATCGATGCTTCTAGGAAAACCCCGCAGATGCACAGCACAGGAAAAGCCTGCTCTGGTAACCACCTGATATTGCACACGGAAGCGATTTAAAACAAACCGACACGCGGAGAATCCACTCCGGTAAATAGGACCCAAATATGATAATCAACTCCAATCCAGGAGCAAAGACGACGATAACGATCAATGATGATCAAACTCTCAAAGAAACATAACAGGTTATAAACTAAATAATAGTTTCCATTAAACGAGCTAATCCAAGCTATTTTACAAAGATAATGAAACATGTTATTTATAGCCTCAAACATCTAAACCTAGAAATTTAAATGTTACCAAACTGACCTAAGAGAATATATTATTCTCATAAAACAAGATAAACCTAAACAAGAAAGTAATTATCCTAATAATTAAAATACCTAAAACTAATAGATATCCAAGATTTAGCCAAATCTTGGAGTGCACGTGTATTCCCAGGATATGTCCCATATCAGAGTTGATCGTTTACGAACCTGTTTTAGGTTTCGAACCCTACATTCCTTTTCCTTCTCTAAGACCTCTCTTTATCTCAAGACTACTTGTTGAGCTAATTGTGAATTCCTCTCACAAACCCATACGTTCATGGATGCTCCAAGAATGATGTTTTCTGATGAAAAAGAAGGTAATATGATTGTTAAGCCATCAATCATGAAGGAAAAAGAAAAATCTCCATTGCCTCCAACCTTGAAAATAAAAAGAAGGAATATATGAGGAAGCCAAGAGTTGTTCCTTCAAACTCTCAGAAGTTTTCTGATGTTCTTGAAGTGTTGAAGGAGATGCGAAAGGAGATTCAACAAGTAAAGGCTTTTGTGTATAAGATTCATGAGATTCAGAAGTCCCTGGTTTGACAACATCAACCAAGAAGGTTCATCGATATAAACTCCTTTCTTAATGAACCATATGTTCCAATGGATGTTGACGACAAGGAGTTCGGGGACGATAATGAATTCTTCAAAGGTCTTAATGTCTAGTAAATCTTCTATTTTTCTCTTTTGTTTAGAATAATAACTAGTGTTTTGGAATAGCCATTATTGTGATTTCACGTAGCTATATCCAATGTTCTTCATCTTCTTGTTTTTAGATTTATTGGTTTAAATTCTAAACTTGTTTGGAAGATTATGGTTGCAGTATTAATCTTTTGATTTCATATATTGCAATATTTTGATGGGATATGTGTGTTTACGTCTGTGAACTTGATTGTCCCATATTTTGTCAAAAGTAAAGTCGTTCGTGAATTGATATGCAAATATTGATAAAAGAATGAATAGACTTTTGACATACACAAAAGTTAAGCCTATATTGTCAATTATTGATGTAAGATAGGTTAAAATCTTTTGTGGTTCAAGGATTATGTCTATTGTGTGTCATTGTGCAAATGGTGATGGAAACATAGAATGAATCCTTGTGAATTCCACAGTATTTGAGCTTCCCTGATCTATCTTATGTGAATTACTGTGAGACTCCATATTGTGACTTATGTTGAGCATTAGACAACCAAAGTTGGTTATTGTTGTGATTAGCTTAGTTGTGTTCCGTAAGGTACTTTACGCCGAGTATTTTGAACTAAATCAATCATCTTGTGTGATTATTTAGTTAGCACTCCATAAGTTTTCTTATGTTTGAGCATTTCTTTGACTAGGTTGGTTATTCATGATTAACTTAGTCATTGCTCCATAAAATTTTCTTATGTCGAGTGTGGCCAATTAAATTGATTACTTTTGTAATTAGTTTGGTTGAGTATGGCAATTACATTTTTTGCGAGTTTTCTTGTGATTAATCTAATTGATTTATTAAGTCTCCATAAGTTTACTTGTGTTGAGCATATTTAGTCAAATTAATCTTGGTTCGCTTTGGTTAATATGATTGAATATTTCTTGTTGGATTCCAAATTCATACTTGTATGTAATTTGTTGAGTCTAAAGAAAAATCCTTCTTTTCTCTTGAAATTAAGGTCGCTCTTGTTGTTCCTTTGGGAATGACATATTATGGGGGAGAGTTCTTTTGAACTTGTGCTTAATTTCCAAATCTTTGTGGGGAGTGCGGATGTGGAATAATATAGGGGTTATCTTGCGTCTTTATAAACTCCTTGATGAATGCATTTAGCTTCGGCTTTATGATTGCATCTAAATAAGATGATATACATTTACCTTTGGTCATCAAATGTCTCTTACACAAATTTCATTAGGATCCCGTTCTTGTACCTTTGCCAATTTTATTGACAAAAAGGGGGAGAATTAATATGTAGTTCACCCCACAAATACATATGGTTTTCGGATCAGTATGTAAGGGGGAGTGGTTTCCATGTGAGATGGAGTATTGACTAAGTGGGAGTGAAGTATCACCATAGTATTGTTGTTGAAGTTGTGATGCAATTGGACTTTGACGCTGTGTAATAATACTATGACACTGTATAACAATGATTGAGAACCGATGCTTTTCTCATTGTTATAGCTACGGATTTTCAACAATGATGATGTTAAACTTACAACCTTTGGGATCATTGGACTACTTGGAAGTGACGAAGATTTCGAGTATTGTTGAAGATTAGACATGTGGAATAGGAGCTACAAAAGTTTATTTATATATTTTTTGTATTCTATATGTATTAATAGTTTTGCCACTAAAATTGACAGAGGGGGAGATTGTTAGAGCATTGCTCGGTCGAACTCGCATGCGTTGCTATCTCAAGCATGTTTGTCAATGTTAGTGATCAAAACTATAAAGTCTCGATTTCTAGTCTACTATAGCTAAGGTCTCGGACTAGGATAAAAAGTGTAGTTGAGCTCAAGAACTCCATGGAAATCATCATAAAAGACAAAGGACTACCCAAGGAACCAGTAGATCTTCATCGACTAAAAGGTATGTGGAGACTTGAACTTATCTTTCACTCAAAAGTCTATCTACTTTATCTCTTATCTTGAGATAAAAGTCATATTACTATATAGGCTAACAATATGCACATGTGATATTTCGAGCCGAGTATATCTCGCTTATCTATTTCTCGATATATGTGTTGGTAAAGATTTCCCTTTAGCCAAGTTCATCTTTACATAGTGACGAAAGTCATGTTACGTTTCAATCATTTTGGAAATCGCTCTGACGAAAAATAGTTTGTGAATAACAACTATATAACGCCCTCTGAAAATGTTTCAATGATTGAAATGAGAGTTTAGACAATATAACCATTGGGGGATATAAACATTGTTGTGGTAACACATATATGTATAAGTCCTTAGCTCTTGAACCGAAGTTAGTGAACTTTGTTGATCAAGAGAAACCGGAACTTGAGCAGCCAACTCAGTGGTCGGTTGTCAGCCGGTAAAATATAATTTCACTTTCTTACTTCACTAAAATAAATGTAGTATGCGATAAGAGAGAGTTCTTATCCACAAAGAGGCTTTTGTTGTTATAAAAATTTTCAGTTTCTTAGTAACCAAGGGGGGGGGGGGGTTGATATTTCAAAGCAATAGAAATAAATTGAAAGCAAAGTAAAAATAAAAGTAATTAATAAAGAGAAGATATTGGTCACGGGATAGTTTCATTCACAAACTCGAATTCTCAACAATGACTAGAATTGAAATTTTAATCGCTCATTTACTAAAAGTCCTAGGATACCTTGATCGCAAGAGTATCCCGTTAATTCCCTGATTTCATCACAACCACATTAAAAGATGCATATGTGACTTCTTCCTAGAAAGCAAGCTAAAGTGTAAAAGCACAATTAGATTTAACTCCCTAAAAGCAATAAGTTCTACGGAATAAGACTAATCAAGGCAATAAAAATGTGTAAAAGCACTAAATCGATTTAACCCAAGTTATGATTCATATGTGACTAGTAGGATATATCACTACAAGCACTACCCACATTTATGCTACTTAAAATCAGGGATAAACAACGTTTTCGTATTGAAAACTCTAATATAGCTCTAGATATGAATGCAATCGGATTGATTCCGGACTCAACCAACCAAACAATCAAATCATAAACAATATGAACCATGAATCATAAACAGTAAATTATTGAGACAAAACTAATACATTGAATCAAATCTTATTTGTGAAATCCACTTTATATCCCATAACCAATAAATAGTATTTAGCTACTCATAACTTTTGAGTTCATCATAATTATTATCATCAATTATAAAATGAAAAAGATGAAAAATAAACGAAAGAAAACCCTAGTAGAATCGCTCTCCTCCCAACTCCGGTAGAATAATACGTGATCCCCAAAAGAAGTAGAAGTCTTCCCTTTTTGTAGCTTTTTCTCCAACTTCTAAAATTAGGTCTTCAAAGCCCAAGGTCCAAATGCTCCAATAGTAAGATTCCACTAAGCCCAAAAGTGAGGAAAAACCCAAGTAAAAATCTGTCCCAAAAAGAGTCACCAGAAAACTGTGTTTCCAGCCGGAAGTTGGCCGGAAAGTAGCTCAGGTGACCTGCAAAGTCCGCCCGGTCACCGGTCAACGAGTCAGCACGGTCGGATCAGCTGAGTGAACTCGGGTCAACCCCGAGTCATACCGAGTCAGATTCATAATTAGCTAACTGACTTGTCTCACTGGGCTTAATGGTCTTGGCCTATGCCATTTTCACTGGCCATAAATCTGTTGCAATATCATTATGCATCGCAGCTCCTTGGCCAACCATCTTGGCTGTGCATAATTTTGCATCCATCTTGGCTCTTCCACAAATTCCAACCATCTCCTGAATCTGTCACAGTAGAAGCTCCAACCGCAGCTATAGAGATTGCACATTCAACACCAGTTGTACCCTGCCATTGCACAAAACACATATCCGCTTCTGCAACTACACTTCCACCCATGAACATGGAAGAAACATCCTAACTCCTCACACTTGGCTATAATAGCTAATACCACATATTTCAGTTCCCCCTGCAATGCCATCGCCGCAACTGTAACAAGCCTGCAACTGACTTTGCAGCTTCAACTTCTCAGTCATAACTCAATCCTAACATACATCTAGGTTTACTTTCTTCACAGCTAGCACATAATTGCACTGTACCATCATCTATTGTAAAACCAACACAGTTGCGAATATTAGTTCATTTACCTTCACCATTCCTGCAACAACATCTGAGCCACATTCCACCTGCAGTTCTGTCACAACATTTATGATACCACCAGTTCACAGTTCAAGCCTTCTATCCCTGCCTAGCTTGCACATCAATACCAGCTTCACTCTCAGTTGCAACCACTATCTCTCCCAGCTACAACATCATCCCTGTAACCTTGACTCCTACAGTCACCAATTCATCTCAGCTATAGGTTCCAAGCTCCACAACCAACACCACATCTCGCAATTCCCCAGCAATTCCCACCAACACAACTTCCTTGTAATTCCCAACACTTCCAATTCTGCAATCTCAGTTGCATACACCATTCATAAATATTCACCCTGAATAATAACCCTGATATGATTTCTGTCCAATGTTGAGATCAACTCACTGGAAACTCAAATTCGAGATAACCCATTTTCTTAAACTTCAATCAATTCAAAAACCCCTCTTCCTACAGCTCTAATCTTCTGAAATCTCTAATTCTAATCAAACCAAAACCCATTTTTTTCACAGACAAATCTCCCTTTGTTGCTCATTTCAGATTCACTTTAACCACTTCCATCTCTTCCCCTCGCTGTCTGCATAAGAACTCTTGAACCCATGTGAACAGCCAACAACAGACACCATAGATGAACTCCTTCACAGTCACCACCACCATCAATTTCTTCCACAACTTCATAATTAACACAGACCCACGTCCTCTTTTTCTCTTCAATTCGATGGCAGCTTCACAGCAAACTCAAAACCCATTCAATTCATTTCAACACCCTGAATTTTTCCATCTCTTTGACTGAGTTTGCCTTCTCAATCAGTCTTCATCGATCTAATTCTCAACAGCGGCAACCTCTTCTCCTCGACACCAAAACTCAAATCCTCCTTCTGAACTTCATAATCAACAGATCTCTCCTTCAACAGCTTCAATTTCTCTATTAATTGACCCTTAATTTATCTCAACAATCAAGTGCCAACTTCATCTAATATCGATCCACTGATTCACTTCTCGCCATCACATCTCAAGAACTTCATCTCAGCCACTTTCCAGTTAACCCTCTCAACCTCTGTATCATCTTCTCGATCTCAGGCACCAAACACCACAGACCCATCAACATCGATTCATAGCAGCAACATGAATTTCTCGATCTCGTTTCTCTCTGGTTTCTGATTTCTCTCAGTTTTCTCGGAACCAACAGCAGCTCTGCTGCTTTTCATTATTTGTTTCTTTATTTTAGGCGAAAATGATTGAGTTCTCGATTTAGGGTTGTAATAATTGGATTAAACCAACCCCTTAGTCCCAAATAAGGGCCATCCAATAATTGGTCACCCCTTAACCACAGATAGTCTTTATTTAACTGTGAATCAGTCCTTTGTGCTCATTTTCGCTCCAAATAGACGCTCGCCTGTCGTGCTCCAAATGAATGCTTTCTTTCCTTCTTTCGAGTTCTTTCACCAACAGCAGTCATCTTTAACTTCTCAAATTCACTTCTTCCCTTCAATGTCTTTTCATCACTAAAGTTGTCAAGCTTTTCAGACAAAACTGCATCACTAAAGCCGACATACTTTTCAGACAGAGATGAAGAAATAAAAGCAAATAATGAGAAATAGTCCGCCTCAAACACCATTTGCACATGAGATGACGCTTTTGCCCTGCTTCTTCTTCTTTTGTTCCAAATGACTCCAAAGTACCTAAATACTCAAAAACAAAACATAAGATACATAATTTACAAGAAAACTCGCAAAGAAAGCATAAACTATAGATAAATATCAAGGTGTTTTAGACACCTATAAAATTCCCCCACACTTAGACTTTGCTAGTCCTCGAGAAAATCAAACAAAATAATTATTAAACATACATACAACTCCGTGTCATCGAGGCTACGGTTACTCTAAGCATAGATAACAAGCCTTTGAACCCCTAGGTGTCCCTAGTGGACAAGTTTTAGTCTCGTGAAGGTTTACAAGAGGTCTGCCTACAAATCCTATATTTCCAACTCTGTCTATTTGTGACAAATCAATGAACGAATCCAAAATGACTATATGAGGAGGTACCTTGTGCAAATTCAGTTCATAATTAAGTAAATAAAGCTCTAATTAGATAGTCGAACAAGCCACAATACTCGGATACTAACAAACCACAATCTCAATGAAAAGATTAAGAAGATGAATATAGATGTAGATGTTGGCGAATGTTCACAAGTGATCGATGTTTCCCATATCTGTTTGAAGGTCACCGCCAAGATGAACCTATGCATCCTATTGGATTGAGCTACTGGTCTGAATTCTAGTGTCAACATACTGGCATATACAAGGGAACCAGTGGTCAGCAATCTTATTTCTACATCAACTCAATCGGCATATACAAGGGAACTAGGAGTCGACTTTATTCAACACAATAATAATTTCTTTTTCTTTTTTTCTTTTTTATTTTTTTTCGAATTGACAACATGATTAGATATTTTGGATCCAAGCGCATGCTTCCTTGTAAGAAAGTATGTGATAGTTTCCTTGGATCCTGCATTCCACGCTTGTTTAGGCAACGGAGACAGGGACAACGTTTCACACATACTGCTATCCAAGTGTCTTTTTATTCCGTTTGGTCTAATTGGTCGGTCTTTTTTTCTTTTTCTTTTTTAGCAACTCAATCACTCTATTTCATCCTAGCAGTAATAACAAGTCGATGTTTAGTGACCCACCAAAACACTTAGAGAACAATAGATAAATATGGAAAAATAAAAAATAGAATGTGATATGGTGATATTCCGAGATATGATAACAACTATCATGGTATTTGTGATTTTTGAGCTATGTTTGTCCCTTTTAGTTAATCGGTTCCTTAACTCCTGCAATAAAAATGGTTCCATCCACTAATGGTGTCATCCTAAAGGCACAAGTTTCTAGATTTCGGAGTTCAAAAAGCACATTTTTTTCTAGGTTTTTCTATTTTTCTGATTTTTCTGATTTTTTTTTTTTTTACTAAAGGCATAAAACAAACTAAAACAAACTATACAAAAATAAAAATGCTCCCCTACACTTAAACTTTACATTGTCCTCAATGTAAAATTGAATCGTCCAAAGAAAGTTCAAGGTGGGAAATTTCGCAAATGATATGCAAAATCAAAAAAATAACGATAAAATGCTTAAAGAATAAAAAGATAAAGTTAAAGATACAAAACCGGTGGGTTGCCTCCCACTTAGCGCTTGGTTTCAAAGTCGTCAGCCTGACTTTCTCCTTGCTTTCTATGACTCCTCCAGATGGAGTGCATCCACAAAATTGGCTCCTTCCACCACTTCGGAAGTGAAATTCTCATAATATGGTTTCAACCGGTGCCCATTAACTTTAAGTTCCTTGCCTGTAGCTATGCTACGAATTTCTACTGCACCATGAGAAAACACATTAGTAACAATAAAAGGTCTGATCCAACGTGACCTTAATTTACCATGAAATAAATGCAAGCGAGAATTAAACAAAAACACTTTCTTCCCAACACAAAATTGTTTTCTAGAAATCATAGTATCATGAAAGGCCTTCGTTTTCTCCTTATAAATGTGAGAGCTTTCAAATGCATCATTGCGAAGCTCTTCTAGCTCTTGGAGTTGTAACTTCCTTTGCTTTCCAGCCCCATCCATCTCCATATTGCATTGCTTAATTGCCCAAAACGCTTTATGCTCAATCTCCACGGGTAAGTGACAAGGTTTACCATACACAAGCCTAAAGGGAGACATCCCAATAGGTGTCTTGTATGCGGTTTTATACGCCCACAAAGCATCATTTAGTCGCATGCTCCAATCTTTCCTGGTTGGATTCACCGTATTTTCTAGAATGGACTTCACCTCCCGGTTAGAAACCTCGGCTTGTCCATTTGTTTGAGGATGATAAGGTGTTGCAATCTTGTGCGACACATTGTACTTCTTCAACAAGCTTTGTAAAATCCTTTTTTTGAAGTGAGAACCCCCATCGCTAATTATGGCTCTTGGAATTCCAAACCTTGCAAAAATGTTTGCTTGCACAAAATCTGAAACAACCTTGGAATCATTAGTTGGGGTGGCCTTAGCTTCCACCCATTTAGAGACATAATCAAAAGCAAGTAAGATGTAAAAATTCCTATGAGAGTTGACAAAAGGACCCATAAAATCAATACCCCATACATCAAAAACTTCAATAAATTGAATAAAGGTTTGTGGCATTTGATTTCGGGCACCTAGATAGCCTGTTCTTTGGCACCTATCACAAGTTGTGCAAAATATATGTGCATCCTTAAACAAGGTTGGCCAATAGAAACCGCTTTCAAGAACCTTGTTAGCGGTTCTCTTACTTCCAAAATGTCCCCCGCAAGCATAAGAGTGACAAAATGACAAGATAGAATTAAACTCGGATTCGGGAACGCACCTTCTTATTACTTGGTCGCTGCCATGTTTCCATAAGTATGGATCATCCCATATATATTGGTTTCCTAACCTCTTAAGTTTGTCCCTCTCAGCACGAGACAAGTTCTTTGGGATTTGTTTGGTTACCAAGTAATTCACAATATCTGCATACCATGGTTCTCCAAAGGCAATTGAGAATAGTTGCTCATCCGGGAAACTTTCACGCAATGGGATAGCTTCCTTGTCTACAGCAAGATGACTTAAGTGATCCGTAACGGTGTTCTCAATTCCTTTCTTGTCTTTGATTTCAATATCAAACTCTTGTAAGAGTAGAATCCATCATATGAGCCTCGGTTTCGCTTCTTTCTTCATTAGCAAGTACCTAAGTGTTGCATGGTCAGAAAAAACAACAACTTTTGTACCAATTATATAAGAGCGAAATTTATCCAATGCAAATACAATAGCTAAAAACTCTTTTTCAGTGGTTGTGTAGTTTTGTTGGGCTTCATTTAACATTCTAGAAGCATAATAAATAGCATGAGGTATCTTCCCCACATGCTTCCCAAGCACCGCACCAACCGCATAGTCACTTGCATCACACATGAGCTCAAAAGGCTTTCTCCAATCCGGTGGTTTAATGATAGGGGCTGAAATCAAAAGTTCTTTCAAACGATTGAATGCCGCCATACACTTTTCATCAAAGTTAAAAACCACATCTTTTTGCAATAAGTTACAAAGTGGTGATGCTATCTTGGAAAAATCCTTGATAAATCTACGATAGAAACCTGCATGTCCAAGAAAAGAGCGTATCTCCCTCATCGTAGTGGGATGGGTTAGAGCAAGAATAAGGTCTATCTTAGATTTATCAACTTCCAAGCCCTTAGAAGATATTATATGGCCTAAAACTATGCCATGAGTTACCATGAAATGGCACTTCTCCCAATTAAGCATAAGGTTTGTTTCAACACATCGTTCAAGGATTAAAGACAAATTATTCAAACAAAGGTCAAATGAATCACCAAAGACACTAAAGTCATCCATAAACACTTCAATGATGTTTTCAACATACTCGGAAAAGATACTTACCATACACCTTTGGAAGGTAGCTGGAGCATTGCACAATCCAAAAGGCATCCTTTTATAAGCAAAAGTACCAAACGGACAAGTGAAAGTGGTTTTCTCTTGGTCCTCCGGTGCTATCACAATCTGATTGTACCCTGAATAACCATCAAGGAATCAATAATAAGCATGTCCAGCTAAACGTTCAAGCATTTGATCAATAAAAGGTAAAGGAAAATGATCCTTCCTAGTAGTGGCATTCAACTTTCTATAATCAATACAAACCCTCCAACCGGTTTGCACACGAGTTGGAACAAGTTCGTTCTCATCATTATCTACCACCGTTACACCTGATTTTTTTGGTACAACTTGTACCAGGCTTACCCACTTTCTATCGGATATGGGGTAGATAACACCCACTTCTAAAATCTTGAGTATCTCCTTTTTCACAACTTCCATCATGGGAGGGTTCAAACGACATTGCGCTTCCCTTGTAGGATTTGCATCGTCCTCCAAACGAATCTTATGCATACAAACGGCAGGGCTTATACCCTTGATATCAGCGATTGTCCATCCTATGGCCGTCTTGTGCTTCCTTAGCACCTTAAAAGTTTTTTCTCCTATAATTCACTAAGCTCGTTAGAAACAATCACATGTAACTCTTCATTGTCACCCAAGTACAAGTACTTTATGTAACTTGGAAGAGGCTTCAATTCCAACTTTGGAGATTTAACAATAGAAGGTAAAAGCTTTTCATCACTGCATGGTAAAGAAATAAAAGAGATATTATGAGTTTCCGGACATCCTTGTAGTGAGTTAAGATCACCAAGGGATTCCTTGACTTCGTTACCACACTCTACACCATCATCCATGGATGTAGTTAAAACAGTTTCCAAAGCATCATCACCATTCAATTCAAACACTCTTTGTGCCAATGCATCCATAACATCAACGGAGAAACAAGAGTGGACATCACTAGGATATCTCATCATCTCGAAAATGTTGAAACGTATTATTTCTCCGTCAAACTCCATAGTCAACGTTCCCTTATCCACATCAATAATGGTCTTAGCCATTTTCATGAAGGGACGCCCAAGTAGCAATGGAAGAGATGAGTCCGGTGAACCTTCATCCATCTCTAACACACAAAAGTCAGCTGGAAATACAAGTTGATTAACCTGCACAAGAATATCCTCAACAATACCCATTAGGTAAACATTAGAGCGATCGGCTAATTGCAACACAATTTCAGCCTTTTTCAAAGGACCTAGATTAAGTGAATTATACATGGATACCGGCATAACATTAACGGATGCACCTAAGTCTAACATTGCTTTGTTAAAAGTGGTGTTACCAATTATGACAGGAATGTCAAAGCTACCGGGATCCTTGCATTTCAGTGGGAGTTTGTGTTGTAAGATTGCCGAAGCATTCTCCCTCACACTTAGCACTTCATTTCCTTTAATCCTTTGCTTATTGGTACACAAGTCCTTCAACACTTTTGCATACTTGGGAACTTGCTTGATAGCATCAATGAGCGGTATGTTCACATGAATCTCTTCTTAAGAACGTCTAAAATCTCATTTTCTAGTTTAGCCTTCTTAGAACTTGCAAATATGCGAGGAAAAGGTATAGGAGGAACATAAGTAGGAATAGGAGTTTTAGAGTTAGGAATAGGTACCTCGGGTGTTTGGGGAATTTCATCCCTCTTTTCCTCCAAAACCGGCTCCTTTGGAGCTTCCTCTTCACCCAAATCAGCAACTTTGGGTTGCTCAAGTTGTGTACCACTTCTCAACGTAATAACATTGACACCCTTGAGAAGGGAGTCTTCCACTATTTTGTGCTTTCAAATTGTTGATATCAATTGCCATGGAGCCTACTTGAGTCTACAACTCCTTGATAGCACTCTTAGTTTCTTGTTGGCTTTCCTTGAACATGGTAGAAATACATTGCATCATTGTTTGTAACTTTTCATCGATGTCGGAACCTTGGTTTTAAATCGGTTGTTGTGGTTGCTGAAATTGTTGATGTTGTTGTTGCGGTTGGAATTGTTGTTGTTGTTGGGGTTGAAATTGTTGTTGTTGCGGTTGAAATCCACTCGGGCGGTTGAAAGTAGGTTGTTGAACCGCACCTTGCTTGTTGGCATAGCTGAAATTTGGATGATCTCTCCATCCCGGATTGTAGGTGTTGGAATAGGGATCATACCGTCTTTGTGGGTTTGGAAAAAACGTATTAGATTGCTCCAACTCTTCACCATACGAAGGTAATATAACCGCAGCCATCTTTTGCATCATGTGCTCCATATTGTCCATCCTTTGATCACGGTGTGATGATGATGAATCACTAACTTCATGCTCTTTCCTAACCATTGGTTCACCTCTTGTGTAGAATTGTTGCGAGTTTGCATCCATGCTTTCAATCAACTCGGCAGCTTGGGCCACCGTCTTGTTCACTAGTGCACCACCACCCGCTGCATCAAGAAGATATCTATCACTTGATTGAAGACCTTCGTAGAAATACTGGATTATCATAGCATCGCTGAATGGATGGTGAGAACAGCTTGCCACCAATCTCTTGTATCGCTCTCAACATTCATACAAAGATTCTCCCACATGTTGCTTTATTCCACAAATCTCTTTGCGAATTTGAGTAGCCTTTGACGCAGGAAAATACCTCTCTAAAAAGAGTTTCTTCAATCCGTTCCATGTAGTGACACTTCCATATGGCAAACAATACAACCAATCTTTAGCGCTGTCCACTATAGAAAATGGAAAAACTTTCAACATTGCACCATCGGCTTCAGTCTCCGCTGGAAGCATGGCCTTAACAATGGTATGGAACTCCATGAGATGCTTGTTTGGGTCTTCATTCACCATGCCATGGAACTTTGGTAACTCTCCAAGCAACCCCGGCTTGATCTCGAAAGTTGAGTTTGTTTGGATACACCATTGTTGTGCATCAAGCCTATGAGAAGCCAAATCCTTGAGTGTACGATTTGCATCACCCATTGCTTCTTCTTCTTCAACTAGTGGTTCTTCTACAAATGGAACCTCTTGTTCTCCTTCTAGTTGTAATTCTTCTTCCACTTCTAACTCTTGCTCTTCCGGTATGTCTTGACTTAGTTGGAGTATTGTGCCTCTTCGAGTAGCAATCCCGCACCTTGGATAGTTCCAATCCTTAGAAGCCAGAGATTAGGTACCTGAAAACAATTCTCACAAACAAGTAAGAATCAATACAAGAAACAAAAAGCAAATATAAAAGCAAAAATTGTAAAAAGAAACTAAAAACTTAATAACAAGCCATTTGCCTCCCTGGAAACGACGCCAAAATCTGGTCGGTTGTCAGCCGGTCAAATATAATTTCACTTTCTTACTTCACTAAAATAAATGTAGTATGCGATAAGAGAGAGTTCGTATCCACAGAGAGCCTTTTGTTGTTATAAAAAAATTCAGTTTCTTAGTAACCAAAGGGGTGGGGGGGTTGATATTTCAAAGCAATAGAAATAAATTGAAGGCAAAGTAAAAATAAAAGTAATCAATAAAGAGAAGATATTGGTCACGGGATAGTTTCATTCACAAACTCGAATTCTCAACAATGACTAGAATTGAAATTTTAATCTCTCATTTACTAAAAGTCCTAGGATACCTTGATCGCAATAGTATCCCGCTAATTCTCTGATTTCATCACAACCACGTTAAAAGATGCATATGTGACTTCTTCCTAGAAAGCAACCTAAAGTGTAAAAGCACAATTAAATTTAACTCCCTAAAAGCAATAAGTACTATGGAATAAGACTAATCAAGGCAATAAAAATGTGTAAAAATACTAAATCGATTTAACCCAAGTTATGATTCATATGTGACTAGTAGGATATATCACTACAAGCACTACCCACATTTATGCTACTTAAAATCAGGGATAAACAACGTTTTCGTATTGAAAAATCTAACATAGCTCTAGATATGAATGCAATCGGATTGATTCCGGACTCAACCAACCAAACAATCAAATCATAAACAATATGAACCATGAATCATAAACAGTAAATCATTGAGACAAAACTAATACATTGAATCAAATCTTATTTGTGAAATCCACTTTATATCCCATAACTAATAAATAATATTTAGCTACTCATAACTTTTGAGTTTATCATAATTATTATCATCAATTATAAAATGAAAAAGATGAAAAATAAATGAAAGAAAACCCTAGTAGAATCGCTCTCCTCACAACTCCAGTAGAATAATACGTGATCCCAAAAAAAAGTAGAAGTCTTCCCTTTTTGTAGCTTTTTCTCCAACTTCTAAAATTAGGTCTTCAAAGCCCAAGGTC
This sequence comes from Papaver bracteatum, assembly GCA_023529315.1. Lineage (NCBI taxonomy): Eukaryota > Viridiplantae > Streptophyta > Magnoliopsida > Ranunculales > Papaveraceae > Papaver > Papaver bracteatum. The sequence continues at coordinate 1,426,717 of JAJJWX010005418.1, read as the reverse complement.
CAAATGCTCTAATAGTAAGATTCCACTAAGCCCAAAAGTGAGGAAAAACCCAAGTAAAAATCCGTCCCAAAAAGAGTCACCAGAAAACTGTGTTTCCAGCCGGAAGTTGACCGGAATCCGGCGCCGGAAAGTAGCTCAGGTGACCTGCAAAGTCCGCCCGGTCACCAGTCAATGAGTCAGCACGGTCGGATCAGCTGAGTGAACTCGGGTCAACCCCGAGTCATACCGAGTCAGATTCATAATTAGCTAACTGACTTGTCTCATTGGGCTTATGATCTTGGCCTAGCCCATTTACACTGGCCATAATTTTGTTGCAATATCATTCTGCATCGCAGCTCCTTGGCTGTGCATAATTTTGCAGCCATCTTGGCTCTTCCACAAATTCCAACCATCTCTTGAATCTGTCACAGTAGCAGCTCCAACCGCATCTACAGAGCTTGCACATCAACACCAGCTGTACCCTTCCATTGCACAAAACACATATCCACGTCTGCAACTACACTTCCACCCATGAACATGGCAGCAGCATCCTAACTCCTCACACTTGGTTGTAATAGCTAATACCACCTATTTCAGTTCCCCCTGCAATGCCATCGCCGCAACTGTAACAATCCTGCAACTGACTTTGCAGCTTCAACTTCTCAGTCATAACTCAATCTTAGCATACATCTAGGTTTACTTTCTTCACAGCTAGCACATAATTTCATTGTACCATCATCTATTGTAAAACCAACACAGCTGCGAACATTAGTTCATTTACCTTCACCATTCCTGCAACAACATCTGAGCCACATTCCACCTGCAGTTCTGTCACAACATTTCTGATACCACCAGTTCAGAGTTCAAGCCTTATATCCCTGCATAGATTGCACATCAATACCAGATGCACTCTCAGCTGCAACCACTAGCTCTCCCAGATACATCAGCATCCCTGTAACCTTGACTCCTACAGTCACCAGTTAATCTCAGCTACAGGTTCCAAGCTCCACAACCAACACCACATCTCGCAATTCCCCAGCAACTCCCACCAACACAACTTCCTTGTATGTCCCAACACTTCCAATTCTGCAATCTCAGTTGCATACACCATTCATAAATCTTCACCCTGAATCAAAACCCTGATATGATTTCTGTCCAATGTTGAGCTCAACTCACTGGAAACTCAAATTTGAGATAACCCATTTTCTTAAACTTCAATCACTTCAAAAAACCCTCTTCCTACATCTCTAATCTAATGAAATCTCTAATTGTAATCAAACCAAAACCCATTTTGTTCACAGACAAATCTCCCTTTGTTTCTCATTTCAGATTCACTTTAACCACTTCCATCTCTTTCCCTCGCTGTCTGCAGAAAAACTCTTGAACCCATGTGAACATCCAACAACAGACACCATAGATGAACTCCTTCACAGTCACCACCACCATCGATTTCTTCCACAACTTCATAATTAACACAGACCCACGTCCTCTTTTTCTCTTCAATTCGATGGCAGCTTCACATCAAACTCAAAACCCATTCAATTCATTTCAACACCCTGAATTTTTCCATCTCTTTGACTGAGTTTGCCTTCTCAATCAGTCTTCATCGATCTAATTCTCAACTACGACAACCTCTTCTCCTCGACACCAAAACTCAAATCCTCCTTATGAACTTCATCATCAACAGATCTCTCCTTCAACAGATTCAATTTCTCTATTAATTGACTCCTAATTCATCTCAACAATCAAGTGCCAACTTCATCTAATATCGATCCACTGATTTACTTCTCGCCATCACAGCTCAAGAACTTCATCTCAGCCACTTTCTAGTTAACCCTCTTAACCTCCGTATCATCTTCTCGATCTCATGCACCAAACACCACAAACCCATCAACATCGATTCATAGGAGCAACATGAATTTCTCGATCTCGTTTCTCTCTGGTTTCTGATTTCTCTCAGTTTTCTCGGAACCAACATCAGCTCTGCTGCTTTTCATTATGTATTTCTTGATTTCAGGAGAAAATTATTGAGTTCTCGATTTAGGGTTGTAATAATTGGATTAAACCAACCCCTTAGTCCCAGATAAGGGCCATCTAATAATTGGTCACCTCTTAACCACCACTAGTCTTTGTTTAACTGTGAATCAATCCTTTGTGCTCCTTTTCGCTCCAAATAGATGCTCGCCTGTCGTGCTCCAAATGAATGCTTTATTTCCTTCTTTCGAGTTCTTTCACCAACATCAGCCATCTTTAACTTCTCAAATTCACTTCTTCCCTTCAATGTCTTTTCATCACTAAAGTTGTCAAGCTTTTCAGACAAAATTGCATCACTAAAGCCGACATACTTTTCAGACAGAGATGAATAAATAAAAGCAAATAATGAGAAATAGTCTGCCTCAAACACCATTTGCACATGAGATGACGCTTTTGCCTTGATTCTTCTTCTTTTGTTCCAAATGACTCCAAAGTACCTAAATACTCAAAAACAAAACATAAGATACATAATTTACAAGAAAACTCGCAAAGAAAGCATAAACTATAGATAAATATCAAGGTGTTTTAGACACCTATCACTCAGTCCACGAACTCAGTCTGTGAACGTGCGAAGTTCTCGATTCCAAGAATTTATGCGAGAGTTGTAGCTTGGTTTCAGTCCGCGAACTCAGTTTGCGAACTCACGGAAGTTCTCGAACCCGAGAATTTTTGCTGGAGTTTGTGAACTCCAACCGGTTAACTTGAGTCCGCGAACCCAGCCCGCGAACTTAAGTGGTTATGTCTAAAAACGATGTTTGTGAACTTATCTTAATAAACTAAGGAATGCTATTGCAAACCATGGCTTTATAGTTCATGAATCAATTGAAGTGATTCACATCGTTTTTGCTTCAATTGTGTCTTATGTAGAATATGAGATCTCATAGCAATTGAACAACTCTCTAAGTAGTTCATTTGAGTCATTTAGACTAGTTATGGTGAAGAAGAATATGGTTTATATGAAAGTTATCATTTGGCTAACCATGTGGCTAACTAGTATTGAACCAACTATTGTACACGTTTGGGCACGGTTACACAAACCCAAAATCTTCAAGTACATGTGTGTATGACAAGCTAAGATTTCGATCTAACGGTTGAGAAATATTAGCTTGAATATAATCAGGTTTTCATCTAACGGTGAATATTGAATGCTTTGTTACCAAGATAACATTGATTGCAAACCCTGATTTGAAAGACTATATAAGGGAGAAATCTAGCAACTGGGAAACCTAATCCCCACACATTCTGTGTGATACTAGTTTGCTAAGCTAGAGTTGATTCTCCTTTAACCTTTGGTTTTCTTCTTCTAAAACCAGATACTACTTTTCTTGTAGTTGTGTGATCTAATCTTGTTGTTTCTATCGTACGAGTACAATTATAATAATTGGTTGAGATTTCTATCTCCGGTAGGCAAGATATAAAAGTAATCACAAACATCTTCGTCTCATCATTTGTGATTCCTCAGTAATCTTCTTCGATGCGTCGATTAAGTTTATTGTGAGGTGATTGATAAAACTGAGTTGTTCTTAGGGAATATAAGTATGGTTTTATTGATTGGTTCATGTTCACCTTGATTTATCAAAAGACGGAACAAAACTCATAGGTTTATTCGTGGGAGACGAATTTATCTATCTTGTAGACTTTTCTATGTGAGACAGATTTATTTGTTAAAGTCTTCGACTTTGGGTCGTAGCAACTCTTGGTTGTGGGTGAGATCATCTAAGGGAATCAAGTGCGCAGTATCCTACTGGGATCAGAGGCGTAGGAGCATAATTGTACCTTGGATCAGGGTGAGATTGATTGGGGTTCAACTACAGTCCATACCGAAGTTAATTTGATGTAGGCTAGTGTTTGTAGCGTCTTAATACAGTGTATGTTTAATCTGGACTAGGTCCCGGGGTTTTTCTGCATTTGCGGTTTACTCGTTAACAGAATTCTGGTGTCTGTGTTATTTCTTTTTCGCATTATATTTCGCTATATAATTGAAATAATACAGGTTGTGCGTAGTTCAATCAATTAGAATATCCGACCTTATTGGTTGTTGATTTAAATTGATTGACACTTGGATATTGGTCTTTGGTACCATCCAAGTTATCTTTCTTTGATTAAAACTCGCGAATTGTATTTGCTTGAGTAAATCAAATTGAGAGATTGAGATAATAACTCCTTGATTATTTTCTATTGATTGAGTCTAACTGTCTAGTTGATTCTCTAAGAAAACAACTCGGAGTTGTCCATACAGATTGCTAATCGAAATATTGAGTGTGGTTGTTAGACCCCCGCTTTTTCACATAACTTCAACCACAACTCAATTCCCGGTAATTAAACCTCAAGTACATCTTCTCAATTTCACAGACAACCAAAACACTTTTCATCCTCTTCATAATTTGTTCAACATTAAATTCTTAATAGTCCAGTTCCACAAGACTCTTAGTTATAACTTCAATTATCCTTCAACTGCTTCCTTTTACTGCCTTTATCCTCCTTGAGATTCCATATCTCGATCTTGCATATGTCAAAACACACAAACCTCCCTTACCAGAGTCCAAATCTTCCATCATATACTCGAACCCATAACAAACAACCCTAATTAGAACGAACCCTAATTTATGATTAATTTAGGGAAGAACAGAAACCCTAATTTCCTATGAACTCAAAATTAAACTTCATACAACAAATCTACACTTCAAATAACAACAACCCATTTTATAATTAATCAAAACATAACGATTTCATAAAGAAACATCAATCAATTTGAAAACTAAATTACTTGTTTTCGATTCACTATCAAAACCACCTTTTTTCTTCAAAGATTCACAGAACAATCACCCCTTCTTCATCTATCAAACTAGATAGCTGATTCCCCTAAGTTTATTTTTGATTTCACAGCTTCAGAATTGTCTCCCAAAATCGCAGAGAGAAAACAAATAAGAATAGAAGAAGAAGAAAGAAAGAGAAGAAGAAATAAGAAGAAGAATAAGAAGAAGAATAAGAGAAATGTTTTCTCTTCGACACGTTTATGGTGATAAGGCTAACAAAAATGATTAAGGCACCCTGATAAAAGATAAGGGCAGCCTCAGTCGGTTTTAAGATAAAATTACAACTTTTCCCTCCCATACTTATCCGATGATATCTTCTTCCTCCGGTATCCGAATGACACGTTCGAGTAGTCCATTTCGCCTAACTTTTTCGAGACCTATTCAACGATACCAGTTTTTTATCTAATTTGTTGTTAGATTAATTTCTATTAATTAAGATTCATCTCTAATTAATCGAGTCATTAGCGGCTTACTCATCTCTTGACTAGTCTAATAGCTTTGACAAGCTTGAGGGTCCTTACATTCTCCCCACCTTATTCATTTTCGTCCTCGAAATTCAAAACGTCCTTCTAGTCTTCAAAACTCATCACCTTATTAGGAAACACTATCTCTCGACTAAATGCAAGTACTGCTCATACTTATAAACGCGCGAAAAGAAGATAACTCATTTTAAATGAGTCAAAACAACAAGGAAAGAAGCACAAGCCTATTTGGTTTTCTAGAATTTGTAAGTATAAGTTTCAAAGACTAATTTTCTATTTCACAATAAGATCGACTCTAAGCTCATTATGGTGAATTTGATTCTAACAAATAAGTATGTCTAAGTTTTCCGTGCTAAATTATAGTCTGGTATTTAATAATTTATTAATTTGATATAGTTTATCCATATAATTAATCTCACACTTTTAATTAATTTCAAAATTTTACATTTTTATGTATTTAATTTTTTTTAATTAATTTGAATCATCATTTTATCAAAGTTAAATCATTTTAAATTATTATTTCAAATTTATCTATTTAATTACTCATTTTATTTTAATATATGCTAATATTTTCTCCTTAAACACATTATACAAATTATATTTCCACTTTCACATATTCTATTTAATTTTATATTGCTTATTTAAACAATTAGATTTAATTTCTTTATTAAAATATCAATATCATATTTCTATTAAATTCATTTTAATCATATAATTAATTCAATTTTGATTTAACCTTAATTTATAATATCTATTATTTTAACTTGACTGTTATACGATATATACATTTTCCAAATATTATCAACTTTAAATTTGTTACTATTGAAGTGTTATAATCAACTGTGTTACTATTCTCACTATCTTTATCATTATCGTTATTGGTTTGTTTATAGTCCAGTTGGTACTCTAAGTTTTAATTTTCTAAATATAACTCTTCGTTCATGTAAAGATTGATATAATCAATTTTATTTATTCCTATTTTATTTGCATACTAAATCTTGTTAAGTATTAGCACTGGTAACTTAATATTGCTTTAATCTGAGTTTGCATAAAATTTTAGCGTATCGTAAAAGTCTTAGATTTTTTTTTCTATCAGTATAACGTATCCAATTAATATAAGAATTTATTTTCTTTCAAGTCTATTATTGTACTAGGCATCCAAATACTATTATTAATTGTATTTTCTTTTAATAATTAGCCATTACTAATTTGTTTCAATAAAAAAATTAATTAATGTCGAGTGATACTATATCCTAACTAAATAATATTTGAAGTTTAATAGTAATATAAATTACAATTCTTTGGACTAACTAATTATTATACAAGGTAGATTCTATACCACTAGTAATCAATAAAATACTTTTTATTTTATTTTATATACTAGAAATTAGATACAATATTGGTGGAGAGTTGGGTTGGGAGCCTAGCAACAAATTGCGCCCCAACAAATTATATGCTAGTGCTATTATTATTATTATTTTATTTAATATTATTACATGAAACTAGTTGGAATCCTAACAAGCTAGGCTCCAACGACATACTACTACATTAATTGAACAGGTTGTTGTGCTAGCCTACCAACGAGCCTCATGGGTAACCTTGCCAAGGGAGCCGAAGCGGAGGGGGCGAGATTGTGTCACAAGGGGGGCAAACTAACACTACCTTCCATGTTAATTCCTGCAATATTACGCCATTGGGGACTTGAACCTGGGACCTCCTGGAACGCATAAAACTTCGAGGAACGGGGATGACCAGCTGAGCTAGAGCTCGTTCTTCATTATTATTATTATTATTATGAAAAGGGCCAATAAAGGCTTTTATTAATAAGAGGAAACAAGTAACATTTTACAGGGATTTGGCAGGGAGGCGCGCGACAAGTTGCGCCCCAATGCCTCTTTGAATGGTAATGCCCAACCGAAGAAAAAGAAAATTGCCTAAGTTATTGTTGACATCGTGACTCGCCATACAATTCTTCAATCTTTTCAAGAGTGTTACTATGTCTTCACTTAGCTCTCCAAGAGTGGTAAAAGCTAAGACTCCAAAACCGTAACCATTGGTTGAACATAGGTCAGCGTATTTGGTGCGTTTGCGTGTGATTGCAGCGGAGATAGCATGACCTGGCGTGAAAGTCCGATTCCCCCCTTTGGAGAAAGGTGAAACACCGGTGACATCCAGGCAAATATCTTTGCCATTTTCCCAGTTATATACCAAAAGATCTGCCGGTTTGAGGGTGAAGCCCAAAGATGCTTCTCTTCTTGCGAATACGCCTGCTTTATAGCATAGCTCAGCAAAGAGGTCCCGGACCATATCATGGCGATATTTGAGCCCTACTTCGCTGGCTCAATGGATGGCATGGTCTCCAAACCGATCCATAACACGATTACAACATGAGCAAAAACTGTCCTCTCCAAAAAGCGGTATACCAAGACGGTACTGCAACACTGATCTGAATTGCCTAGGGCCTAAAGCCTGGTTCAGCCCGCGAATGGGAAGTGCTTTGAGGTAGTCTTGAGCATGCGGTTTCTTGTTGCACTGCCACAGGATTGATTCGCGCTCAGACATAACGAAACTAGATGGTATATCCTTCATGATAGCCTCATAATAACGAGTAGCCAGTAGATGCATGGGCGGTGGGGCGACATCGTTAATATTGAAAGATGAAGGAGGTAAACCACATACTCGTGTGTACCGATCCAACGCGGTCTGAAAATGTGGGCTAAGCCCAGGCGTGCCTTGTAAGATTTGACTTTGTAGGTGTTGTGTCTGGTAGCAAGAGGCTAGATAGCCATACTGGATCGTGTCGTGTAAGGTATAAACCCCTAAACCACCTTATTTGATTGGGAGAGTAGTGATGCGTTGTTGCAACTGACCAAATCCTGGACCATCGCTGGTAACCAGGTATTCCAGGAACTGAAATAGAGCAGCATCATATCGCTGTTGTGCCGCTTGCATACACTGAGGTCTGGTAGTGTGCGCTGAGAAATACAGTTTTGAGACGCCATCACAATTCCGTAGGAGGAGGAGCTCTTCCTGGGGATCTTTCAGCTTCTTGACGCAGTCCATAAGACGCAACGTTTTATCAACCCTGTATTGTAAGACATTGCTGCAGTAATCCTCACTCAAGCTCGCTGGTCCTCCAAGTATACTAACGCCGGATGTAGGACTGCTAATGACAGCAGGGAAGAGGTCAGTGCAGCGTTGGTCTTGACATGGCCAAAAGAGCTCCGTCTTTTGTAAGTTCAATTGGAGTCCACGAGCAGGCCCTTCCTCACGTACGATCTGTAGTGCTTTAGCTATCTCATTCGATTCCCCAATTAATGTCCCATCATCCAGATACCAACAGTTCAAGTCTAATTCACATGTTTTCGCAATTTTGCAAACGACCGGATGCAGTGCCAAAGAAAATAGGAGAGGTCCCAACGGGTCTCCCTGTTGGACTCCCTGTGAAGATGTCAAAGAATGTTCGTTGTAATACAACCGCGCTGGCTGTGCATAGAAGAATTCGACCCATTTAGAAATACTGGGGCATTGTTCGCGTACTTCTCGAAGCATAATTGCGCGACTGATAACGTTGAATGCATTGGTAAAATCGACTAATAGCATGGTCATGTCAGAGCGGGAGCCTTTGAGTTCCAACAATCTATTTACGGAACGCAGTATACCCTCTCCTCCACAAGGTATGCCGACCCCAAATTGATGGTTGCCCAGATATCGTGTCATATCACCAAGCACCGCGGATGCTGCTAGCTTGGAGCACAATCTCCTCCATATTGTACCTACCGCTATCGGTCGGATACTGCCATCATGCTTGAGGAGCGGTGTCAGCGGAGCACTAGCGATGAATTCTCCAAGGGCTAGAGGACATCTTCCATCGAGCCAAAGATTGGCCACACCAGTTATAGACGAAAGCAGTTCATCGGCTATCGCTGCAGCTGCTCCACTCATTGCATCAAGAAAATGCTGTGCGCGGAGGCCATCTCGCCCACAAGAGGTTCCTTTCGGGAAGCTGCGCAAGGCGGTAACGACTTCTTGTGCATCTACGCTGACTGCCGTTGCACTAATGGTTTCTGCAGGTATGGCAGGAGGACGGGAGTAAGGGTGTTTACGTTGCAATTCGGCAAGGGTCTCTGGGGTTGACTCAGCAACGCCACCAGAAGACAGAATCCGGATTGCAGCAGTGTAGTGTCCTTCTTCCAACTTCTTATGGCAAGCTTCAGCATTAGTTTTAGGTTTCCTGTGCTTGGGATGTTTGTCCTTGGGATGCAGCTGTTGACGTGTGGAAGCCAACAGGCGTTGGACGATAATGTAGCAGCCATTAGGCAAACCCCATTCTGCGAGTGCTTTGTTGATGGCTGCAATCTGCAGTTTTTTCCTAGTGCCGGAGCGTGCTTCACTGGCATTATTAGGTACATACAAATTCAGTGTGCAGACTGAAAGCAATAACAACTGAAGCCATGTGACTAAGTCCGTAGGATGAGCAATCACTCTATCCAGTGCGGCTTTCAACGTTCTAGAAAAGCTTAGCCGACACGGTGGTGGGATACTAGCAGTAGTTGTGAAGTTATGTTGATAAACCAAATGAAGTAGGTCCAAAGACATGATCATTGGTTCCTCATTGGACGCTGGAGATGGGTCTGCATTAGACATTGTTGGAGAGTCCACCGCTGCCTGTGGTTTGGAGATACCATGGATGAGGAAATTTACAGACCTGCCGTTAAATGGACCTAGCAGTACGTTGCCACCATGAGGACGACAAGGACGCTTCCATGATTGCACCTTCATGCAGTCGCAACAAAGCCACATTTCCATCAGGTTTAATAAGTTTTCCCAAGCCTAATACACACCAACATGAGTCTATATCCGCTCTTTACAAGTCATTAACCTGGATTTTGTAGGCCAGTGATGATCTTTAATGTGCCGTAGGATAGAGGTTTTAGCATATCCACGCCCATGACAATCTTTACAATCATCAAAGTGCTTAAAGGGACAATGATCCATTGTGTCTTCCGTTGAATGATCAGTATTGTCGTCTGGTTCATCGTCATCTGTTGAGGGAGCATCCATAACCTGGGAAGAAGAAGCACGCCTGGTTCTTGGCATTGCAGAACCAATGATGGAACTGCACTAACCGTTTTACAGAACTAGGGAAAACTAAATGAAAAACACAGAAACCTACCTCGATCGATCGACAAAAAAACAGGCGGGATCACCAGTGTATATTGTGAGACAATCCGAAGGAGTTAGGGCGTGAAAAGTGTGTTATAATAATGGAGAATATAACCAGGTTTTCAATCGCCTAGTGTGCGCCGGAGTTTCTCTCTCCTGCGTGTATTATTGTTATTATTTTTTTTAATTATTTAATATTATTACATGAAACTAGTTGGAAGCCTAGCAAGCTAGGCTCCAACGACATACTACTACATTAATTGAACAGGTTGTTGTGCTAGCCTACCAGCGAGCCTCATGGGTAACCTTGCCAAGGGGAGCCGAAGCGGGAGGGGGGCGAGATTGTGTCACAAGGGGGGCAACTAACACTACCTTCCATGTTAATTCCTGCAATATTACGCCATTGGGGACTTGAACCTGTGACCTCCTGGAACGCATGTTATTATTATTATTATTATTATTATGAATCTAATTATAGATATTATTTTTATTATTTAATATTATTACATGAAACTAGTTGGAAGCCTAACAAGCTAATTATAGATATTTTTTTTTATTTTTTTTATTATTATTATTACTGCATTGATTTGTAATTTCCGAAGAATTATTTCTACCTCATCAACATTTTTAAACATAATTGTCTTTATCAGTTATTAGACGAAAGATAATTTGGGTATACAATTTCTAAGAAATTTAGTCTTATTATTTTATGCAATGTGTCCGCACGTTCATAAGTCGTATCCGAATAAGTCTTATATTAACTATCTGGTAGTTATTTTAAATGCAAAATAACATATTTCTAACTTTATTTGATTTACCAAAATATGATCGTAGATAATAATTAATAATTTTTGCATAGCTACTTGATCCTAATTATTACTTTAATCATTAAATATTTACTAATGAGATTTTGAATAGATAAAGTTCATTACAATACTATATGATAAGTGTTATATTACTTTTGTTATGATTATTAGTGATCTTATTATCATTTGTTATTGTTAACATTATTGGTCGAGCAATTTTGTTAACTACTTTTAAGATTTTTATTGAGTACACAAAAATGTTGTTGTATATATATCTTAACTACTGTTACAATTTAAATTCATTTCTAATTTAATAGATTAATGGTTCCAATTACAGGAAAAGGTACTCTATTAGTTTCTAAATTAAATTCTGGGATCTATCAGTTTACTAATAGAAGCAAGTCTTACTTTTATGAATGGTAATCCATGAATGTAAGTTGACCTGTCTAAGCTGATCAGACCTGACAATGGTTTCCTGCAAACAAAGATAACACAAACACACCAGAATTACAAACCTCACTATTCTCCAGTGCTAGATTATCTAAGTATTAAATAAATGAGATTAACTAAGGGAATTTTAACAAAATGCCACACTTCCAATTTCCGGTTTAAGAAAACGCCACCGTTTTTTTCAAAATTTATAAAATGCCACACAAGTTAAGTATTCTGTTAAGGCCCGCATAATCAGTCAATTGATATTGAAAAAGTCAAACAAAAGTAGCATAATTACCTAACTAACCTTCTCAATTACTCGTTTTACTTTGGCTTTATCCAAATCGGCCGAAGAGAATTTTATTTTCTCTTCTTCGTCCTCTCTCTTCTCCTCCTTTCCCATGTTCTTCGATCCTAGTTAGTCTGAGAGATAATTTTGAGGTTTTGAGATCGGAAAATATTAGAGAAACATAGAGGAATAATTGTTGGTGATGAGGATTGTGTACAATTGATTCAAACTCACACGAAAAGTAAATCAAAGACTTAGTTAGGATTCCTGGATTTGAAATTGAAAATTGAATAAGGGAATTAGTTGGTGAACTGCATGGATGATGAAGAAGATGGAATTGTGAAGTTATGAATTGGTTAGGGTTCCATTCTGATTGAAGAGAAGTGAAATAAGTGAGATTCAAAATTAGGGTATCAAACAATAATTTTGGGTTTGTGAGAAATTGATGACATAATCGATCAATTGATGATGGGTTTTTACTGTTACGAGCAAGGGGGGGGGAGGATTTAATGATCGAATCTCGGTTTGCAGTGAAGATATAGGGTTCCACGAGAAGAACTCAGAGAAGGATTTGAGATGGGTATCTGGTGTTGATTGAAGCTGAACTGAGCTAGCAGTGAAGATTGGTCAATTGTAAGAGGTTAGAGTTTGGGTCTGAGGTAATTTTCTTCGAACAATTGAATTGAATTTCTATTACTGTGATGGACTGAATGAAATTGGCTAGTAGTTTTTGGTACAATTTATCTTTGGCTAGTAGTTTTTGCTTGACGAAATGCTTAAATGATAGGGAATCTGTTTGAACTGCTCGGCTAGTAGCTTTGAAACTCTTAGAAATAAAATTGGCTGCAGGACCCTTTTTATTTTATTTTAAAGAAGTAAAGGTCTCTGAACATTGATTCTCAGGTGATACCAAGAGATTTATTTCAATATTTAGGCTGTTATTTATGCTTGTTCTAGGAAGTACTGCTGTGAATTGTAATCGGCCATAACTAGTAGTTTTTGGTACAATTTATATTTGGATACAAATATAAGATGATTCTGATGACTACGGAAGATGATAAAGAGAATTTCATATCATTAGATGTGTTGAGATAATAAGGTTAGGTTAGGATTTTAAGGTAGGTAATAGCCAGATTTCCTTGCAGCCCTTATTTAAGTGCAATTTACTTGTTATGATAGTTGATATGATTGCTTTTTGATTGGTACTTTGACTGGTAGTTGAACGTGCATTATGTGCGTATATTGTATGGTGCTTTAGATTCTATGGGTATGTTGTGGTGTATGTAGTTTATTCTATAAAGTTTGATTTTATCGATGCTTGAACTATTTTGTCGACCCTTTCTATTGAGCGGTGTACTTTATGGTTATTCCTCTTTAACTCAGATGAACCGGCAGTTGTGGAGAACGAGGTCGAGAAGGGGGAAAGCTACCTTTGGATTGAGTGAGTACTTATGAAATCTAAGAAGAATATAGGAAATGTGGTCTCAGTTATTGTGTTTATTTTTCTTTTTACAGTAAATGCTGAGATTGTATCCTTCCAGAAGTTGAACTCAAGTAACTTTTTGTGACGAGTTCATTACACAACAAACTTTTGCTATGTGAATTTGTAAACATAGACCATGTTTAAGTAATGTATAATCTTGTACTAGACACGATGCACGGAAGTAGAATATCTTTATAGTTTATCTTTGAGTTTCCCCTTGCCTTAAAATAAATAAATAAGCATAGATTAACTGGCGCATGGAAATGGGGCGTGACAGTTACTGACATGGGTTGTATTGCAGAGTATGAATGAGTTTTGATGCTCTGACTCACGACTTGAATTGGTAATGACTCGCTATGATAAATTGATTCAACTCATGCTATAGTGAGACGATTCGAGGGCATATATGTCTTTTACTAAGCTGGATAACTTCCACCTATGCACTAACGGATGTCAGGGAGAAAAATGGATGGAAAAGGTCAAATGTGTGGCATTAAATAAATTCTGGAAAAACGGTGGCACTTTCTTAAACATGATATTGAAAGTGTGGAACTTTATTAAAATCCCCATTAACTAATCTCTAATTCCCTATTAAAATTTCTAACTTATACTACAATGGGTTTCAACCTACAATTTTTACTTCATATTTAACTATACATACAAAACAAGGAGCAAGCAATCAACATGTTACGCAAATCAATCAGAATAATACATAAATCTTTTAGTTATTGATTGTTTTTAGTGAATTAAGATTTATCTCACAAACCCAACCCAGTTCTAAACTAATCTAGTTCACTATCTGTCATTGGCTAATCCTATTGTTGCCCATGTAAGATCTAATAATGAGCTCTGATACCAAGTCTGTAGTGCCCCCTAAGATTGCAGCTGACTAATCCAATTGATTAACTATAAAATGAGGCACTAAGCAACTAATCTAATTGATTAACTATTTAAACATTAAGAAAGAAGTTCTAAACAAAGATTAAACCGAATCTAAACCCTCTCTGAAATAAATACAAGAACTCCTCTCAAGTGATACATATTTAATAGTGAGTTGCTTTACAAATAGAATATAAAAACAAAATAACATAGCGGAAGCTAACCAACTAACGAAACCAACTCCTCGAAGCTTTCATCGCCACGTGCAAACATTGATATGTCTCTGAAACTGAAAGTGAGAATGGGTGAGTACATCATCCCTAAAAGGGGTGCCCAACAAAAATAACAACTAACTTTCAAGTAATCACTAGATTGATTTAAAAATAATGCAGGTTTTGTTGAAAAACGATAAACCACGGAAAACTGATAAAACATGTTAAGAGAGTAATAATAAGGAAAATATAAAATTTCTACCAACCAATAAACCGGTACACATTCAAAACATAAATAATAGTTGAGCGACGTCTTCCTTCGGAGGAGCAAGGCATGACTGTTGCGGATTCTTCAATAATCATTAAAGCGCCCATGAGGTTTCCGTCCTCAAGTCATAAATGATACGTACCTTACCAGTACCTTATTATACGCGCACTCTACATAGAAAGTATCCAAAGAGATCTAATGGTAACAACATTATATGGTAACAACATATATATCTGATCGAAGTCCTTACAAAGTGAAGAGCCCCCTTTGCCATCCCCGCGTAAATCCAACAATCATATATAATATTCTCAACATCATTCTCTCTAAACACCAAAACATAATATAACAACTTTTGAAAGTAATTTAAAAGAACAATAAACATTCATGTACGAGACATGCGTTGCCCGTACAGAAATAGGGAAATAATATTCGGTAACATGAGTACATACCTAATAGTTTATTAGTGGCAGCAATTTTCACTCCTTTAGCGCATAAATATAGATATAACTTTTGGGCAACCACATCACACACCAATCAAAAGGAAAAGGTTTCCTTACATGCTAACAATAAGTAAAGATTGTAACCACTTTCCAGTCAATGGAAAAAATCACTTTTTGAAAATAAATAAGTACTCCCAAAACACATATATTAGTTGTTTCTTAAGATCCAATCCCATCCCAAAATGTAAAAGAAAACTAGTTTGTATCACACACATATAATACATGCATACACTATCATATACTAACAAAGATATGCATGGATTTCACAAAAGATAGATTTGTAAAACAATAATGAATACAAGAGAGTTCGTTATCAATTCCGACCTCTTTTGATGACGAGCCTCGCATACCTTGAGATCCATAATCCACTGGTTCATTCCTTTGAATCGATCGTTATTAATAACGACTAACTGTTAATCACACAAGCACTCTAAAGGTTAGCAAAAAGGCTCATACAAGGCACATAACATAATCTCATACAATTCCCTAGTTATAGGATATTTAAGGATTACTAATTCAATTAGATTGGTTCTACAATCCATTAGGTATGTCTTACGAATACTACATTTTGTAGAAGGAACCAGAGGCTAATTCGGACCACAAGATCCAATTCATGATCAATAGTAAAACTGACCTTAAGCCCAAGTGTATTAAACCGGTCCATTAATCTAAGTTAGGTCCAACAAGGTCAATTAACAGTCAAATTGACGGTCAAAGATCAACTAACAGTCCACGTCAATAGTCAAGGTTAAGTCCAGGTCAAGTCTGGTTAATGAGTCAACTCAGTGTTAGACTAATTCATCTCAGTCAGATATCCTAAGTCAGCTAAGGACATAGTCAGACAGACAATCTGACTAGGATGACTAACAGGTCTAAATCAAGATACAAAATTTCATACAAGTATTACCATAAATCAACTCTAATAATACAACTCTATAAAAAAAACATCTTCTTAACTCAACTCACACCAACTCTAACCCTATTACAGAACTTATGTCATCTCTAACTCTAATTCCAAAATACCAGCAAACTATCTAAATTAACATCATCACCATTTCACTTCCTCAACAAACACCTCTGCAACATCAATTTATTCTACATACTTTATGAACTTCATTACAGATTACATTACACCTTCAACTTGAGTTTCTAGGTGTTCAATTGAACTCAGCTCCTCTGATTATTTCCACTGCAATACAACTCCACTAAGACAATGATACTTATTCTTAGTTCAATTGCAATGTCCTAGATGTAACTAGCCAACTCAATTCACTTAACTGCCCCATCTGTATTCTATTCTGAGTCTTGTAAGCTAATTCAAATATCACCTACGATACCACACACCTGTGACCTATACTTCAGAACTACACAATCATCACCTCTATCTGATCATTGCCTCCATCAACAACATCACTTGATCGCTTCATAACCTCAACCACAACTCCATTCCCTGTAATTAAACCTCAAGTACATCTTCTCAATTTCACAGACAACCAAAAAACGTTTCATCCTCTTCATAATTTGTTCAACATTAAATTCTTTATAGTCCAGTTCCACAAGACTCTTAGTTATAACTTCAATTACCCAATTGCTCATTCCTTTTACTGCCTTCATCCTCCCTGAGATTCCAGATCTCGATCTTGCATATGTCAAAACACACAAACATCCCTTACCCGAGTCCAAATCTTCCACCACATACTCGAACCCATAACAGACATCCCTAATTAGAACGAACCCTAATTGGGCCGACCGAGCGAAGCGAGGGAGGACCTTATATGGTGACTTTGTGTCAATGTGAAGCGTGACATTTTTTTTTCTTCAATTGGACAAAAAAGATTGGATTTGGTGTAACCAAAAAGGACGTAGGTGTAATTTTTTTAAAGAAGGGGAACTAGATATAAAAGCCAAATTTTATTATAATTCCTTATTCTTTAAGGGTATAATTGTTAATCAAACTTTAAAATAACATATCTAAAAATCCGTGCCTTAGAATTTTACAAATTTTATCTCGTTGGAAAGCTAATAAAAAAACCTATCCAACGAGCACAAACAACAATATCAAATTTAGAGTTTTTACTAAAAAATCGGAGGGATTTATCATTTTAGGCACAATTTTGAAAATAAATGTATATCCTTTATGCACAAATGATACATAATACTTTATGTAACCATATTTTGGTTTATTCATCAACTAATTTTCCTTTGCAACTAATAAAACGATGTACTCTTCCCGTTTCAAGAAAGTGATACTTTCACTTTAGGCACAAATTTTCTTTTACAGTCCAATTGCAGCAGTGTTTCTTTTTTTCTTCGGTCGGTCCTCCCCACCGTGGCAACGGTCATCTAGTATGACCACTTTTTTGTAAATCCTAAGGCATCATTAATTGACACAAAAAGATTGGATTTTGGTGTCCCAAACTATTTTCAATCAACAACGAAAGGACTAAAGAGCTCCTCTATGCTTCCATTTCTCACTAAAATGGGCGTAAATATAACAAAACACAATGGGTAATCACGTAAAATTCGTGTGCAGAAATAAAAGGACACGGAGGTTGGTAATGTAGTAATTATAGAAGGGCATTTTAGTCAAATCCAGGGATAAGTGACCTGAACGTTATAGGTTTCGAACCTCGGCAACCTCTTTTTCTTTTCTTTTTCCTTCTTTTCTTTTTCCCTTCTTTTTTCTTCTTCAAACCGAGGAGATCGAGCAGAGAAGTTAGGGTTTGTGTCGAAATTGAAGAATCAGAGTATGGGTTTCGAAGTGATGGGACTTTGATGAAGAAAGGGGTCTGTGTTGTTATTGTTGATGAATTTGAATCTGAGATGGGAGATAAAGCTGTTGTGAAGAACATAGATCGAAATGCAGAGAAGAACATATATCGAGATGCAGAAACTATGGCTTTGTTTACGGAAATTTGAGTTGTATTTGGAGATCGACATGGTTGATTGGACATATATTTGAAACAGAGAAGACTGGAAGAGGAGATGTAATCCTATGAACAATTGAGATGAACAAGAATTGGATCTGGGAAGTGGAAATTGTTGATAGAATTGATACGGATTTGATGGAAATGGCCAGGATACAGTGTGTTAAGGTACAAATTCCTCTCTTTTTCTCTTTGATTTCCTCAATTCGAATTGGGGTTTTTTCTTTTGGTTATGAAATAACGAATCAATGGGTCTGTGATTGATGAAGGAGATGGTGTTGATGCCGAGAAGAAACTGGTTACTAAATTTTCTGATGACGATGCTGATAAGCTTCTACTCGCAGTATTAGAAAATGGGTGTCTGCAAACAGGGTAATCTCATCGTCGCCTTTTATAACTTTTTTTTTTTTACTATTTCAGATAATTGCTAAATTGGCACCAAGCATAAAATGTGTTGTTCATCTGAACTTCATTATGATGGTATCTCATCTTAGAGAGATGAAAGTGCTTATCAGTCATCATAGAATGATTTTAGGTGAACTTGAGTTGATTGCACCGAGGGAAATTTATTCATATCCTTTTGGCACCTAATTTTGGTGGACTACCTTTAGGGCTTGGGGAAACTCACATCTCCGAAGCGATCTATTTCCTCTTATAATTGTTTTCTGGATTTTTACATCTTATGTAGTCCAAAGTCCAGAGCTAATGAGTACGTACCCTTTTCATCATGAAAATATTATGAGTGCATACAGCCGTCTTACCATCTGGATTAGTAGGTTCCTTCTAGGTGGCATTGCTACTTTGTCAAATTTACAGATTTTTTTTATAAGCAACATTTTTTCTGTTATGCACTCGGTTACAATACTGTGATAGTCACTGCCTGTGTTATCATAATAATTTCCACCTAGGGTCTCCCTGCTTTTCGAATTGATTGGTGTTATGTAGGCTTTCGAATTCAAATGAAAATGGTAATCAATTGAGAATGATCTGTACTTTTTTTGTGTATCTTGGAAGATCTGTACTTGAAAGTGAGTCATCAAGTGGTTCCATGGAGAACTTGGTTAAGGCTTATCTTGGTTTCGATGGTGTGAAATTAGATGTTCTTCCTGGTAGCGTAACTGGAACCTAGGAATCTAAGTATCGATCAATTTCAGTATGCTACTGTAGATGCGCATGTTTCATTTGAAATTTGTAAGAAAATTCAAGCATGGAAGATTAAAAATAGAGATTCTTGTTAATTTTAGTGAAAATGAGGTTGGACTACGTTTACTGGTTCTTATTTGGTTAATATTGGTGGTTGTGAATATTGTGCTCAATGGAAGAAAAGTATAGTTTCTTCTTTTCTTGTTCTTTTCTATTTGTCTTCTAGGACAGTAGGACTAATTGGTAAGTAGATGATTTCATTACTTAGTGTTATTGATCATTCAGGAGGTTTTCTCACAGAATAGAGGTTCTACTTCCATATTTGTTTAGCACTGATGTAATGTTAATATGTTCTTCTTTCAGGAATTCATATCCTTACTAATTTTATTAAAGGAGTTCTTATCAATTTACTATTTTGTGTTGCCAGATATTTCTGCTACCAAAATAGTTTTTGATACCCTGGGAGGCTTTTATCTGATGTGGACTATGTTAAGGTTTGTGTCTCTTTTTCTTTTTTGTCTCCATTCATTTCCTAAACGTACATTTAACAAAGCTGTTAGATATTTAGCACACGGTAAATGCAGAACGCCAGAACCCCAATCTTTCTATCTTCTATCTTCTTTATTCACTTATTACTTTTCATGTTACCTCACTAGATCAAAAGGTCCCTGAGAGGTGTTTAGGTTGAACCATTTCATAGGACAGGTGAACTGATCCATTGGAAATATGACTGCCAAAGAATTTCTGGTTGCCTAAAAACTAGCTAATGTGAGTTCACAATATCTCTCATTTGTTGTCAGTATTGTCTCGTGGCCCTCATCCACTGATTCTAATCACAAGTGGTAGTCGAGTTATGTTTTAGGTAGTCAAGAAACTTATTTTTAACTACTCATCTTGGTCGGTGCAAGTCTGATCAAGTTAAAATAAAATTAATGATGCATAAGGTTACCAAAATAGTTCCATTGAATCCCTTGCCATCTACTGATACACTCCACTACTCTTTTAAAAGACTTTTTTGCCAATTCTAAAGGATTAACTCGTCCTTTGAAGACTACAGGTTCATGAGTAAAAAACTGTATTATACTCCCTCCGTTTCAGGAAAAGTGTTACTTTCACTGTGAAAGTAACACTTTTCCTGAAACGGAGGTAGTATTTTCTTATGAAAACTTGACAGATTTTGGTTTTTGAAGTACTTGCTACTCATTTGGCCTTTCCATTTGTTAGGACTTGTATGTTTGGGCTGGGAGTCTAAGTTTTATTTCCTTTTGTATGTTTGTTTCCTTAAGTTCCTCTCTTCTGTTTGTTTTCGGGTTACTGCCAGCACATGGAGGCATATTTACCTGGATGATGTTGATGCCAATTTCGTACCAGGGCCAGTGGCATCTCGATGTTGCGGATTGTTGGGATATTCATTGTTTTCATCCCCGTTCTCCAGTTCTGTTGGTTTTTCCTTATGGAAATAATTTGAATTCATTTTTTTTCCAGGCTTGTTTATCTATTCCCCCTTTTTTTTTTCCCGACAAATTGTACGTGTTCTGATCATCTCTTGTTGTTATTTCTGTTTCAGCATAGAACTCCTACACTGGATCCTCTCCATGAAGAATCAGGTATAAGTCTATTCCTATAGATAATATAGTAATTTGGATGATAGATTCTCGCGATGAAATCAGATTTTTATCTGATTAAAACTAAATGAAGTCATATTTGTTTCTTTTAATTATAGGCACTTTCTTCTGTTTGTTTACGGATCGCTACCAGCACATGGAGGCATATTTAACGGGGATGACGTTGATGTCAATTTTGATTTAATCACGTAGTGGTGTCGTTTCGTCAGGTTCTTCGGTCGGCCCTCCCACCGTGGCAACGGTTGTACTAGTTTATGATTAATTTAGGGAAGAACAGAAACCCTAATTTCCTATGAACTCAAAATTAAACTTCATACAACAACTTTACACTTCAAATAACAACAACAACCCATTCTATAATTAATCAAAACAGAACGATTTCATAAAGAAACATCAATCAATTTGAAACCTAAATTACCTATTTTCGATTCACTATCAAAACCATCTTCTTTTTCAAAGATTCACAGAACAATCACCCCTTCTTCATCTATCAAACTAGATAACTGATTCCCCTAAGTTTCGTTTTGATTTCACGACTTCAGAATTGTCTCTCAAAATCGCAGAGAGAAAACGAAGAAGAATAGAAGAAGAAGAAAGAAAGAGAAAAAGAAATAAGAAGAATAAAAGAAATGTTTTTTCTTCGACACGTTTATGGTGATAAGGCTAACAAAAACGATTAAGGCACCTCGATAAAAGATAAGGGTAGCCCCAGTCGGTTTTAAGATAAAATTACAACTTTTCCCTCCCATAATTATCCGATGATATCTTCTTCCTCTGGTATCCGAATGACACGTTTGAGTAGTCCATTTCGCCTAACTTTTTCGAGACCTATTCAACGATACCAGTTTCGTATCTAATTCGTTGTTAGATTAATTTCTATTTATTAAGATTCATCTCTAATTAATTGAGTCATTAGTGGCTTAGTCATCTCTTGACTAGTCTAATAGCGTTGACGTACTCGAGGGTCCTTACAACATATATGATTAATAAAGGATTGTTAGGAGCTATTCAAGTAGAAAAAGAACCTTGTTGCATTGCATGTAAGTTGGGTAAACAACCGGCTCTTCCTTTTAACAATAACACTACATTATCCACTGCACCTTTTGATCTCATTCATTCAGATGTTTGGGGAAAATCTCCCATTGCAACTAAGGGAGGGGCATTATATTATGTGATTTTCATTGATGATTACACTCGTTTTACATGGATATACTTATTCAACTCAAGATCAGACTTCCTAAAACTATACACTGATTATTCTAGGATGATTAAAACTTAGTTTGGAAAATCTATCAAAACTTTTCATGCTGACCAGGGAGAAGAATACATATCAAATCCTTTTAAAGAGTTTCTCAAAACCAAAGGTATACAACTTCAGTTTTCATGTACAGAGAACAAAACGGAATTGCAGAGAGAAAACATTGTCACATCATTGAAACAACAAGAACTCAACTTATCTCTGCATATGTTCCTTCAAATTTTTAGGGTGAATCAGTTCTTACTGCAGTTTACACCATCAACTGTATCCCAACTGCTGTCATAGGAGGAATATCACCATTTGAAAGCCTTTATGGTAAGCTACCAAATTACTCTGACCTTCGTGTCTTTGGCTCTACATGCTTTGCTCTTCTTTCAGAACGAGAACGTAACAAGCTAGGTAAAAAGAATACCATCTGTGTTTTTCTAGGATATGGAATAGAACAAAAGGGATATCGCTATTATGATCCCGAAAGTAGAAGATTACGTATATCTTGGCATGTCACTTTTTGGGATAAAATACCATTCTGGTCTCTTCCTAGCAGTAAATCTTCCATCTTAGGGACTTTCTCATATTTAGATCCCTTTGAAGATGTATCCTCACCAAGTTCACAATCTTCAAGTATTTATATCACCACTACTCCCAATCCTGCAGTTATCTCTCCTCCAGAAGTCTCAGAAATTACCACCAACAACTCTACGGATGATCCTGACATTGCTTCTCCAGAAAGGAATCCTGTACTGAAGATACGACACTGCCACCTCGTACTCGTCGACCACCAACTTAGTTTTCTGATTAACATTGCTCTTTATCTTCTATCTTGTCTCTGCATGAACCCAAATCTTATTGGGAAGCAGTTACCAGTCTTGTTTGGCAAAACTCTATGGGAGAAGAGTTAACAGCACACAAAAATGCAAATACATGGGACATGGTAGATCTTCCTCTTGGGAAGTCTGTTATTGGTAGTAAATGGAAAGATAAAGACAAATTCAGAAGGGAAAATAGAACGATATAAATCTCGTTTAGTTGCTCAAGGATATACACAAGAGTATGGTATCGATTATGAAGAGATATTTGCCCCTGTTGCTCGTATGACTACGGTACGTACTCTTATTGTTGTTGCTGCTGCTAGGAATTGGGATATTCATCAAATGGACGTTAATAATGCCTTTCTTCATGGAGAACTTCAAGAAGAAGTTTATATGCAACTACCACCTGGTTTACCTCACTCTCCAAATCAAGTATGCAAACTCCGCATAACACTATATGGCCTCAAACAAGCACCTCGTGCTTGGTTTGAAAAAGTTTCCAATGATATTCTTCAATATGGATTTTCTCAAAGTGCATATGACTTAGCTATGTTTACTCAGGCAACTGAAAAAAGAATGGTTATTCTTCTCCTTTATGTTGATGACATGATCATCACAGGCAGTGACTTGAAGGAAATTCATGCTTTGAAGCTTCATCTAAGCTTTTGAAATGAAAGATCTTGGCCTCTTAAGATACTTTCTTGGGATTGAAATCGACAAATCATATGATGGATATTTTATTTCTCAAGTAAAGTATAAATCTGATATTCTTCAACGTGCATGGTTAACTGATAGCAAGACTGTTGATACACCACTTGAACTGAATGTTAAACTTAATTGTTATGAAGGAAAGGAACTATCTAATCCAACAATGTATCGACAACTTGTTGTGAGTCTTAACTATCTCACCATTACACATCCAGATATCAGCCATGCAGTCCATATCGTGAGCCAGTTCATGACATCTCCAAGATCAACACACTATGCTGATGTGCTTCGAGTTCTACGTTATATCAAAGGTACTTTATATCAGGGCTTACACTTCTCAAGCAATTCAGATCTTCGTCTTCGTGCATACTCCGACTCTGATTGGGAAGGTGATGTTACTGACCGATGATCAACCACTGGATATTGCCTATTATTAGGAAATTCCTTAATATCTTGGCGTAGTAAGAAACAATCTGTGGTTTCTCGGTCAAGTGTTGAAGCTGAATATCGAGCTCTTGCTCACACTACTTCAGAAATTGTTTGGTTGCGATGGCTGCTTCAAGATATGGGAGTTAAGTTATCTGCACCTACTCAACTCTCTTGTGATAACAAGGCTTCCATTCACATTGCTCACAATTATGTATTTCATGAGCGTACAAAACACATTGAGATAGACTGCCACTTTGTACGACATCACTTTAAACATCTGACAATCACCCCGCCGCATGTCTCTTCAGAATTGCAACTAGCAGATATGTTCACTAAGACTCTACCTTCAACCCGTCTTCGTTTCTTGGCTTCCAAACTCAACATGTTCTCTGCACCACCTTGAATTTGAGGGAGGGTGTTAGAAACATTATCTCTACAAATATTATCTTATTCTGTTGGAGATATTATACAATTTTATCCTGTTTCCTTAGGCATGTATATTCTCCATTATGTTGTAATATTTTGTTGCCTTGTAATTCTCGGTTCATGTGTATAAGAACAGTCTGTATGTAACTCTTTGATTATCAAGTAATACAATTCAATTCCCAGAATATACATGCCATGGCTATTTTTGTCACTTCCTACTCCTCTTTGCAGGTTCATCTTTTATCACTTTCTTCACCTTTTATATGCAATTAGGGTACATGGCGCTTGGCGCATACTAATTATCGGTATTAGAGATTACATGATGATAGCTGTAATTTTACCTTGATTATTACATTGCAGAGGAAAGGTGTAGAGATCACAAAGCCCATCATAGAGGAAACCATAATTGAGATTATTAATACAATGTATTTAGCTTACCCAATCTTAGTAAGAGCATAAGTATTGCAGATATAGGTTGTTCCTCAGGCCCAATACACTACTGGTTGTTTCGTACATTATGAATACTGTGTTCAAGACACTTCTTCGCGATTCAGACAGCGTCACTCGTGCTTCTACACACCCTGAAATTCTCGTGTTCCTCAACGATCTTGCTGGCAATGACTTCAACTCAACTTTCAAGTCCTTGCAAGGTTTTTACGATGAACTCAAAAAAACCTACAACAGGTTAGGTGGACATGAGGGTGACCAAAGACAACAGCCCTGTTTTTGTTTTGTTGCAGGAATTCCTGGGTCATTTTACGGCAGACTTTTTCCTGCTGACAGACAGTCTCCATTTTTTTCACTCTTCTTTCAGTCTCCATTGGTTGTCTCAGGTTTGCTAGCTAGCTTGGGTGCTTATTTCCATTTTCAAACATTGTGTATTCTTTATTCCCATCTCTCTTTTTTCCTTTTTTTTTAACAATAGGCAAACATCTTTTCCAATTGATACAGGTTCCTCGAGGGATTGAGAAGATCAATAAGGGGAATGTTTACATGGTGGAATCAAGCCACCATCTGTAGTTGAAGCATACTTAAATCAATTCGAGAGAGATTTTGAGTTATTTCTGAGAAGTCGATCCGAGGAAGTAGTAAAAGGAGGACGAATGGTGCTAACAACTTCTGATAGGGAAAATGATGTACCTTCTTGTAGCAATGAACATTGTTTCGTCTGGCAGTGGCAGCTCGTGACAAACATACTCTCTGACATGCTATCACAGGTAAGACGTAATTATGGTTATGAATTGATGGCAGGTTATTAAGTATGGTAATCATATCCTTGTTAAGCTGTTATATATACATGTTTCCACTTCGCGGATCAGTGGTTTGATGCCAGGTAAAATTGAAGCAGAGAAATTAGAGTCATTTCACGTACCTCTTTATATACCATCTTCTTCAGAGGTGAAATCTATAATACTGCGTGAAGGGTCATTTATCATTAATCGACTAGAGACATTTGAAGTGACTTTGGACGGTGTTGGTGATGATGGGAAGTTGGATGGAAGGAGCAGTGCTGATGTTATGGTGAACAGCCTAAGAGGCATATCAGAACCCTTGGTGGCAAGTCACTTCGGAGAAGAGATTATCGAGGCTTGGGGTAATTTTTGCGGCTTACCTGCCCAACGGAAAAAATAGAGCTTTGGGCATAGTCATCTCTAGGCAAAATCTCTTTCCAGCTGTTCGTTCATTTCTCACACTGTTCAGCCAATCCCAGGGAACAGTAAGACTTCATATGGTCTCTTTCTGTCCAGGTGCAGGTAGTTTGCATCTTCACAGACATGTCTATTTTCACCAAGCCTCTGGTGTAGGGGCAGTATTCAGAAACTGTTTTAGTCATTATACTGCGAATTGGTGATGGCGGTTAATACACCTTATTCGGGGATTATTGTTTACAGTGATTTATCTGTGTTCCTCATATACCGAATAAATGAGTCTGATACGTTTGATCACAGGTTGTGCAAATTGTATGTGCTATGATAATCCAAGAGTATGACATGCCATTTGGAAAAGGATTAAAATTTGATTATCCATTTGAAATTTTGTTTGTGCAAATTGTATGTTATAGAGTTACTTACCCTTTGCTGGTTTAGGCTCGGTGAATACCAAAACACCCAACAATTCGAAATTTTGCAAGTAGAACGTTTCTTTGACTCCCGATCTTTCATTTCCCACAAAATTAACAAGTGTTCCAAACTTCATATTTAAGGAACTGTTGCCAACTTTTGTCTAGTCTCCACAAAATCACCAGCTATTTTTGAAAACCGTTGTCTTGAACCCATTTTAAGCATATTATTTCATTACTACTTGATGATCATGCACCAATTTACACTGGATAATCTTCATAAATATGTTAAACACAATCAGCATAGCATTGATAAATTAATTCTAGAGCTAATATCCATCAATTTTTTTTAATGAAGACAGTCATTGAGAAAGCTAGATATGTCTGCAGCTACATTAGGCTTTTCAAACTTCCAGCGCTGTTGTGAAGGTTAACTTTGGGTGCCTGGTCGAGCAGGGCCGAAGTAGTTTGTCACCAATCCCATGATAGCAAACCTGCAATAGACCACAACGGCGTTTGAGATTCTGCGGGGAACACTTCATCATGTATAGTTTATATACTCTCAAAATGAATTCAAAATAGACAAAATCATGTGTCCAATTTCAGAAAGGGATTGTGTGATAGGAAATAATACTAGGCAGGAATCCTAGAAGATACAACACGCCATTGCCAGAGATTAAATAGTTGAAGGTCTGTCCATTGTGACATCGTGAACCACATCCCACTTCAGGACTGCAATTATTACTACTCAAAATTATATGGATATAAGATTCTAGCAACTAAAACTTGCATCACTTATTGTGAAGGAGGTCAAACTCATTGTGTATGCTAATGCTCTTTATATTATGTTGATATCATGACATGCTAAATTTGAATTCTTTTGAAACTGAAGCAACATCTCTTGGATCCACACCTATACACCTCTTTGAAATTCTAAGGTGCCACTTTGCCTGTACTCAACTCACCTACGCCTTGAGCTTATGTTTTCTCTCTTTCTCATGAAACAACTAAGCAGTTTTTACTCAATAATACTCTTGGGAGGAAAATAAAAAGACAGCAAAGCCTCCATATTCCCTGACCCTGTAATACCACTTCCTTCCCCAAAACTAAAAACTACTATAAATTTCTTCTTGAAAAAGTTCCAAGATACAATTACCAACATTGAAGTTCAAAACTATCCTTGTCCTCTGAAAACAGACAATTATAGTAGTTATTACTTGAAAGCCTCAGATGGCCACATATTATATTTCCACCTAACCAAATAACAGATCCCTACTATTAACAGATTATGCTAGGATACGTCTTATCTGTCTACTACATTTAGCCTTTTTCACTTAATGTTACAGCGACACCTTTCATTTCATACTTTGACAAATCTGTAAGAGTACAACTTCAATCACATCATCGTTCTTTAGAATCCGAATTCAACTTTGAAGCAGCATGTTATTTTTCCAAAGATTAATTGATTCCTACGACATTCTGAGTGCCCACAGAATATAGTTCAGGCAAGAAACAACCACAACGAGTATACATAAAAAGGGAACTAGTTGTACATAAGAAAAACCAAATACCCCACTGAGAAAAATCTCAGACACAATTCTTTGGCATCGGTAGCATATGTTGATAGTTTCTCAGTGAAAGCAAATGTAAGCATTCATTTGCAAAACTAGCTCATTACGTGGGATGAGTTCCGTAAGACAAGCAAAATAGGAGTTCAGGATTCCCAACATATGATCTAAATCTGCTATACTTGGCATACGGAAGCACCAAGTTTCCAAAATAAAAGAACTATAGCATATACCACGACTTTTATCTGCAAACTGAATCAATATGGACATATATATATATATCATATCATCTAAATTTACTAGAGAAAAATCGAATATCAAGGAACTATAGCATATACCACAACTTTTATCTGCAAACTGAATCAACATGGATATATATGCAGAGTAAAGATAGAAGATATTAACAAAAATGAGTCGCATTTTAGAGATATATTATGAAGGTGAACTATACGTACATCATGGCCATGGATATCTGTTTAAGATCGTTTTCAAAGTTCTTCATGCTTGCCAGTGACTGCGCACAGAAGATTATAGCAAGCCAAGAGCAAAGCTTGTACTGCAAAAGATATCAGTGGTAATTGTGAGCTTAAACAGTAAATTAAAAGTTCAAAATTAACTACTTTGGTTATACATCAGACGAAAAAAATGAGCTTGAATGTTGAGAGAGCAGCTAGTGCACCCTAGAAGAGATGTAGCAAACTAATAGTTGATTGTTCTCAGTGAGTCCAAAAAAAGAAATTATATACTCTTCCATGGAATTTGTCTACCATGGTCACACCAATTAACAAGGGTATGACTAATGAGGATCGTTTGGCTTTTGATAGTACAAAGATAAGTATGGAGCTTAGACTCCTAATGTAGCACAAAAAAGATCCTTTGATGGAGAACTTAATAATCTTTCTAATGGATACTGATAATTGATATGTCAAGTTGTTATGGTCATACTGAAACAGAAGAAGTATAATGTGTAATATAAAGACACCACAGTGAAATGAAACAATCAAGTCCAATATCCACAGTAGATGTTCAGAAAAAAGGGCAAATGTTTGAGATATGAATTGCGCTGACCTTCCATAACACATTGAGAATTTATATCAAAATTCAGAAGCAAAATCCTCAACTTAAAAAAAAAAAAATAATCCAAAAGTAGATCGAAAGCTAAATAAACCTAGATCAAAGGAATTAACTAGGCTATTCCCAGATCCTAAAATTCGACAATTTATTCACCTGGCAACTATAATTAACCGCAAATATAATTCCGAAAAACGTCAATTTTCTATCGATCTCGGAGAATCATGCCTTATTATGAAACAATAATCCCTAAATTTCTTAAAAGAGTTATAAAGAAAAGAGAAATAAGATTAACATCATACCCTGAACATAACACCAGTGACACCACAGATAATAGCGATGAAACCAGAGTAATCAAAAGGTAGATCTTGTGGAAGTACTGTTGGAGGACCGTATGGTCTCGCTGTTGATGGTTGCCTTGGATCGCTTGCAGCTGAGGAAGAGTTACCGTGAGAAGACATCTCTGTTTCTCTTCGTTTCTCTCTTTCTCTTCAAATTTTAACGAACGAATCTAACCTAGTTATCTCACTGCAACAGAAAAGGAAGTGGGTGTTTGGTCGGAAATATTACGGTTCACTTCAAATTGAGATCGGTTGGACTTTCTGGTTTAACTCAGTTTAGGACTAAAAAATTTAGACCACGTTAGGTAGGCCTGTCAATATTTGTCCGATATCCGGAATCCGTTTCCGAGTATTCGAGATCCTATAAGATTTTATTTATCCGTTTTATCGGATATCAGATATTTTTTTTCCTTAACATATTGGAATCGGATTAGGCTCTATCCGAATTGTTAATATCCGATATCTGATAAGACATGAACTTATTTGTAATTTACCCTAATTTAGAGCCATTTCAGATATTATCGGATAATGTCGGATAAATATCCGACAAATTTTAGTCATGAACATGTTTTACAAGGTTTTTAAGTTTTTTTTTGTCAGAACCGGATATTATCGGATATCCGATTGCTTAGCATATCAGATTCGATATCTTATTTTGATATCATATAGGATACTAGTATGTAACCCGTGCTACACACCGGGACTGGTGGGAATTATCGATTTGTGTGGCGGGGCTTCCCCCAGCCCGTTGCCCAGATGCATTCAAACATCTTCAAAAAGATTTTTTTTAGTCCGACTATTTTTAATGGATATAAAAGTTTGATACCTGAAACTATTCTTTTGGTAATGAAAATGTCATTTGTATAGTTTAAAATGATTTGCATACATCGAAAGTATGAATTGTATATATGTTTATTATATATACATGTAGTTGCAGGATTTCCCACACTACACCCTTGTTAAGATTTTGCTATAATCAACTCATAATTGAAGATGAAAAACGACACTTTTATTATTTTGGTTTCAGAAATGTTTACAGAAATGGAAGAATTCAAGATTACAACTATTCTCTTGAAGTTTCTCTCTCCTCAAGATTTTCTTAACTCTCAAAAATACATCATCCTTTTCTGGACACATTGAGTCTATATTTATAGGGTAGTTACATAGTGGATGACAGCTAAGTTTTCCTCTTATTTCGGGTTGATTCTGCGATTGTACCGCGATAGTTACAATGTTAAATCTCGCAAGTTTTGTAACCATCGCAGAACAAACATGCTTTTCTCAAGTTTTCTTCAGTCGTCAGGTATTACGACACTCTTTTGAAGGCTTTTGTGATACTCGTGAAGTGTTGTATAAAATCTTGCGGTGATGCTCGCTAAGAAGTGTTGTTAATCTCGCAGAAAATAGATGTAGCGATATTCTGGTCCTACATCTTGCCTCTTCTTATGTCTTTTCTACGAAGAAGAGAAGATCATGAGAATTTTAAAATGCTGCAACTATTTATCTTCTCAGAGTTCTCTGTTCTGACAAGTTTATGTGCCCTTCGCCAGCTGTTTTCACATATTATTTCTTCTAATGAATTTATGACACGTCCTCTCTAACCGCTGCGATCTAACCGTTCATGTCTTTTCTTAGCATTTATTGCGTTCATCTTCTCGAGAAACCTCTTCTTCTATAAATACTCCTTTCATTCTTTTATTTTCCTCTTTTTACTTTCTTCTTCTTTCTCTGCGTAACTTCTCTGCAAGTTTACTGTTCTTCCGTAAATTGCGCGTCTGTCATCGCTTTGATTTCTTCCTTATTTTTCAACCTTTTATTTCATTCCCATACTCAAAAATGGTTGTTGTTGGTGCTAAAAACTTGTCTGCTTTTAATGAGATGCGAGAAAAGCTCAAAAGTAAAGGTTTTACCTTGTCTACAATTCCAGGTCAAAGCCCTAAATCTGAACTTTCTATCAAACTATTTTCTGATCATCAATGCTCTCGCCAGAAAATCATAGTATCGCTAGGTCAACTTGAAGATGGTCTTCCCCTTCCTCTCTATGACCTAGAACTCTCATTATTCTATCAAATAATATCTGACGAGAGATTCTCGCGAGCGATATATCAATTAGGTGGAGATTGTATCAGATTGCTGCTTGAATATGCTTCTCGCGGTGCTGATGAAGTATATCGCTATCATGAAGCTCCGAAGAATCCTCAATTTAAGGATGTTCCCATTGTCTCTGCAGATTATACTGTGGAGAATTTCTTCAAAAATTACAAGATAGTTCCTATGAAGAGGGATAGTACTTTCTGGGGTGTCCGTTTGAAGAAAGAAAAGATCGCTGATGATGAGGCTCTTATGTTAGACATTGATTGGCATACACCTACCAATCAAGGTCCTCGCCACTCCAGCGATGATAAGTGGTTTATCTTTCCGTTATGTCTTGAAGGTCCTTATATATCTGGTTCTCTCCCATTACCTGCGAATCTCTCAAAGTATGAACCATGGGTCTTCAAATGGCCTGAAAGATCTAAAGAAGTATATCCTCTCAACTTTTTGCATTATTATTATTTACTATCTTCTTCATGTTTTTATATTCTCGCTAATTATTTTGATCTTTTTCAGATTGAGAGAATGAAGCTCAGCTACCAATCTTTTAGGAAACCCAGCACTTTCTTAGCTCTTAAATCTTTCACGGATGAAGTAAGAAATATCTCCTCATAAATTTTAACAATATATTGTTGCCCCTATTTCTTATCTTCATCTGTGCTCGCAGGAAATCGAAAAACTAGAACCAATAAAACCTGTGAGAACCAAGGAGAAATCTTTAAAGGTTAAATCTTCTGTTCCTCCCAAAGGGAGGTCTTCTTCCCCTCGCGGTGAGGAATATGGCGATCATGATAAATCTACTGTTCCTCCTAAAGGAAAGCCTTCTGCCCCTCGCGGTGAAGAATCTGGCGATCCTCCTTTGAAGAAAAGTAAAACCCGACATTCTTCTTCTTCAACTCCTCAACCCATTCCAGAGAATCCAAGTGTTGATTTTGACAAGGATAATAATGACGAGGATTTTAATGATAACAGCTTCCCTTCTATAAAGAATTCTTCTTCTTCTGATTATTCGATGGCTCATTTGTCCAAATTTTTTGGCAAGAATATGTTTGGTATCCCAAATGAGTATGGGGATGAAGCTATTAATGAGATATCCCAGTCCCTCGCCAATGTCTGCGATGCTCCCATACTAGCTGACAGTGATACTCTTCGCGTTGTTTCAAGATCGCTGACTCCGAGTCTTTTAAATTCATTTGGAAGCCTGGTATGTTTTCACTTGTTCATCCTTTTTGTGTATCTATTGATATTTTTGTCAGATATTGACTTATATAGTTCTATCGCAGGTTGGAAGAGCCGCTTTTGCTGTTGCTTCTGATTTAGACAATAGGCGTAATACTTATGAAAAGAAAGCTGCTAATCTTCGTCAAGATAAAGAAAATCTAGAAGCTGAAGTTATTGAACTTCGCAGAAAAAATAAGCAGCTGGAAATTGAAGCTTCAGTTGACAAGCAAAAAATCTCTGATCTTGATAAAGCCAATCAACAACCCTATGGTATGATTTATTTCTTTTCTCTTTTAATTCTTCTCACCCTATGGCAGCTTATTCAAGCAACCATTTTTGCAGATATTTATGGTCTTACTGATGAGGCTACACTCTTCCAATCTTTTCCTGACCCTGTAGATGATAATACCCTTCTTGCTTGTCTTAATAATTCTTTAAGTAATTTCTCAGATGATAAGATTGAATCCCTCTCCATAGATGAACTTAAATCCAAATTTAATCTCTTAAAAATTGAACACAGATTCAATTTAGGTTTGACCAACAAGTATAAGCGCTTTTATCTTGATTCAAAGAAAGAAGTAGATAGATTAAGAAAAAGGAATAGTGATCTTATTGACGAGAAATATCTTGCCGTTAAAAATGGCTCCAAGACTCTAGCAAACTTCCATAAAACTCTTCTTAATGTTCAAATGGAAAGAGATAAGCTTATCCGCGAGAATGAATATCTTCTTGCGAGGGAAACTCAAGTTCGATCTCGTATTCTTATTAATAGCGATGATGAGTTTGCTTGGGCTGCGAAGATTCTTGATAACGCCAGAACTAATTTAGGTGTAGATGTTAGTCTTCATGCTGATCAAGCGTCTTTAATTAAAGACATGATTTCTGAAAGAGAAGGTTATCACTCTTATGATTTCCCTGAATTATTTCCTAATTGAATCATCCTTATTTGTATTAACTTTGTTATCATTTGCTCGCAGCGTCCGAAAAGAACTATCGTAAGAGATTTGATGAGTTAGAAGAAGAGAAAAACCAACTCGCTGGAAATCTATCTTCTCGTAATGAAAAGCATTCTAGATTGAAGGATAAATTGAAAATCTCATCTTCAAATTTTAGTAATTCCCTTCTCCGTGTTCGTAATGACGCTGTCAAGCTAGTCTGCGATGATCATGGTATTGCTCATTCTACATACCCTGATCTTGCAACGGAAATTCCAGCTGATTCCCCAAATTTAGTTATCTCTGATAGCGAAGCTGAGGAGTCTAGCGAAGATGAAGAATTATCTGGCGAAGAAGAGAAGTCTGGTAATGAAGAAGAATCTGAAAAAGAAAAGAGTTCTGATGAGGGTGGTGATGGGTCTACTTAGTTTTGTTTCTTCACTTTTTCTTTGTTATAAATTTTGTGCATTTATTTTTTGATTCTCGTAACATCGCTGCGAGATTCTCCAACTTGATGTGTAAACTTCTTTTGCTTTTATCTGTATGAATTAGAAAACAATCCTTTTTCTGCAACATAATCAATCAATTATTATCCTTTAATTATTTGTATAAATGTATCATCTAAGCAATTTTATCATATTATGGATGAATAATAATTTCATCATTCTATGCATTCCCATACTTGCCTCTATTATTCATCTGCAATATGAAAAAATTGAGTAGAGATTAGATATTAGTTGTGAATCAACTTAAATTTTCCTCAATATCGGTGATGTTATCGCTAGCAATAATTGCATAACTTTATGATTTTTGCGTGGAATCGCAAATCTCATAAATTCTGCGAGCATTATCGCAATAATCTTATGGTCTTATTATGCCTTCCTAATTAAAGGTCTTATTTTGCCACATCTTTTCTTTCTGCGACAAAATCGCAGGACGTCTTTACATTTGCATGTATTGACCCATTGATCTTGTCTTATCAATTTTTTCAACATCTTTGCGACAATATGATAAGTATAAACTCTCTTGCAAGAATTAAACCTTATGACATTGCCGTCTTGCGATGAAATCGCAGGACGTCTTTACACTTGTTAAATGTAAAAACTCATTGATCTCATCTTAACTTTTCTCTTTTGTCTTATTGCCTTTGTATAAATTTCGTCAAGCGACAATATGATAGGCCTAAATGTTCTTGCGATCATAAATCCCCATGACATTGCCGTCTTTAGACACTTATCAGCTCCATAATGGAGGGTGCCGCCCTTATCTTCTCCCTGGTTGCCCCTTCAAGGAGGGAACATCGGTCATACAAGACTAGCTCCTCCCATACAGATTTACCAATAACCAGCTGTTTTCGCAGCCTCTTGTCCTTTATGCCTATATGGATTATAGTTACAAGAATGCACCCTAAGCGGGGTTTTCTTCAGGCCAAGTGCATCATAGCCAAGACTTACCAAGAATGGCCAGGGTAGTTTCGTACGCCCCAAGAGTCTTCATTTTCATCATCATTTCCTCCATCTTCTTCTTCTATTTGCTTTGGATTTATCTCTAATCTTACTACCAATGGATTATCATGCTGCTCGCCAGGTTCTGGTACTTCTTATGCAGTTAAAGATATAATTTGTTTCTTCCATTCTTCTAATGGCGAGGCTCTCGCGATATTCATTATCTCTCTTCCATCTGTGTCTCTCACGAAGACTCTGCTTAAAACATTATCATGGAAATCCTCTATTGTTCTGTGTGAATGTACAATGGAATTACAAAACAAATTCTTTGCTTTAGCCCCAACTTCTATTACGAATGATTTTGCTCCTTTTACAGTATTTACCCTGCGAATTTCTGGTGCTGGAGGCAATAGCTGAGATTGTATTTGTCCTACTAAAAATTGGGTTAGCTTTCGTTGGTCAATCATCCTTAAAATTATTCTCTTTACATTTCTGCAATCATTTACTGTGTGACCATGAAAGTGATGGTAAGGACAAAATTCTTGACTACGATTATTAGGATGTGGTTCTTTTCCCATATTCCATGGAGATGGTATACTTTCCATCAAAATGATAGCTTCCCATATTTTTTCTATACTAGAATTTAGAGGAGGCATCTTAATTTCTTCCCATATTATCCTCTGATTTCCTTGGCTTCTGAAATTGTTTTGCCTCTGTCCACCATAAGTTTCTTGCGGCTGATCAAGCCTTTGAATCTTATTATTCCCACCGCGATGGTAATAATTCTTCTCCCTTTCATATTCTTCCTGATCTCGACTGCCCATTGCTACCAATTTCTGCTGGTTATCAGTCTCCATTTTCTCTTGTTGTGCTTACGAGATGCTCGCCACATTGTTAATCATTTTAGGAAGTAAACTCCCATTTGCTGCTACTGAATTGGTGTTCGCGATGGGATATGATTCCATCTCATTTTGTTTCTCCTCCAAAGAAATGTATTCTTCTTGTAATTCTCGTAGTTCAGTCATAGTGATTATATTCTTGACTCTGAAAATTTGTATATACAGTAGATTGGTCGCGAACATTGCATTGATAAAAGACAAGATAATATATCTCTCGTTAACTCTTCCTGCCATCTCACAGCACATTGTCTTCCATCTTATGGTTAAATGTTTCAGACTCTCGCCAACCCTCTGTTTTAACCCAAACACATCTTCAATACCTGGCCGTGATGAATTGTTGCTTATATATGCTCCCAGAAATGTAGCTTGTAAATGATCAAAAGAATTTATAGTGTTTTTTGGCAATCCCTCAAACCATTTTAGCGCCTCGCCAATTAAGCTAGATGCAAAATATTTACACAATACAGCATCATGATTCTCCCACTGCAGCATACACCTAACATAAGCCTTAACATGTTGTATAACACATGTAGTTCCATCAAAAATGCTGGTTAATGCTGGTAAGTTGCAATTTGGAGGTATTCCTCTTAACTGTACTTCTTGAGTGAATGGAGTTCTCGCAGCTTCTTCAATAGCTTCATCAAGATGCCTCCTACCTCTTTCTCTTCGTTATTTATTATTCCCCTCATCTCTGCTAATTCTCTTAAAATTTGCTCATTCGCCGTTGAATTTGGTTCCATTGGTCTTTTTAATGCAGCTTCCCTTCTCCCGCGTTCATGTACCTCTTGTCTTGCGAGATTTTGTGTGTCTTTATCTACACCCACATTCCTTCTTCTGCGATCTTCTGCTTCACCTTCTTCTTGCAATCGCAGCTGTACTTCTCTGCGAATTTCTTTATTTCTCATCATTTCTCTTCGTTGTCTTTCTATTCTCCTTTGTATTCTATCATACTCTTCCTGGATATTATTATTATAACGATTTTGTGTACGTCTCCTTTCTCGATTTTCATGATTATTCTGTCGTACTGCCTCTTGGAATTCTTGTTCTTCTACTTCTGCCCTTAATCGTTCCCTCTCGCGAGCTAGTCGTGCTTGTTCAGCATAATGTCTCTCAATTTCTTCCTCAATTATTCTTCGACTTCTTTGGATCTCTCGCCCATGTAATATCCTTCTACCCTCTTCTGGATTATCTTCATCATTTTGGTTGTCTCTTCCCTCTTGATTTCTGTTGTTAAATCTATTATCCAAATTTTCGCCACGCGGATCATAGGGATCTTCTATTACCTATTCTTCTCCATGACGTTGTTCTTCATTTGGATTTTGCATTTCCTCCTGGATATTTCCTCTAGCATTTCTTATTGGAGAATTTTGCCTTAATTCTTCTCTTAATGATCTTGAATTCGATCTAACAGTACTTCTTGATCTTCTATTTTGCAACCTCAAATTCTCCATTCTTAACTCGTGATTTTGTCTTGTTAAATTTTCACGTTATTCCGCCTCTAATCTTCTTTCCTCTTGTATTCTTTGTCTTGGATCATCTGCTGCTTCATTTTCGCCTTCTTCATGAATTAATCCTTCAACCATTCCTTGATTTCTTTCTTCTCTTCTTCTGTCTCTTAATTGTTGATCTTCTACACCTTCCATCGAATCCGATCTCCAAGCATGCACACTCACTTTATCATAATCCACATTTCTATTTTGTATCGGTGTTTGTTGATCATGTTGTGGAATTTGATCTTCTTCTTTAATCCTTGTTCTATTTCTTTTTGTTCTTATCCTTGAAGATTCTCCTAATTCATTTGTTTCTTCTCCTGCAAGTCTTTTACTCCTCCTTACAGTTGTTGGTGGTTCTGACGTATTTCTCCTTCTTCTAGACATTTCTTCAACTCTAACAATTTTTTCAAATCTTCAAATTGTAATTAGAGATTTTTAGCTTGATTCTCCCTGTTTCGGGCGCCAAAATGTAGTTGCAGGATTTCCCACACTACACCCTTGTTAATATTTTGCTATAATCAACTCATAATTGAAGATGAAAAACGACACTTTTATTATTTTGGTTTCAGAAATGTTTACAGAAATGGAAGAATTCAAGATTACAACTATTCTCTTGAAGTTTCTCTCTCCTAAAGATTTTTTTAACTCTCAAAAATACATCATCCTTTTCTGGACACATTGAGTATATATTTATAGGGTAGTTACATAGTAAATGACAGCTAAGTTTTCCTCTTATTTCGGGTTGATTATGCGATTGTACCGCGATAGTTACAATGTTAAATCTCGCAAGTTTTGTAACCATCGCAGAACAAACATGCTTTTCTCAAGTTTTCTTCAGTCGTCAGGTATTACGTCACTCTTTTGAAGGCTTTTGTGATACTCGTGAAGTGTTGTATAAAAT
This sequence comes from Papaver bracteatum, assembly GCA_023529315.1. Classification (NCBI taxonomy): domain Eukaryota; kingdom Viridiplantae; phylum Streptophyta; class Magnoliopsida; order Ranunculales; family Papaveraceae; genus Papaver; species Papaver bracteatum. Next base: position 1,388,019 of record JAJJWX010005418.1, on the reverse strand, counting down.
CTTGCGGTGATCCTTGCTGAGAAGTGTTGTTAATCTCGCAGAAAATAGATGTAGCGATATTCTGGTCCTACAATACCTTTGACCATAGCAACTAAAAGCATCAACTAAATCTTTTATATATTGCAATAGCCTAAAATTTTGTTTGAATTGCAGCCAAGCTGGAAAACATTTTCAAACATCGTTGATTGATCAGTTACCAACCTGTTCACCACTACTCACCCCGTACCATCAAGGAATAAGAATTAAAAAGACCTAATTTCTTTTTAATTGTTTGGGTCTGGTCTAAATCAACATGAGAACAAACAATTATCTTAAATTTTGAACTACACAATGTATAATTGAGGCATAAATACCATCTAATAGATTAATAATCGTAATAATATTCAATTAATTAAAAATTGTCACGACTTAAGCCTAAACTTTATTATTGTCCTTAAATAATAACAATGAAATTCATTTAATTCAAAATTGGCACGACTTAAAGCTAAATTTGATTGTAGTCTTTGAAGCCTAAATATAAAATTTCGTATTTTTATATTTATATGTGTAATTTTTCCCATTATATGATAATTTATTCCTGGTTTGATTAATCCGCACTGCTTATTTGTGTTTGTTGTTATACAATTAACATATATGGGTGATTTTCCTCTCACTCGCAGAACTCTATTGTTGCCTAAAAACAAAAGAAACATCAAAATCACATATACTAACCAATAAAGGTAAATAGGTAATACAAAAATACATGGAGCGCAAATGCCTTCCACTTTCTTAGATTAAATGTCAAATGAGGAGCAAAACTGAATAACAGTTTAAGAAAATTAATTTTTTATTCATTTGAGTATAATAAGTTTATTTTTCGTATGTAAATTTTAATATGATGTTGTGGTCCTCAAAAACAACGCCAACCCACTTGAACTACATAGAAGAAAATGAAGGAAACAATTTACATGATCGAGTAACCCTCTTCATGTTTTTTTTTCTATTGCTCCACCAACAATCCCAGCTGATGCACCTTGCTCGAACACTGCACTATCAAAACACCTACAGTTTATGTATATATGCACAAAAAGATACACATAAGATATGTTCATGATATGTGAATAAAAAAGTTTAAAGATATCAGAGAAAGTTGGGAAAGTTTAACAAATAAATATCTCCTTAGACGATGTTGTGCATAAATTTGCGTTACTTCCCAAAAAACGAATATGCTAATCTATTTTCCAAGGAGGTAAATTATTTTCAACCTAATCCAAAATATTTGCTCTACCACACCCTTATCAGTTTCTTTGTTCATTTTATCATCAATCTTGAAGCCAAAAATGCTTCCAACTATTACATTTGTTGGACAAAAAAGAGTACATCCAAATTCATAAAGCTAAATTAACATAAGACCCAAAATTTGTCAACAATAAGATAAAAACATTTAGCATATATTCCATCAACTTCTTTGACCTTTCAGCACCATCAACATGTAAGATTTTCACTCAATATTGTCAATTATTATAACCTTGGTGATGTCTAATCAATGAGCCAATTCGCTAGGAGATCAGATATCTAATGACGGAAAATAGTTTAATTATTTTCCATCTGAAATATCATGTGGAAAACTTAAAACATAGTCGAGAAATCTTGACTTCCCTTCTAACTATAAATATCCCTCATAGCTCCAAATTTAACATCACATAGCCACATCGAATCAGTAGGTAGGATCCCACTATTGGCCGATGTTTGTCAGTCGTATTTTCAAGTCAAGTGATTTTACACTTTACAAACTATACAAAAACTATAGATGAGTATAGATGAGATTAGTTTTGGTTTTAAGCAGCTCAGCAACCAACAACAGATACCTAATTACAGAGTACTTTAATATCATTTATTTCTGCAAGAATTTTCCTTTTACTCCAAAAAACACCAGGACTCCACTCTATTACATTCCAAGTCACTTAGTCAGTATCTCATGGACCATATATAGAAATACAAAAGAATTAATAGAGCATCAATCTTAGTAAATTGGGGCTTAATCCCCAACCAGTGTTATGATGTCAATCCTGGTAAACTGGGGCTCAATCACCAACCCATGTTATGATATGATCCAGGCTATCCATGATTAAATCCAAATGCAAATAAAACTAAATGAGCATGTTGCGGAAGGCAGAGTTGTTGGTTTTGTTGAATGACTAATGTACAAAAACAAAGATGGTGGTTCTAGATGTTTTACAGTTTCTATTGGTTATAAACCACGTATATCTATATGTATTCCAAGAACAGAACCGATTGCAAAAAATTCCAAGAACAGAACTGATGGAAAAAAAAAAGAACGATTTACATAATCAATGTTAAGATAACAATACCTTTCCTTTTCAATGAAATGTGAAAACAGGTTCTTCCAAAATTTCATTGATCAAACAAACTTATTCTTGCATGGTTCATGTTGTTCACCAAAGCCCAACATCGGCAAGACCTTTTCCATAGCATAAACGATAATTATAACATAACCTCAATTTATTAAGAACAAAATCTATTTTAAAAATTAATGCAAAAAACAAACAAACTTGGTGTGTTTTGTGAAAGGAAGGATATACATAACCTTTGAACTACATATAGAATTAACAATAGATTGAGATCAAATAGTTTTTCTTGGATGTGTATCTTTCCAATCCATTTATTCATCAACTCTGCTTTATAAAAAAATGCACACAAACCCTGTGGAATAGAAGTTTCATTGCGATGCCCAATTATAGTTTCAAATTTTCTTGATCATGTATTGTATTAGAAGAAACTCAAATTCACATGTGGTGGGTTTGTTAGTAGAAATCACGATTTCGAGGAATTTATAATCCCATGGGATTACAATTTCTGAGATTCATGTAAATACCTTGTGTGTTTGGTAACTCAGTTAAAAATCCTAGGATTCATAGAATTATCTTGTTTTAATGCCCATATATATTGTTTGACATTGCTCCCAAAATCTTAAAATTATGGAATTTTAAGTTAAAAAAAGTTGGTCCATAAATCCCTTGATAAGTTTCCCAGCAAATATTAGGGGGGAGGGATCGGACTCCATATGGAGGATTTGCTGGAAAAATTATTCCCGTGGAAAACGTAATTCTAGGGATTTGGATAACCAAACGTACTGAGGAAACGTAATTCCACCAAATCCCCTAGACCCATAAATCCCATCCTTGAAATTCTAAATCCAGGATCCAACAAATTTCAATGGGTCTTTCTGATTCCTATCTTCATAAGTTAACTGTATATGATCTCCATAATTGTTATAATTGATATCCTAGTGTAGTCGAAAATTCCTAAAAATGGTTCACAATAAATGGATGGAGATCAACTGCATATATACTAATTCACAAAGAGAGCTGGAAACATTTCCTGAAAGTTTCACCCCCTTGGAAGGTCTAGTTAATAACAACAATTTTACGATGTAAAATGGACTGAAGCTTACCAACTTTGATGCATTTTGCTGATAAGATTATACATAGTTTTACACGTACTAAACAATTTTATGAAGTCTGATTAAGCCAAGCCAATGGAGTCAATAAGAAAATCCTATAGGCATAATGTGATTGAAGTCGGAATTAAAAAAATTGTGTCCATGAATTATGAAGGAAACCAAACTCAAGACCTCTAAGTATGTACATTACCATGACAACCTATCTCAAACTCAAATGACATACTTTTTGTGGTTATATAAAATCATTTAAATATATCAGTAAGCAGAATCAACAATTAGGTCTATGCCCATCAAAAGATCTATGTCTATCAAAAATAAATAATAACCATCCAATTTTATCTTGAAAGTTATCAAAGACATACAAGAATCAAGAACTCATATCATATCCCCAACACTCCCAAACAAAAAAAGTTCTCATAACAAAAATTTTAGAAAAAATGGAACAAAAAGGAAATTCACTAAGTTATATCCTTCACCGAACCTTGATTGAAGGAGGTGACAATATTTTGTCGGTAAGGTATCTGTGCCATCAGATTGCATCCCCATCAGAGTTTGAACTGCATTTGGAATCCAAATGTAACTTTACTCTCACGTAACCTTACATGTGCAGAATTTCATTTTTTTTTCACTTGTTCTACTAGTATGAACTATTTTTCAACAAATAAAAAATATATAAACTTACCAAGTAGTGTAAGTCTAAATTGTCTTCTCTATGGGTGTACCAAATTGGTAGACCAACCATTTCACCCTTGGATTTGTTGGGGGTGGGGTTTTTTAAAACCCAAATGGGACCCCAAAACAATATCGAATGGTTTGAATTTGATGGACCACAATACCGATGCAATAAACTCAACTTGTACTTAAATCAAGGTTTTGGTATCTCCTTTTCACGATCATATCCCTAAGCATTCGAATATTTACCTTTGCTTCATCTGTATCCACTCTTGGTTGTCTGGGAACTCCTTCTAGTTGCAATCATACTTCAAGCACTTAAAATATATTTTTTTCAAAAAAAAATAAAAAAATATTTACAACTAAATGCACATTGAACCGCCATACACACTACTGCATTTGAGCCAAAATATAGTAACTGGATTTAATATGAACGGTAAGTATAAATTTGGCATGTACATTTGATTTAGGAATTTTAGATTTGTCTCTCGGAGTAGAAATATAGAAGCTTATAGAATATATGGTCATAGGAGTCATAGATTTGTTTCTAGAATTGGATTTAACATTTTTATTCAGTTTTTAGATTAATGCATATAGATTATCCTGAGCTAGCAAAACCAACAATAACTTTGAAAATAGTACCCAAAACATAAGTTTAATGAGTACAAAGTTGTTTAAGTATCTATTTAACGCATAAGCCAGCGGATAAAATCACTTGTTAAGAAAAGACATACTCTTCAGAGTTACCTATTTACATACAAATCTGCTGCAATGGCATAGAAGATAAAATCACTTAATAACAAAAGACACACTCTTCAGAGTTACCTGTTTACATACAAATCAGCTGCAATGGCATAGGAAAACAGTACCATCAACAACTTAGAAAATACTACCCAAAACATAAGTTTATGCGTACAAAGGTGCTTGAGTATCTGCAATATTGGGTTTGTACCCATTGCACAAAGACTTAACTTAAATGTCATTTGTGGGAATCGAACCCACACTACATGGTTGAAGGCCATGTGCTATACCAGTTGAGCTAAGATAGCAAGAAAGCAAAAAAAAATACTGCAAAACATAATGTATCAATTTGTATTTTCTTTCAGAAAAATTATTTGGTATATATAGATATAAACTAAATCCAACCTAGATTTCAAATATCTTAATAGATCAATGTTTTTAATTGAACACAAAAACATGAATGTTGTATTCATTTGACACTGGTGGAAAAAATCCCGTTAAGCATATAAATTAAAACAAATGCAACTGGACTGTCCAACCAAGTAAATGACATTGAAATAAAGCAAGGAAATTTTAATAATAACCGTCACCAGATCTAGAATATTTACCTCAGTCCATCACTTAGGTGAATGTTATTTCATCTTGCCAGAGTATAATACTAATTGTCAGGAGAGAATAACAGTTACTATTGGTATGAAACTCGTGCGGTGGCATACTACAATACCAAAATAAAAGTCGTTAACATATGCGCATAACAAAATAACAACTGCAGTGATGCCTCCATGGTGAATCATGCATAACATAATAATTTCATTATTGTATATATATTCAAACCCATCAGATAATATAAACAAATAAATTGGGTATATGTTACAGATCCAATTTGGTTTTGTTCGGCCACAAAATTGAACAGTAAAGCAAAACCAATAATTCTAAATATGAGAGTAAACACAAAATCTATAAAAGTAAACCATTTATGTGAGCAAACTCATAATCTATAAAATCTTGAAAAAGTTGGCAAACAAAACCAAACACGCATATAGAAGCAAATGCAATGTCATTGACATTTCGAGACACAAAAAGATTGGAATTTACCTCTAAAAATATAAAAACATTTGGTCGGCCAGGCTAATTAGCTCTCCAATTTACTAATATCGTCAATCTCCAATCCATTAACAAACCAATTTTGGTCGGCAGGGATGTTTGAGATGTTATAATACGAAAATGAATGCACAATAAACAAAATTTATTTTGCTAAGTAACCACTTAAGCAACTAAGACCAATAATGACCGACTGTTATACTGCTGGCTCCAGTGATTCTTACTCAAAACAATCATTAAATTCTGCCTTAAAAATAACATAAGCCAAGTTATTTCTGATTTTTAGAAAAACACTGAAAGTCTAATTTTTAGAAAAATATTCAAAGTCTAATTTTTAGAAAAATATGAAAAGTATTTTAGTTGACATTACACCTTTCCAAATGAAAACTTCTCTCTAAAAAATGAAATGGTAAACCTTATGGCATTGCATGATATTTAATGTTCCTTTAGCACTAAACTCTGATTTGGATTAATTTATAACGTTCAGTATCACATCCTAATTCAAAATAGTGTAAAACAGTAAAGTTTGTATTTTAGTTCTTACCTTGAATATCTTAACATCATTACATACAGATTTATAGCTATTCTTTTTGGCTCGAAATATGGCAGAACTTGAAAATCTTAACAACATAACATACAGATCGTACTCTACTTGGATCACATATGGCAGTCTTGATGGAATTCCGTTTAAGACCTCTTCTCGTACATGACAAAAATATAAATGACATTTTAATTTACCTATCAAAGAATTTTGAGCTAGGAATATTTAAGTACCATAATAGAATATCAATTGTACTGTCATCTATTCTGTACACCCTTGACAATGGAAACTAAAAGCGACAACGTAAACCACATGTTTCTATAATGCTATTGTCAAAAAGGCATACTTTTTCCTGGGTGGAAGGTATGTTGTCATACATGACTAAGTATGAGGGATGATCCGTGGAGACTCTTATATGCACATGATTTGTGTCATTTTTCTCCACAAAACTCAAATGACTAAAGACATATGTGGCGATATGTTTTTCTTATAAGACTCTATGTTCCTACCAAAAATGAGCATAATTGAAGATATATAACACCACCATCTACCCCTTTGGAAATCAACCGTTAAAAGTTAGTGACCGAAAATGAAACCGGTAGATGCTGAGGTTTAGTATCTTGGATCATGTTCATTTTTGGTAGGCATGTAGAGTCTATATTAGATTTAAGTTCACTTTCGTTTGAGTTTTGTGGAGAAAATTGTGCAAATCGTGTATGATAATATGCATATAAGAATGTCCATGGATCCTCCCTCATTAAGTATTGATATCGTAAGTAAATAACAATTCTTTCTTCTCATTACCTCGTTGAGTATAAATAAACAAATAAACTTGTGATGTAAACATTTTACAAAGAAAGCTCAAGGCATAGTATAACTGAAACATAATTACCCTTCCATAGGTTTTTGGGTTACAATAAAATCCTTCTAATTCATTACTGCCACGACTTAGTTTTTTGATTTATAAATTTTGACACTAAAGTAACGGAAAATAATAATATGTTTCAAAAATAAACACTTCTTTTTTTTTACTCAATGCATACTCTCATATTGTCTCTGGAGTTGTTCGTTGTCAGGAACATATACTACACATGTACTTCGGTTTTTGTAGAGACTTTTTATTGGTGTTTTGCATGGGTTTACTAATTGCTCCCGTTTAGGTTTAGATACTTGTATAATATTAATGTTTATTATTTGTGCCAAAGATATTATATGTGGAGTACTTCTCTTACCATCTTGAGACACTACAACTCTTCCAAAGGTAATGTTATCGAATTCAAAAAATACCTTTATAAAGCTTCACGTTATAAATTGAATCATTCAAGTTCCAAGAAATCAAAAGCACAAATAATAAGCATTTACGAACATATACTACACACTCAACACCGCATTTACGAACATACCTTCACAAATCACCATCCAAGTCTTTGTGAATTTTGCATCATGATAAATCCACCTAACGCTTTAAACATTTATAGGGTTAGTAGAAATAGCATCTAAAGTTAGAAAGTGAACCCACAACCCCAGTTACATCTACGAATCTCAATGGCAGGTGAGGTATTCTGCCATTGAGAATATTTTAATGTTCCATGCCAAGAAGCATCAAACTGCCATGGGGTCTTGCTCACATGTCAAGGGAATACTTTATAAAAAGAAATCTTAAACCTACTGCTATTTTATTATGCATGTAAAATAGATGACTCTTAGGAGGATACATAAAGATTGACCAACTTCCATACTTCGTGTTGCAATTTATGCATTCTTATTGTGGCATTCAAACCTGAACATATTAACATAGTCGAATTGCGAGTGCAATGATAAGTATGACTAACAACTAAATGTTGTGTTGTATTCTTAGGAACTCGTACTCAGCCCGAATAGAAGTATATGATTGACGGGTATAATGATCCCCCAAACTCTCAAAGCGTCAAAATAACATATTCTGACAAAATATCAACGAAACATGAGTTAGCTACTTCTCAATTCGAAGATACACACATACACACTTTTGGAAACTTTTGACAGAAAGCATATGGACATGAGAACGAAAATCATATATGAAAATAATTAAAAAATAACCTTAAAAGTAAACTATCTTATATTTTCTGGATTTGACCACATATAAACAATTATTATATGGGAGATGGAGAACGAATCAAACATGCAACATTCTAACCCGGGTGTCGGATACACTGCCATTACGCCACATAGTGGCAACCCCACGCCACAAAGACAAATACACATACCAAAAAACCATCAGTATTCGAGTACAAAGTGGCACTTTCTGGTGCCATATACCATTGTTGTTTACTTCTTCTCCATTATCATAGTCGTGTTTTTAGTAACTGTTTTTCATATTTGCTGGAAATAAAATTATTTGAGTCAGCCATTACTTCTCTCTTAGTCTCCCACGCTATCAGTGTGCTGTAGAAAAAAGAAAAACTGAGAGGTGTGCACTTCTTGTGATGATCTGCAAACAACAACACAATATATAGTCCTTTTAACTATAAATTATCTTTTGAACGAAATAATAAATTGACCAACATTGCTAGCTCAGTATGCATGTGCGATGGATGACTAAAAAGTGCATGGATGAAACCATTTGCTGAACAAAGACATTGATGCCTTTTCTTTCATGCAACAATGTCTTTGATCATTAACTTGAAAGCCAAAGTTTTTTCCTTGATATTATCAAAAAACATTGCTGCCTTTTCCACCAATATAAACCTATACACATCCATATAAGTACAATTTATCTACTGACATTTTTCAAAATTCATGGACCTCTGTGTTGAATATTCAACACCAACTTAGTCAAGTGTTCACATCTATCTAAATTAACCTAGAAATATCTAGGATGTATAGAGTCAATGTTAGACAATTAACATGTGTAAAATGAGTGTTCTAGAGTTAGACAAATCAAATAAGAATACTAGATTGTCTAGTAGTTGGTTTGGTGGAAGCCTCCATAGGCATAGTTGTTAGCCTCCATATGCATAGTTGTTAGCCTCCATAGGCATAGTTGTTAGCCTCCATAGACATAGTTCTCTTCTTTTTTTTGTAGCCTATAAATAGGCATGTTGTATTCAAGCAAGCAAGCAAGCAAGTAAGAATCAATCAACAATATCAAATAGATTGTATTCCACCAAGATTAATATCAATGTAGTCTTTTACGCTTCCGCGTTTATGTTCTCTCCTCTCTCTTGTTCGATCTTTAAGATGGTATCAGAGCAAGGTGAGAGGGAGAGAGGAGAGGAAGAGAAGTTATATGTTTTCCTAAAGAGTTTCTAAAGTTGCAATAAGAAGGAGAAAGAAAACTAAAAAAAAAAAAAAAAAAAAAAAAATAGTTGCGCAATATTCTGATGGTTATTGTGACAAGTTTGAAGCTAGAAGTCAGGTGAAGGAGAAGTTTGATGTCGTTTGAATTCACGGTGAAAATCGATCTTAGGGCATGTTCTTGATGCCGAGAAAACATGGCAGTCGAGATACTAGTGCCGAAAAAAAAAATGTTACCGATGTTTTTGATGAGAAGAATCAAAGATGGTCATAAAGTCCAAGCTTGAGCTGTTTAGGGTTTGTTTGTGACGGCGTCGCTGCTCCAAAGAAATCGAAGAAAAAAAATGGTTTATGCTTAGATGGTGAAGGCGTAAGGATTATTGCTATCTTGCAGCTCCGTCGCTTGTGGTTTTAAAGCCATGCTCGTGATCTTGAAGAAGAAGAAGAAGAAGAAGAAGAAAAAAAAAAAGTTCGAGGTTGTTTGGTTTTGAGATGAGGGTTATGAACTCGTTTCTTGAGCCAAGATAAAGGAAGATTATTAAGACAAGTTTTCCAAAACAAAACGAGCCTGCTGATGTGAGCGAGCACAAGGAAGAAAATATGATTGTTTGTCTGCTTGCCATTGGCGTAGTAACAAAGATGACAAGCTTTAGCCTAGAAAACATCGTAGGAAGGTGCTGTCATGTGTCGAGATTGGTATTTTGCTGCCATTGCCATGAGAGCTCCAACCGGTGATGATGATAATGCTTGCTTCTGGTGATGAGACATGTAGCTCATTGGTGCTTCTCAGGAGGGTGCTGTCATGAAGAGATGACTATGGACAACGAGAAGAACAATGGTGGTTTTCCGACGGAATGGAGGTGCTGCCACTATCGGCAGCCGATAATGAAGCCCATGGTTGAGCTTGGCAAGCAATGGTGTTGCTTCTCGGGTTGCAGCCATTAACATCATAGAAATTGAAGTGAATCGAGCTCAGAGATGAAGGGTGAACGACGGAGCTCGAGCGAGACGCTTCATACATTGACGGATGATAAGATGAACGTGGAGATTGCCAGAGATGGAATGATGCTGTTATCCGGTGATGGTAACGGTATTGCATGCATGTCAGTAATTCCGGGACAGTGATGAACGAGCAGAGAAGTGAAGCTCGAGATGAACCAAGTTCAGAGACAAAGATGGTAGAGCTTTGGAAATGGAAGGTGGCAGTGGTTTCGGTAATCGGAGCTGCTGGTGATAAAGATGGCATGTTTCATGGAGAGTTCGACGTGAGCACTTGGTCTGTTGTTCGAGGAGAAGTGATGAAGAGTGAACGAAGGGAAAACGAGTGGCAGCTGCCATTATTGACCGAAGCTCGAGATGTAGAGAAAACGTGTGATACCGACACACCTAACACGCCGCACGAGAGGAAAGAAAAACGGAAAGCAAAGGCGGAAAGCAAAAGTGGAGAGAACACGGCTATGATGAGACTGCATACATGAAGGACGACGAGACGGAGATCACTGCTGCTTGCTCCAAAGAATGATGATGTCTTCTTGCCAACAGATGAAGGAATAAAATGGGTTGAGCAATAAGAGTGGATTGAGGTGTTGTTGCTGTAATGAATTCTTCCACCGATGGAGATTCGAACAAGTGATGAGTTAACCGTTGAAGGAAGAAGAACATGATGTTGTGTCGAGAGAAACAGAATGTTTCCATGATGATACACGGTGGTCGATGGAGTTGGAGATCGATAGTCGCGCATGCAACGCATGCAGCAAAAAAAAAAAAAAAAAAAAAGAGAGTGCCGGTGAGAAAGTGCCATTCAACTCTCTTTTCATGGTGTGACCGACACACTAAACGTCCATCTCACCTACAGACAAAAAAAAAATCGAAACAAAGAAGAAGTTGAAGGTGATTTAGATGGGCCGAAAGCCTCAAATAAAATAGAGAAGATGCGAGACAAGATGTTTGTTTAAATGCAAGGATGATCATGGAAACATAAGTGTGACAATAATTGTCACAACGTTGCAAATCATTACGAATTCGAAATGTGGAAAATCTGGATAGCGTGACAAAATTGTAACAACAAATATAACAAGAATAAGAATAGTCGAGCTTGTGGCGAAGCTTGACGAAATGAAAGATTGTGAGAGAATCTGGATAACCAAAGAAGTGTTACAGTTTTCGAACAAAAGCGTGACTGGAACAAAGATTAATAGAAGAAGAAACAACAAAAATGTTGTGAAGAAACGGAAGCAATCACCAAGTGGTGATGAGATAGAGAACAACAAAAGTGGGTGAAAATCCTATGAGTTGTCTAAAGAGTACAAGAAGTATTTTACTGATACGAAGAGGACCGCAATGTCCCTAAACTACGATGGAACCCGTATGTTCTAAAACTACGAAGAGGACCGCAATGTCCCTAAACTACGATGGAACCCGTATGTTCTAAAACTACGAAGAGGACCGCAATGTCCCTAAACTACGATGGAACCCGTATGTTCTAAAACTACGAAGATGACCGAAATGTCCCTAAACTTCCGAAGAGGACCGAAATGTCCCTAAACTTCCGAAGAGGACTGAAACGTCCTTAAACTATGAAGAGGACCGAAACATCCTTAAACTATGAAGGGGACCGAAACGTCTACGATAAAGAGAAGTTGGAAAGTAGGTGTTGAGGGGGAGTGTTGAATATTCAACACCAACTTAGTCAAGTGTTCACATCTATCTAAATTAACCTAGAAATATCTAGGATGTCTAGAGTCAATGTTAGACAATTAACATGTGTAAAATGAGTGTTCTAGAGTTAGACAAATCAAATAAGAATACTAGATTGTCTAGTAGTTGGTTTGGTGGAAGCCTCCATAGGCATAGTTGTTAGCCTCCATATGCATAGTTGTTAGCCTCCATAGGCATAGTTGTTAGCCTCCATAGACATAGTTCTCTTCTTTTTTTTGTAGCCTATAAATAGGCATGTTGTATTCAAGCAAGCAAGCAAGTAAGAATCAATCAACAATATCAAATAGATTGTATTCCACCAAGATTAATATCAATGTAGTCTTTTACGCTTCCGCGTTTATGTTCTCCTCTCTCTTGTTCGATCTTTAAGACTGTGGTGCATCCAGATTAATAAATAAACCCAAGTTCATTTCATACAGAAAGATGGCCACGATAGAGATTTCATCTTTATCATGCTTTTATGAGAATTATCATTAACTGATGTCCTCTTTAGTAGTAATACTTTGTATTTCTGTATATTAAATTACTGCAAGCCTTGGAACAAATAAATAAGTACGAAACTGAATTCAACATTGATAGAGTTGAGAGTTTCGTGCTTTCTCATTTGATCAAAAGATTGTTATCGTCTCCTGCACATAAAGGCTTTAGTTAGTCTCTAATAGAAATAATAGGACTCTCTCTAGCAATAGAATATGGAACACAAATGGGGTACCCAGAGGCTACTGATGTCATTTCTTGGCTTAGAAAAAACTCTTCTGATCTCAAGTTAGTTCCCACATACCCCATTGTGGGAATCATGGGGTACCCAGAGGCTACCGATGAACATAAATGTGTGTGGCATAGGTGTGTCCGTCAGAAAATGTAGAAAATCATGACTTACAATTGATGAGGGTGGCTATATTCAACGTATAGATGGAGATAAATTGTCATTCAATGATTTCTTAGAATAAAATGAGCTATTTGAATTACACACTAAACTTTAAATACTAAACTACAAAGAACAAAATAACATTTTTATGATTTTCCCTACTATCTACTAACAAAATCAATGATATAGCCTCTAAATTTGATAACCTTGCCTACAATCAATATTCCGTAAACTTCAATTGGGTAAAATATTTCTAAAAATCAATTTCACAAAGAACAAAAATAAGATAAGAGACACCATTTTTATGATTTTCCCTACTATCTACTAACAAAATCAATGATATAGCCTCTAAATGTGTATGATAACCTCCACCAGATGCCTACAATCGGGTAAGAATATTCCGTGTCACCAAGGAAAAAGTGGTCCCCAAATAAAAATCAATTGGGTAAGAATATTTCGTGAAAAATCAATTTCAGCAACAGGCTACACAAAGAACAAAAATAAGATAAGAGACACCATTTTACCCGCAAAATGAGATGCATCAAACGGGAGCAGTAGATAAACTAAGAAAGATAAGATAAACTAAGAAAGATAACTTACTCATTTCAGTATTTGCAAATACCGTAAGGAGGGAAATTATAATGCATTACCATGATTTTTTCCCCAATAGGTTAGCTAGTACTCCATCTCTAAGGTTAATTATAAAAATATAGATCAGGTGTTAAAGCTCCGCCTCTGGGAAGTTTAAAACACTTTCCATGAAGATTCTGACATTTAATCATATGGGAACACCCTACAACACATGAGAATTAAATTTCAGACAAAAAGGATATAAAAAAGTTGAATGAAGACATAAATTAACGTCTATATTTCAACATTCTTTCAGCCATTTTTCCTACAACGGCGAAGATTGCATAAAAAGCTACCCATCAGACATCAAGTTCCTGTAAGCTATGTATACATAGGCAAATTTAGAAAGCACCCTCAAGTTCCCACAATCTTGTTCCTGTAAGCTTCATCAGTCACTTTACAGCAAGCAAAAAATACAACAACATAACACATTCGTACCAGTTCCCACAATCCAGAATAACAAAAGAAATATAGATGTACAATGCACCCATCAGACATCCCAACCTAAAAACAAAACTATTGAAGCAGCTCTAATAGGATATCACACTAAAATATAAAATGATACGAAGTTAAGCAGAAACACGAACCTGTATGGCACACACAAATTCGATTAGGAAGCCTGGGACTTATCATTTAGCTGGCATTAGAGACCAAGAAATAATTTACTACTGGAATCTCTTTTGCTTTGCAATCACACACCATTTTCGAGTTTCCAGCATCACATAGTTTCATGGACCCATGCTCTAAATAACCCGGACTAAACTCCCCATATAGCAGTTAGTCTCAAGAATCCAAAGTTTGGACCAAATTTGCTCACATAGCCTGGCTAGATTTGTTTCGGATGTTTAAGTGAACATAGCAAATTCCAATTAAAATAGCGAATTCCAATAATAAACAAATAATACATTACAGAAAATATTATCATAGCCTGGATAGATTATATAAACAAAAACCACAAATAAAATATAATACCGAGAAAGCCAAATAATACATTACAGAAAATCATCGTTTGCACAATGTCGACAAAGCTACTCCGTAGCAGCAGGCGTCATATTTCCTTGGACATTAATTATAACCGGTCATCAAATAGAATAAAAGAGGAGGAGAGCGACTACGACCGGTCATCAAACAAAAGAAGATGAATATAGGAGGAGAGCAAAAGCTGGCGTGATGATGTTTATCATGGCCGGTCATCAAATAAAAGAATAAGAACAAAAGAGGATGTTTCATCGGACATTGATTATGGCCGGTCATCAAACAGAAAAAGGGAGGATGATAATATTTCCTTAAGCAGTAGCAAGGAAAACATGCATCACTCTTGTTCTGGTCCGTCAGTCATCAAGGAGGATATCAGCATGATCAGTAGCAGCAACAAGTGTGATGATTTTTCCTTAAAGTATTGTGAAGATGATGAAGATGAGATCAATACGACTCCAGTTGGTAGTTTTCCTGGTTTTATGGATGATGGTGTGATCACAGAGATACTAAGCAGACTTCCAGTTAAATCGCTCTTATGGTTCAAGTTAGTATGCAAACATTGGCGGTCTAAGATTACACCTTGAGGGAAAAAGAAAGAAAAGGAAACCATTCATATGTCAGATAATTTTAGGTACTTCCATATCTTAAAACCTTTTTTCGCCACTTGAACGGCCTTCATGTTAAGCCTAGAGGATTAACATTGGACTTTTATACCCAAAAGGTCGATCAGATATTGAATACTAATCTTGTGAAGTTGTCGATGGTGGATTTTAGATAATGGGTAAAATCATAAAACCCCATGACCTAGTGTTACCAGCAACACATTAACTAAGAGCATTTAATTCAGGTGTCAATAATTAATGGGGGTATTTTTTCAAAATACCAGATTAGGGCTTTCGACACAGAACCCTAATTCCAAAGTCAAGTCGCATACTGCGCACCATGGCAACGACGCCAAAACCAAGCCGCATACTGCGCACCATGGCAACGACGCCAAAACCAAGCCGCATATTGCGTACCATGGCAACGACGCCAAAACCAAGCCGCATACTGTGCACCATGGCAACGACGCCAAAACCAAACCACATACTGCACCCACAGGCAACCATGCCAAACTAAGCCACTATACCATTTGGTCCATGCAAAAAATAGCGCCGTAGGCTTGCAAACCGTGCAACTAGGTCAACTTGGCCGTGCGTGCCATTGGCACATGCCAACACGCACCACTAGCCAAATTCTAAACCGCTATACCATTTGGCCCATGCCAAAAATAGCGCCCTAGGCTTGCAAGCCGTGCAACTAGGTCAACTTGGCCGTGCGTGCCAGTGGCACATGCCAACACGCACCACTAGCCAAATTCTAAGCCGCTATACCATTTGGCCCATGCCAAAAATAGCGCCCTAGGCTTGCAAGCCGTGCAACTACGTCAACTTGGCCGTGCGTGCCATTGGCACATACCAACACGCACCACTAGCCAAATTCTAAGCCGCTATACCATTTGGCCCATGCCAAAAATAGCACCCTAGGCTTGCAAACCGTGCAACTAGGTCAACTTGGCCGTGCGTGCCATTGGCACATGCCAACACGCACCACTAGCCAAATTCTAAGCCGCTATACCATTTGGCCCAGGCCAAAAATAGCGCCCTAGGCTTGCAAACCGTGCAACTAGGTCAACTTGGCCGTGCGTGCCATTGGCACATGCCAACACGCACCACTAGCCAAATTCTAAGCCGCTATAACATTTGGCACATGCCAAAAATAGCGCCCTAGGCTTGCAAACCGTGCAACTAGGTCAACTTGGCCGTGCGTTCCATTGGCACATGCCAACACGCATCGCTATCCAATTTCAATTTTCAAGCCGCTATACCATTGTAGCGCCCGCGACTTGGCCAAAGTGGCCGTGCGTGCCATTGGCACATGCTAACGCGCAACCACTAGACAATTCTCATTCCAAATCCGCTATACCATTGTAGCCCCCGCGACTTGGCGAAAGTGGTCGTGCATGCCATTTGCACATGCCAACACGCAACTGCTAGCCACTTTTACCCCCAACCTGCTAGCCAATTTCCAAGGCATTCCGCACATGCCACACATGCTCCTCTAGCGACTTTGGCATTGTCATTCGCACTCAAAGTGCAACTCGCGGCCAAGGCACTCCGCACATGCCAAATGCTCCACTAAGCGACTTTGGCATTGCCATCCGCACTCAAAGTACAACTTGCGGTTGAGACATCCCGCACATGACATTGGCACATGCTGCAACGCTTCACTAGCAATTTTGGCATTGTCACTTGCGCCCAACTCTTGAGACATCAACACAAACTGGGGGATGCTTTTTTGGGGTTTTGGTTTGGCGGTCACAGCGTGCAGCGTACACTACACTCGCAATAAAGCAAGGCGTGCAACGAATGAATACGGTCAATTAAACAAGGAAATTTATGGTGAAAACATTTTTACCATAAAGCCAACGGTTTCCACCTCCTATGTTTTAATTGGCACATTTACTCAATTCCTTAATGAGGCCATGGTACGTTCAATATCACTTGTATAAATAGGTTTCACCTATTCTGCCAAAACACATAAGTCTTGGTCAGGAAAAATACAACACTATCAGATAACAACTTTGCAAGCTCTCTCAAAAGCTTCCATCACTAGTAAGATTCCGCAAGCTTCTACACTTATGATACAAGTTGAGATACTACCTAGCCAGAACTCTCTGGTCTCATCACCCTTCTTCGCTATCCTCCCCAAATCAACCCCTCTCCTCCACTTTGTGACCGAAGAAAATCTGGAACGGCCGTCTTCTTGGTTAAGGCCGGAATTGTACATATTGATATCTCGAATTAAAAGTGCTCACGTACAACATATTTGTTTAAGGTTTTGAACCAGTCTCTTCACCATCGAATTTACCAAATTCAGCAGATGCGATTTTCTCCCATAAACAATTGGCGACCACATCGGGAGTTTCAATCTCTCGGTTACAAAAACTAATCTTTATCCGAAATCTACTTTACCATTCGCTCAACATGGTAGAACTAAGATCTGGGTCCGCGACAAACTCTGAAGGCGCCAACATAGAAGCCATCCCTAGCACAAATGCTCCTTCTACCAATGCCTCTGCGTTACCTGCCGATCTTGGCGGCATGGAAAGTACCCCTCCTAGTGTTACACCTCCTATTACCAGGGCTACTTCCGTTCCAAATGTCTCCGCACCATCCGCCAACTCAAACAGCACTGAGGGCATCCCTTCAGGTGTCACGCCTCCAGTCACTAGGGCTCGTGCCACCACTTCCACCACTAGTGTTTCAGCAGGCATGATGCCTCCGATCACCACTCGAGCCACAACATCTACTCAATCGCCGAGGCGAGATAACAGAGGAGGCAAACCTTATTTCACCATCACGGATTTGATGGAAAGGCAGGAGGCTCTAGACAGGGCTCAAACAGATATGTTTTCAACCCAGAAGGAGGTGCTCGTCTTCCTCAAAGCCTTAACGGAGTAACTTCCACGGGAGCCACGACGACCTGAATCAAGAGCAGACGCTTCCGACAACCTTGATGCTAATGTCACACCCCCGGGAGAGATACACCAGACAGCGCCAAGGTCAAGCGCTCCCAATGATCTTGGAATTGGCACCGCAACTGAGCACACCAACGCAAGCGAGGAAATCCGCATTAGGAACCCAGTGGCAGGAAATCGCCCACTGGATTTCGTAACACGTGAAGACCTAGAACGAATCTTATAAAATTGAATCAGAACGATACGGATGTACATCAACACCAACCTCCTTATCCAATTGAAATCCAGAGAATTCCCCTCCCAAGAGGATACTCATCCCCTCAGTTTGCCTTATACGACGGAACCGGCAATGCAAGGGAACATGTCTCACGATTTCTAGAGGCTCTAGGCGAGCACGAATACAACCATGTTCTCCTCCTGCGAGAATTTTCAAAGTCACTCACTGGAAGAGCGTACACGTGGTATAACTGCATCGCCCCAGGCAGCATCCGCGATTGGGGTGAAATGGTTACGTCCTTTTACAAGAAGTATTTATTTGTGTCCGAGCAAGTCACTCTCTCGGATCTGGGAAGAATGTTCCAACATAATGACGAACATCCAAACGATTTTGTCAAGAGATTCAAAATTCAAGCACTGGACTTCCACGACCCAGATGCGACTGAGAAGCCACTAGTAAATTCGTGTATCAATGGCATGACTCTCATCTATCGGGCTTTAATGGAAAACTTACGATTCCAAACCTTCTCCGAACTCCACGAAGCTGCTAAACGATCAGCCACGAAAGCTCCAGCCCTGTTGGGAAGAACTAGGCCTCCTAGAAATGAAGATACACGAGAAGTTCGAAGAAGCTCGCGTTTTCTCAACAAGCCATACAACACCGGCCCCTCCTCTGTGAGCGTGGTGGACGAAAGGGGAAAGAGGAAAACACCTCCAATGGATCAACACCTTGGGCGCACGGCCCCATCACGAAGGGAAGCCCCGCAAAAGGCCCCAACCAAGACTTCTGAACGTCGCCCTGAAGCCAGAGGAGACGACTCGGAATTTCCTTTTCCGAATGAGGAAGTGATCGAACTTCTAGAAACATGGGTCCAGGATGGTGTCATCAGGATACCGGCTCCTCGGCACCCACCTACTGAAGAAGAGATGGTAAATCCCAGATTTTGTCACTACCACAGATTCGTCAGTCATCCAACCAGCGACTGTAACATGTAGAAAAGCATTTTCAAAGAAAGGATAAAGGCAGGGGAGTTACGACAAAGAAATGAAGGAGTACATAGAGATCCGCTTCCCATAAGAAACTGTGAAATCTCTGGGGACTCCATACACGAAAAAGTGCAGTCCATGATGCAACACATATGCGAAATCCTCTAATTTTCCAAGGAGCAACGTCGAGACGCTTTCGCAGCCATCAACCACATAATATCTGGGAAGCAATTTCACCCTGCCACAAAAAACACACCTGAGGAACAGATCTTGCCAGGAGCCCCTGCTGAGAAGCACAACTGAGGACTTCTCACCATGGCCCGCTTAAATGACGCCGAGTTCGAAAACACGCTCATCGACGCAGCCTCAGAGTTCAACATTGTTACGTTCAAGACCCTGAAAATGGCAAGAGTAACAAAACAAGAGGCCACTCACTCCCCATCGGCTATCAAAGACCACGAGGGGAATCACCTGCATGCGCTTGGCTACGCTAGTATTGGGATCAACATAGAAAACATCGCAACGCACATGACTTTCTACATTGTCAAGAATCTAAATTACGACATGGTTTTGGGGCGCCCGTGGGTACTCGACAACAAAACAGAATTAGGAGCATCACCCTTGCCATTGTCAACGCCGGAGAGGGTATCCAACAAGCCATCTAACTTGATACCCTGTCAACATCTTGCCAGCGATGCTTTACTACTGGGAAAGGATTCGCCAAAGCCACCTGCCGAACTCCAAACTCAAGTAAGCCTGACTAAGACGCTGTCCTTATTACCAACCATTTCTCACCGCAACCTGCCATGGGGACTCGACACGGTTGTCGAGCACAACACTATCAAAATATGTGAATGGAACGCCGAACCTTTTAAGCGTTTCACCAGGGATCTGAAAGTCACCCTGGAAGACTGTGGGAACAAATACCAGGCGATTGTACCACAACCCAATCCCTTTCGGATAGGGGATATAGTAATCAGAGCCGCCTCATTTCAAGTCGGAAAGATGACTGTGAAGAAACCAATTCGGAAAAGTTCTCCCAAATAAGAGGAATATGAACCATACCTAGTATCCGACATCCTCTTGGGTGTCTATTTCAAACTTATCAACATGGATAAACTGGAAGGCATAGTGATCCATTCGCGCTGGTTGGAGGCTACCAACATATGAAAGGTTAAAATATTCAATTTCCTGACACATGCTCCTCAATACCTCTTTAGCAATTTTCCTTTTCACAACTACTATGTATTGCATCGGGATGGATGCATCACTTACATTCATCCAGCAAATTTTCAATTGCCGCTCCTGTTGGGAAATCTAATACATCCTCTCCAGTGAAATAAAAGAACCTTTTTTTTTTCCTTGAAAATTTCTCAAGATCAACCCAAAATTCAAAACCCATTACCCAAAAAAAAAGGGATAGAAGCAACACATAGAAGACAAAATGGTTATCTTTTCGGCGGAACTTTAATCTCACAAGTTATTACAAGACCAAGCCACGGAGGCTCAGCACAAGATACAATGAAAGGAAAATTGCAAGACATTAAAAGGCGACTAGGCCACAAGAGAAGCAAAAGAAATAAGATTCGCATCTTTAAGATTCCTCCCTACACTTCCCCCAGCAATCCTCCGGGCAGCAAAGGTTCCATAAAGAAGACACGTCAACAGCAGCAACGGCCTCCGTTTTTCATCCAGATGCCTCTCCAGCAGTGCCAGCCAACGCTTCTTTCCCCTTCATCTCTGACGTAGATTCAACGTGCGCAATCATGATTCCTCCAGCAGCACCAACGACATAAACAAAGTTTTCACCAAGATTCTCCTCAGCAGCTCCTACAGGAAAATCACTTGGCTCGCTCATGTCGGAATCCATGGGAACCTGTGCCTTTTTGCGTACATCACCCGGAGGAAAAGAAGGGATATCTTGGATGATGACTCTAATCTTGCAAAGTAATGAGCCGATCCTACCCAACGACTCTTTGTAAGAAGATCGATCTCCATTAATTTTATGACGCTTCTCGGAGAAACCAACAATACCATCGCCGTTATCACCATGGGTTGCCATCGCAAATGTATGAAAACGGTGTAGTCGCCTCACTATACGACCAGTAGAGAGGGAGAAGACAACGAAATCTTGTCAGCAATATTTATGTGAGAAGGAAAGGCGTGCTTCATGGATGTAATGTCCCTAGGAAATCGAACATCAATAAAGGATCCCCAATCAGAACCGTGCACAAAGAAGACAATTCAACTCATAAGGAAATTTTGCATCAAGCGATCATTCTTCCCTCGCTTAAGGCGGCCCCACTGGCTAGCATGATCAATTTTCCAACTCGCGCCAGCTTTCCAAAATTCATGCCGGTCCCACCAATCACGCCGAACTGTCAATGCAGCCCAAGTTGCACCAGCTATCACGACTATCTCCCACCGACCCCACCATCCAGCACGCTCAGTTTCTCAACTCGCGCCAGCAGCTCAATGCTTCCCAGCCATCCATTTCCACCAAATTGTGCAACCTCCCGCTCCACGCAAAACTTCCAAGGACAAGGATTCTGAATCCAGTTCGCATCTCAGGAAAAAGGTCAGATATATCCCCCGTTTCTCTTTCAGATCCTGTCTTGGCACCATCTTAAGCTTACCTCGCAACAAACCTCTTGTTCCGAGCTAAGCAGGGAACTTAATGTCGATGGTGGGTTTTAGATAAGGCGTAAAATCGTAAAACCCCATGACCTAGTGTTACCAGCAACACATTAACTAAGAGCATTTAATCAGGTGTCAATAATTAATGGGGGTATTTTTTTAAAATACCAGATTAGGGTTTTCGACACATAACCCTAATTCCAAAACCAAGCTGCATACTGTGCACCATGGCAACGACGCCAAAACCAAGCCGCATATTGGGCACCATGGCAACGACGCCAAAACCAAGCCGCATACTGCGCACCATGGCAACGACGCCAAAACCAAGAAGCATACTGCGCACCATGGCAACGACGCCAAAACCAAGCCGCATACTGCGCACCATGGCAACGATGCCAAAACCAAGCCGCATACTGCGCACCATGGCAACGACGCCAAAACCAAGCCGCATACTGCGCACCATGGCAACGACACCAAAACCAAACTACATACTACACCCACATGCAACCATGCCAAACTAAGCCTCTATACCATTTGGCCCATGTAAAAAATAGCACCCTAGGCTTGCAAACCGTGCAACTAGGTCAACTTGGTCGTGCATGCCATTGGCCGTGCATGCCATTGGCACATGCCAACACGCACCACTAGCCAAATTCTAAGCCGTTATACCATTTGGTCCATGCCAAAAATAGCGCCCTAGGATTTCAAGCCGTGCAACTAGGTTAACTTGGCCGTGCGTGCCATTGTCACATGCCAACACGCACCACTAGCCAAATTCTAAGCCGCTATACCATCTGCCCATGCCAAAAATAGCGCCCTAGGCTTGCAAGCCGTGCAACTAGGTCAACTTGGTCGTGCGTGCCATTGGCACATGCCAACACGCACCACAAGCCAAATTCTAAGCCGCTATACCATTTGGCCCATGCCAAAAATGGCGCCCTAGGCTTGCAAACCGTGCAACTAGGTCAACTTGGCCGTGCGTGCCATTGGCACATGCCAACACGCACCACTAGCCAAATTCTAAGCCGCTATACCATTTGGCACATGCCAAAATAGCGCCCTAGGCTTGCAAACTGTGCAACTAGGTTAACTTGGCCGTGTGTTCCATTGGCACATGCCAACACGCATCGCTAGCCAATTTCTATTCTTAATCCACTATACCATTGTAGCGCCCGCGACTTGTCCAAAGCGGCCGTGCGTGCCATTGGCACATGCCAACACGAAACCACTAGCCAATTCTCATTCCAAAGCCGTTATACCATTGTAGCGCCCGCGACTTGGCCAAAGTGGCCGTGCATGCCATTGGCACATGCCAACACGCAACCACTAGCCACTTTTACCCCCAACCTGCTAGCCAATGTCCAAGGCATTCCGCACATGCCATTGGAACATGCTCCACTAGCGACTTTGGCATTTCCATTCGCACTCAAAGTGCAACACGCGGCCAAGGCATTCCGCACATGCCATTGGTACATGCCAAATGATCCACCAACCGACTTTGGCATTGCCATCCGCACTCAAAGTACAACTTGCGGTCGAGACATCCCGCACATGCCACAACGCTTCACTAGCAACTTTGGCATTGCCACTTGCGTCCAACTCTCGAGACATCAACACAAACTGGGGGATGCTTTATTGGGGTTTTGATTTGGCGGTCACAGCGTGCAGCGAACACTATGCTCGCAATAAAGCAAGGTGTGCAAGGAATGAATACGGTCAATTAAATAAGAAAATTTATGGTGAAAACGTTTTCACCATAAAGCCAACGGTTTCCACCTCCTCTGTTTTAATTGGCACATTTACTCAATTCCTTAATGAGGCCAGGGTACGTTCAATCTCACTTATATAAATAAGTTTCACCTATTCTTCCAAAACACACAAGTCTTGGTCAGGCAAAATACAACACTATCAGATAGCAACTTTGCAAGCTCTCTCAAAATCTTCCATCACTAGCAAGCTTCCGCAAGCTTCCACAAGCTTCTACACTTCTGATACAAGTCGAGATACTACCTAGCCAGAACTCTCTGGTCTCATCACCCTTCTTCGCTATCCTCCCCAAATCAACCCTTATCCTCCACTTTGTGACCGAAGCAAATCTGGAACGACCATCTTCTTGGTTTAGGCCAGAATTGTACAGATTGATATCTTGAATCAAAAGTGCTCACGTTCAACACATTTGTTTAAGGGTTTAAACCAGTCTCTCCACCATCGAATTTACCAAATTCAGCAGAGGCGATTTTCTCCCATAAACTGAAGTTTACTATCATCATTTTAGTGTAGAGTTGACGTATTGTAATGGCTATTGTAAAGAAAAAGAGAACATATTAGAGCAATCCTCTATTGCTTGGATAATGAAACAAAATTCATTGAAATAATTTTTTTTTCTTACTTCAAAAGAACCAAACTTCTCCTCTTGTTTCACCTCAAATATGTATCATGAGCCGTGGTTGCTACTATTAGTTCCAATCCACGGGTACATACAAAACAATCAAGAAAAATATTTTGAGCAATAAAATAACAAAAACCTGCATTGCAAGAACCAAAATAAAAAAATCAACAAAACCCTAAAAGAAAAATGCAACATGCAAATTCACAAAATTCTAAAGCTTTATAGTCGACCTACCCACAAAATTCCATGAAAAAAACCTTTGTAAATTTTAATTTGGAAATGTAGTGCCGGAAATATCTAAGAATGCCGAAACAATAGCAAATCCAGAAAAGGCATAACTATTTAATTCGGGAATCTAGTAATGCTATTTAAGTTAAAAAAAAAAATCATTCTCCTTTATACGGCATAATATCACGTATTTCCTTTCCTTACTCATATTCGCTAGCAAATATAAAGCAGAATATATGTCCAAATATGTTCCTAGATTTGCTAGCTAAAATATGTTCAATGGGAAAGGAAAAAAAAAATTAAAAAAAATCTACTTTTAGATTAGCATATAATATTGTAATAAAATTCAAAATATGGAAATCTATAAAATTCTTTTAAAGATATTTCCATATAAAAATCAAAAATATCCTAAAAATTTATTTCAATAAAAGTACACATATTTCTATTTATTTCAATAAAATCCATGGCGTGCTAAAAATACACATATTATTTTAAAATAAAATTCAAAATATCTAAATTAATCAAAAAATTTCTAAGATTTTCCAGTATAATTTTTTTTTTACGGAAGTTATAAATTTTCCATAAAAAACATTTTTATTTATTTTTAGGCAGTTCATAGCTTTGCTCCCTAAAATATATCTAGAAGGAACGGTAAATAAAGTAAGAAATATATTCTTAACCTTAGAAATAAATGGAAATTTCGACATCATCATCAATTTCCTTTACCAATTCATCCCATAGTGTTACTTTAACTGCATCACCTCTGGCATCAAAAATATTTTTACAATCAGAATAATAACATAGAAATTTTCTTACTTGAAAAAAGGAAAAAAAAAAACACACAGAAATTTAAAGGAGCATTTTTACCTTCCATTCTTGATTACTATTTCTCGCATCAAGACTTCACCATCACCAACCGTCTTGTTCACAATGTTAGAGATAGACTTAAGCTTTCCAAGGACAGCTACATCAAACAAATAATTAATTAATACATAAGCTTCTCTCTACTTTCTTAATTTTAAAACCAGCTGAATGACAAACCAACAACATACCTATATAATAAGTAGTATCATTTTTCCTATTCGGAACATCACCTAAAGCCAAAAAATTGAATAATTCATCGGGAAATGTTGTTGGGTCATCATGAAGATTTTCTATCTTTGCAAACATGTTCAGCCACATAACATACTGGAAAGATATTATTCTGTAACCAATAACTGTCTTGGCAATACTAAACCTCTGAATAGAATAGACACACCCTTCTTTAACCTTCTCTTGGATCAATTGTACGTGATCCTTTCCCATTATAGCTTGCATTTGAGTTCCCTATATTGGGTTAAATTACACTCAAACGTCAGGGAATCTTAACGTTAAAAAATACATAATCACCTTAGAAAAACGATACTCAGATATTGGTCAATAAGATGGATTTCGAGATTCCATACTTTCCCAAACCGTTTATTTTCGAACTTCCAAACATTTAAAACCAAGGCTTTGACGATCTGAGCTGCACTATCGGGACTGAGTTTGAAGAAAGGTGTATAAACTGTACCTGCAGTTTTACCAACATTTCCTAAACAAAGCATTAACAAAGCGATTAATCAGCATAAAAACTCAATACTAAACAATCAAACACAGATGCACATCATAGACATGCCATCAAAAATAACACTAGCTAAATACCAAAATAAGTTATAAATGCCAGATACAAAAGTGACAAACTTCTTAAAAACCATGAAATAAACCGCATAGAACGACATGTATATTAAAAAAAAAAACTACAGGAATAATTTTTCTAGACTACGAACCATGCTTAGGATTTTGCATTGTTTTCTGATTTTCGCCTCCAGCCATTCAAAGCGTGATCTTGATTGATTTGCGGTTGTAGTCAGGTATCTCCTGTCAACTGAACATGCAAACCAAGTATCTCTGAATCGTTTATATATATAGACCCATAGCTTGATTCCTAAGAAATTCCATTTTATTTCAACAGTTATGTATAGAATTCAACAAAATCAATTCTGGAAGTTTATAGATTTATTTACAAAGTTCCCAAAAATTAACCCAAACACATATTTATTTACAAATATAGTTTAGTACTAAATACGAAAATATGGTTTTTCATATCATTTTTTGTTAACAAATCCATGATTTCCATAAGTAAACCTCTTAGGTATAAATGAACTGAATAAAAATAAAAATATGAGATATTTAAGGGAGTTTCGTCTATAGCAAATAATAATCCATGATTTCGAAAATATATGTTACTGATTTACGTCACATTTTTTATGGTTATCAATGAGATATTTAAGGGATTTTTTATTTTTATTTTTATTTTTGGTTAAAAAAATATGATTTTCAAGATATTCTCTATAGCAAATAATAATATTTCCGTTTTTTTTTCTTTTCTTTTTTTACGTCTCCTGTCCCTAAATCCCGGCCCTCCGTTATTGATTCGATTTTACGACATGAATTTTATTAATATTATGTAAATGTGGTGTAAGAATTTTTAACAAATCTTAGCCAATCAGAACCAAGGGTTTCGTCTACACACCAACATAAAAGAGGGTGGACGCAACCACTAAATTGGAACATCCGATCGAATCCACATAATTAGAAATTGACGGTGATGAAATGTAAGGGGGCTAACTTTGATTTCGGCCAATCAGGAGCGAGTGTTTTGTTCACCGGCCAATGGGAGGGAGGTAAGCGCAACTCTCGATGTGGTGTGAGAGATGTGGTTGGGTGTTTAGGTTATTGATTATCGGATATCGGATTTCCAAATATCCGATGGATATTCATCCGTTGACATCCCTACCGTTAGGTATTTCTTTCCATAAAACTCTTCGAAAACTTATACTTGAAATTACAAGTGTGTTATGCCGGTTCCTATGGGGTGGATAACCTACTCGTATGCCAGGCCATGCTAGCTGGCCTCACAAACTAGTTGTGCAACTAAGGGAACATATTTAAGCGGGAGAGTCTTTATCGAACTGCGGAGACTATACCATTGGCGGTTGAGCTTCGATCGTAACCGCTTAGTAAATAATGATGTAACGACTATTTCTACATTCCTCTCCCTATAAATTCACCTCATTGAATTCAATTTAAGCACATCTCGTTTTTCACTAATTATACATTATCATACTACTATGTTGCACCTTAATCCTCGGTTTACTTATTTCCGAGATTCAAATCAATGGATTGTTCTGACGATGAGGTGTGTATTCATATGGATCGGTTTGAAAAACAACAATGAATGTTCGTTCAGGCGTTGCGACAAATCGACGATGAGTCATATGAAGATAAAGTACCAAACAACACTTTATTGCAGATATATTCATCGGGTCAGACACCTAGAGATCTAGAGCCAAGGGAAGTATTCACAAGAAGATATAGGTACCGGAGTCGAGATAATTTCCACGGGAAGCCGATGCACGGTTATTTTCTTCCCGACTGTGTGTTTTCTGATGAAGATTTCCAACGCCGATTCTGCATGCCCCTGTATTTGTTGTTAATGATTATTGGTGAGCTTTGTCAGGTAGAGCCTCAATTTAATTATCAGTATGATGCACCAAAATTTTAGAGGTCATAGCCTATAACAAAAGGTTACTTCGGCCTTAAGGGTTTTAGGATATGGAAAACCTACGGATTCTAACGATGAGTACCTTTGTATGGGAAACCAACTGCATACAAGTATCTTTCGTTGTTTTTCGAAGCAATGATTAATCATTTTGGTCCAGCCTATTTACGAAAACCAGCTGACGCAGATGTTAAATAAATATTAAAGCAAAATTAGAAAACGGGATTTCCATGAGTGCTGGGTAGTCTTGATTGCATGCATTGGGTATGGACCGGATACCTTACCTATTGGTTCGGTCAGTATAAGGCTCACTACGCAAAACCTACGGTTATCCTTGAGGCTGCTGCTTCTTATGATTGTTGGATATGACACGCTTTTTTTGGTCTTCTGGGATCTCATAACGATATAAATATTTTACGGAAGTCACTTTTGTTTGAAGATTTAATGGAATTAGTCCTAAAGTAAATTTCACTATCAACGGTCATCGTTACACAATAGGTATTATCTTGCAAATGGATTTATCCAAAATGGTAAACTTTAGTTCAATGTTACTGTCATCCCCCTGCCGGTGAAATAGGCCGTTCATACTCATATTTTAATAACATACAAATGGAATTGAGGAAGGATGTGTTACGGGATTTTGGAATTCTAAAGCGGAAGTTCGCCATAATTTGGGCCTTATCGTGGTCTAAGTTCTCGTCAAATGCATCGCTAGTGGCCTAGACTCTCTAAGAATCCGTATATATGCCTACCAATTCATCTATTTCAAAATCACACCTTCACTCAAGATTTTCTCTAATTTTTGGGTAATTTATGGGTGATCCCATCTTTACTAAAAATGAAGATTTATCTCTTTATAAAAACCATGTAATATACTACCCAAAGAGAAGTGAAGAACGGCGGATGAATGGTTTACCAAGTATGAGTTATTGGGGTAAAATTCATGAAATCTTCTACACAGAGATTGGTAATCCTCATAACCGGGATCGGGCTGCTTTGTTTTATCGATTCATGACTATCAAAAAATATCTTGTGGATTTTCTATCTATGAGACAGATTATCGTCTTAGAGGTGACACTAATATTGAATTTGAATACGAACATGAGATGAATGACGAAGATGGAAAAGAATCTTTTTTGAATACGAAACACATTTCCAAATTCTTAAGGAGTTTCTCATAACTCGTATGGGATGTTATTTTTAATGGGTTGTTTCTCTTGTTAAATGTAATTTCAATAGATGTTGTCAAGTTTTAATATAATGTTTAATTTCAATGGATGTTGTCAAGTTTTATGTAATTCAAAAATCAAATTAATGAAAAACTACTACAACTTTATTCATCTTAACCGAACTCTTACATTTCCGTTAAATTAAAGCTAATACATTAATTAATGAAGTTGCACTACTTCACCATTGTCTAATTCATCATCCCCATCTTCATGATGACCTTTAATTTTTTTTTCCAAATTTCTCTTGTTATGTTTTTCTTCGAACTCCTCTACTAACTTGTCTATCTCCATCTCTCATACCATCAATTGTCCAGGGATATTATTGAGGTGTTGCACCAAGAATCTTTCTTTCCATAGTCTAAAATAATCTTCTCTTGGGTTTGACGATGTTTTTTTGTCTCTCTAGTCATAAATTGACGGTCAACTACTCTTTGTTTTCGACGGTCTTCTGATGGTCCATTAAAGTTTCCAAAAAACCTTTAGTTTCTTCTCCTTCTTGTGCAGCTTTTCTCGATACTCTTGTATTGTTTATTCCTAATTGTTTTCTCTTAATCAGAGCATTGAGATTCAAGTTGGAATTTGTGTTTTTTGTGGTGTCTGGTGAGAAAATAGATTCCCCGAAGGGGGTTGAGATGATTGAGATGGTTGTGACAATAGTGTGGAAGAAGAAGAAGTATATGGTGACCTTGCAGGTATATGCTGCAAACTTGCCAACATATCTGGATTATATTTAGGCAACATTTTCAAAATATGATAACAACTTTCATAAATAAAAAATTTCCCATGCTTGTGGTACCAATCACTTCGACACTTTCATTCCACATCAGCATCGACAAGACCGCTCTCTCGAGCACATATAACTTGCATTATAACAACAACATACAAGGAAACTTGGGCGTTAATTGTAACGATGCGACCGAACAATCCATTTGCATCACGATCATTTATTTTCATAGTTTCTACACGAAATTGTTGAGATATGTTGTCACACCACTTGGAACATTATTGTTGGGAACTATTGATACTATCTTGTGTAAAGAACACATTGTGACACCCCGAATTCCGGGCCTGTATTTCGACCCAAATCCAAACCCAAAATCCTAAATGTTACATTTAATAACAATCCTAGACTTCTACACTTGGCCCAAGTCCAAACAACCGATTCTTTGTCTATTCTTTATTTATGTTCAATTAAAAATTTTGTCGCAGCGGATACATAAAAATTATTTTGGGAACATCTAACCGTTAACTTGTCGTTATTGTTAACTCACATGAATAATAGAGAACTATAGTTTACCATAAAAAAAAAATTCATCGTTAAACGTTCCAGATTTAATTCAAAAGAATCGCATATTTAAGGAAGAGTTATAAATTAAAAACAGACATCAATTAACTCCACGAATTTTACCGAACCTATTTCAAATAAAAATATTATTATTATTATACTTTCTGAATACTAATTGAGTATAGTTCCATTCATAAATTTTATAAAAAAATTAGATTATCTTAAAGACCTTTTGACCACAGTCAAATACGTAGTTGACCAGAACTGCGGAAAAGAAAAACAGAGATAGTCCATTTTATAAAATCATATAAAATCACTCACAACTCCAAATCAGGTTTAGTTTACCATTTTGGAAACTAAAAAGAAATCTCTTCAAGTTTACAGAGACACCAAATCCTAAAACATGTTGTAGAATAAATTTAAAACAAAAATACTTCAATATAGTTGAATCAATCAAAAACGTTAAAATTTCTTACAAAGAGGAACAATTGTTTTAAAAATACTTCCGGGACTCAGAAAATTCTAATATTTTAACAACTTCATAAACCGTGAGTTTTACGCGTGCCATAAAATATTCAGTCATAAATATCTTGTAAAATAATTATCATTAACAGTCAAACTGACATGACTTAGAAATTTTCATTTATCTAACCAAATAAAATTGTCTTAATAACACATTGTTCTATTAATTATACATTAACCCAATAATCTCCAAAATATAAATACTCAATAAGCACTCAATAAATCATCCAAAAGAGAGTTTGATGATATTTTATTACAAATTTCCTATCATAATATGCAACTACTAGTTAAAACACCAAAACCGATCTCTATGCTTTTCCGCCATTAGTTCCTTGTGGTGTCATAAAATATGGAATTTTTGTCATAATACGACGTGAGTTGTGACACTCAGTAGGAAAAGAAGCAACAAAACATTTTATGCAATATTTTTCAATTTCTTTTCAAAACAAGTTGCATGGTTAACACCACCACAAACATATGGAAACACCACATCCATATACATTAATAAATTCAATCAATCCGCTCGCCCAAGGGAGCCCCCCCCCCACGTGGGTTTAGGAAACAAAACCGTCCCCAAGGATATCTCGTATCCCAACATTATACAACAATAAATTCAATCAATCCGCTCGCCCAAGGGAGCTCCCACGTGGGTTTAGGAAACAAATACCGTTTCCAAGGATATCTCGTATCCTTGTCATAAATAATCTTTAAGAATCACATTCTATGGACCGCAGCCCAACATTCATAATCATGCTCACAACATCGATTATCATCCATATATTAATGGAAACTTGCAAACATAAATTTAATTAAAAGAAACTTAAATAAAATAAGAGTTTTAGATTGTGTTGCGCCTACCTCGAATCGCAATCCAAAAACTATAAATAATAGAAGGAAAAGCTTTATCACCGAAGAAATTGTCTTTCATATGAACTAAAAGAATCTCTCGTTATTTCTATTAATTTAGATTTTTGTTTACTCTTTTCTTCTTAGTATGTTTACTCTTTTCTTCTTAGTATGGTTACTCTTTTCTTCTTAGTATAAGATATATACATATATATATATATACTCACAACCTAAAACAAGTTCCACCTAACCTCAAGTTTAAAAGTTTGGTCAAGATAAGAATCTAATAATTATGTCTTCAAAGTGATAGTTAATTATTTATGTCTACCACTACCACCTTCTTTTAATTTATTTCTCTCTCTAACATAATTCTTCCTTTTTATTCTTTATTAAAACAAACAGTACTATAAAGAAAAGTTGTTTTCTAGGATTCCACCAAAAAAACAAAAAGAATTCAAATTTGAATATAATAAGTTATTAATACCTATTATTTATTAACTTTCATCATTAATAACAACTAATTTCAAAAAAAGCAAAAGATTCTTTGTCCCACTAATAATTCTTTAATCTAAAGAAAAAGAAAAGAATTAATCAAAACTAATTTCAAAAAAATCAAAGATTCTTTAATCTAAAAAATTAACAACAACTATTTTCATCAATCAAAAGAAAAAAGTAATTAACAACAACTATTCTCATCAATCAAAAGAAAAATAGAATTAACAACAACTATTTTCATCAATCAAAAAAATTCTTTTGTTCTTGGCTCAATTCATCTATTTTCAATAACAACTAGAATTTTATATTACATGTTTCATAATGATTCATTAATCCGATCGTCTTCAAATTTTAGAGAAGCATTTCTAATATATGGATCTATATCATATTCAATTTTTACGTAAACTCAATGGTTCAAATGAGAGTTATTGATTTTATAAGATCATTTTAAACATTTGGACAGATTGTATCATTTTACCAAACAATTCACCGTAAATTCATAAAAATTCTAAATTTAGCAAACTCAACGCATAATTAAAGATAAGACATAGATCTACAACGTTTTTCAAGATCAAAAATCGTTTTGATATCATCAAGATGTCCTAAGTACAGTCAAGAACATACAAAGCGAAAATGTACAAAACAATTTAGAAATCAACATCCAAGTACAAACAAACATTTTATGGTGAATATGTGATGAAATATTCTCAAATTTTAACTAGAGATACCTAAGCATGTTATCTATCAATATTAAATGCCGATCATCAATTAGATTCATAATTTTTAATCAATAAATCACTTAGATCTAATCATACAAATTCAAAATCAAGTATAAAAAAAAACGTAAAGAGAAAGGGAATCTAGCATACTACCTCAATAGCTTAAAAAAAAACTCCTCTTAATTATCCACTGATTTTCCCCCTCTAAAATAAACTCTAGCTTCATCTCCTTCTTCTCTCTAGTTTTTAGTTTCTCTCTCTAAAATTTCTAAAGTTTTAGTTATCAAACCTTAATAACATTATTAAGGAAAAACAAACAATGAATTTGGGTGGCTCTATTTCCACCCTAACTTGGAGCCTTTCTTGTTCAATCCACCCATTTAAGGTTAAGTTTAAGGTTAGGGTTAAGTTTAAGGTTAGGGATTAAGGAACAACAATCTAAACACAAGGTTAACCAATCTAGGTATAACCCGACCCGAAACAGTATATAAAAAAATTACAGGTTATTACACACATAGTTTCTGCAAATGCTTTCATCTTCGGCTATGGTAAATTTTGCACCCCTAATTTTGTTACGCTTGGTCAATTAAGAATCCATATTCGAAAAATTACACAACACAAGTAAATTGTAGGGGAGATGAAGTGAGTTGGATTTGGAAAAAAAATTTAGATTATAACAAATGTGAGAAGGGTGAAGAGTAGAGAAGGTGTGAGTTAAAATGAAATTTTAATTGGGTATTTATCGGGGAGAGGATTATGTTCGTTAGGTTAAAATTATTGGAAGATCTAATATGCAACGAACGATCGAGTCTTCACCGCTCACGGTCTAGACTACACCGTTCGGCGTGGTTTCAACCGAGCAGTTGAGACCCCACCATTCGGTAGAAACTCTACCTTGCCTGGCTAAGTGGAAAATTTGCCACTTAGCCAGGTCTGTTTGTCACTTTGCCATGCCTACAGTGGGTGCAAAAGTGAGAAACTTGAGGCTTTCCCCATCTTCCCATAGGAACCGACCTTATTCGGTAAAGTTTTTAAAAAATGTCACTCTCGAAAATCACGTATAGTTTCCATAATCCAGTATATTAACAAATAAATAGATTCTCTCATTGCCATCTCGTCATGAAATAAGGGATAATTCATTGTTTAAGAAAATAAGCATATTTGCTTATTACCATCACATTATAGATATGAGTAAAAACCAAACCATCGTATATGATGGTTTGATTATCAAGGTTATAACATGGTCGAGCGGACATGTCATGTTCGAGCGGCCAAGTTTGTTCCGCTGGCGTAGCTTGGGAGCTCGGTCATAAAATGGCTTCCAAAGTTCATATATATATACCAACCTATTTTTTATTCTCACCCTCTCTACAAATCTTTATAGTTCATCCAACGAATATATATGTGAGGACTTCATCAACAAAGATATGTGAAGATTGAACATCCTATTTACACATATATTCTATCATTTGATATACCGACAGCGTCATGGCTTTAGTATTGTGATGAAAATTGCAAAGAATAAATGTCTAGTTCAAGCTAGTAGTTAACAATCTTGAATTATAAAATCAAGCATTGAAAGTTCTAGGATTTATCACATAATAGGTTATGGACAAATTATTGTTCAACATATCATAATTGCGAAAGAAATTCTTAGGAGACATCAAGTTATATTCATGTTCGTGAAATGATTTGGTCAAGACACGAACTTTGAATTTATTGATAGTATACTTGATGAATAAATCTCTTACTAACTCACATACACAAACTGGTTGATTTTGAGATGTTCTTTGATACTTTTAAATCCCAAAGAACACAAACTGATTTAGTCAGTACGCGGACTGAATATATTTAACTGGTTTATGTATACTTTTTGTAACTCGAGTACATGAACTGATTTGTACATTTTGCATACTTGTTAATATAAAAAAACTCATGAACTCCGAGATGATAATTTGTTCACAAACTTTTCAGTTTACTAAATGATTTTTCCTTTGAGAGTTATCACATGTAATTATTGCTTGAGGGTTCATATACAACTTAACCGTTGTTCGTGGGCTAACCTTGTGGTGCATAGAGTTTATATCTATAAATACATGTGTGCGCATTCTTCTTCGTAATCAAGGTAAACTTCTCACATGCTCATATGAACCAATTTATTTTGAGAGGTTGGGCTTACTTGGTATCAAAGTAATTCATAGACATAAACTAGTTTACGAACTTAGATTTGACTATAATTTATTTAGTTTTGTTCATCGTTATAAATAGAATACTCTCTACATGTTAGAATCTCAATCCTGACACGTTATGTCCTAGTTGCGGCTATAATCGTCCTCTAAAGACCTAGGTTTCCTAGAGAAACTATATTTAGTTATGACTTTTGAAGTTATTTGAAAAAGCGGGGGTCTAACAACCTCACCCAATATTTCTCTTAGCAATTTGTATGGACTAACTCCAATATACTTACAAGAGAATCAACTAGACATTTAGACTCAATCTTAAGAAAAGTATATCAAGGAGTTATATCTCAATCTCTCAATTCAATCCGCAATCAAACAAATAATAATTTGCGAGCCTGATTGAATATAAGAGACATAACTTGAACGGTACCAAAGACCAATGCACAAGGATCAATCAATTTCAATCAACAAACAAAGGTTGTATTTACTAATTGATAGATTTAACGCACAACCTGTGATATTTCAATTATATAACAAAATATAATGCGGAAAAGAAATAACATAGACACCAGAATTTTGTTAACGAGGAAAACCGCAAATGTAAAAAAAACCCCGGGACTTAATCCAGATTTGAACACGACACTGTATTAAGCAGCTACAGACACTAGCCTACTACGAAGTTAACTTCGGTCTGAAATGCAGTTGAACCCTAATCAATCTCACACTGATTTAAGGTATATTCGTGCTCCTTACATCTCTGATCCCAGCAGGACACTACGCACTTGATTCCCTTAGATGATCTCACACACAACCAAGAGTTGCTACGATCCAAAGTCGAATACTTGATAAACAAATCTGTATCACACAGAAAAGTCTATTGAATAGATAAATATGTCTCCCACAGATATACCTACGAGCTTTTGTTTCGTCTTCTGATAAATCAAGGTGAACATAAACTAATTAATAACCCGGACTTATATTCCCGAAGAACAACCTAGAATTATAAATCACCTCATAATAATCTTAATCGATTAACGAAACAAGATATTGTGGAATCACAAACGATGAGAGGAAGTTGTTTGTGACTACTTTTCTATCTTGCCTATCAGAGATATAAATCTAAAGACAATCTTACGATTGTACTCAAACATGATATAAAACAACAAGATCATATCACACAACTACAGAGAAAATAGTTGGGTCTGGCTTCACAATCCCAATGAAGTCTTTAAGTCATTAACCTACAAGATTTCGTGAAAAACCTAAGGTTAAAGGAGAATTGACTCTAGCTTATACAACTAGTATCACACAGGAGGTATTGGGATTAGGTAACAAAGCATTCAATATTCATCGTTAGATGAAAACCTGATTAGATTCAAGCTAATATCTTTCAATTGTTAGATCGAACTTAGCTTGTTGTACACAAATGAAATGTAACTTCATTTACGTTTGAGTAACCGTATCTAAACGTGTACACTTAGTCGGTTCAACAATAGTTAACCAATGGTTAGCCATATGAGCACTTTCATATCAACCTCATTCATCTTTACCATAACTAGTTCAAATGACTCAAATGAACTAGTTAGAGAGTTGTTCAATTTCTTAGATCTCATAGAAGTGTACAAGACATAATTGAAGCAAAATCGATTTTGATTCACTCAAATCAATTCATGAACATTATAGCCACGGTTTGCAAAAGATTGCATTCCTTTTTATATAAATGTTTTAGTTCATGAACAAACCGATTTTAGAAAGTAACCTCCTTAAGTATGCAAACGGTACGCATAATTAAGTAACCAGATTGAGCTTGTTTTTCACTTCCAAACTCCAGCAGAAATTCACGGACGTGAAACTTCTGCCAGTATGCGTATGGGTACGCATACTTACCCGAATTTCCAACAACCGCCAGTACACGTACGGGTACACATACTTTGGGTTCCAGGTTTTGGAATTTTACACAAATGTGAGAACACATTATGTTTATATCCAACCATGGTTACTTGTTCTAAACTCTCATTTCAATCATTGAAACTTTCTTAGAGGATGTTAAAATAGTTGTTATTCACAAACTATTTTCATCAAAGCGATTTTCAAGTTATTGAAATAATCAACATGACTTTCGTCACGAGTAAAGATGAACTTGGATAAAGCGAAAGCTTACCAATACATATTTCGAGAAATAGCGAGATAGACTCAGCTCAAAATAGCAAATGTGTATAATTGAAGTCTATATAGAAATACGATTTTTGTCTCAAATAGGAGATAGAATAGATAAACTTTTGAGTGATAGATAAGTTCAGGTCTCCACATACCTTTTGTTGATGAAGTTACACAAGTTCCTTTGAGTAGTTCTTCGTCTTCATTCGATGAATGTCGTGGAGTCTAAGGCTCAACTACACTTATTATCCTAATCCGAGACTAAAAATCAAGACTTAAAGTTTTGGAAACTAAACTTGACAAACAAGCTTGAGATAGCAACGCTTGCGAGTTCGACCGAGCAGTGCTATAACATCATTACTATCGGATGGATTTGTGACCCCGTTAGACTATCTTTTACCTGATAATTCTTGATATCCAGAATCTTATCTTGATCATCATAATTTTTATATATTCTAAGGTTTGTCTATTCGGTTATGCATCCATTCAACAAATATCGATTAGGGAATAAGACTGAACGAAATTACAATGTCACTTCGTCTTAGACTTTGTAATTCCATAAATTTTGTTTATGTTCTTAAATTGATCTTGTGAGGTAAAATTGATTAGGAAACTCTATAACATTTTGAAGAGAGTAAGTTATCATAATTGCTGAGGTTTGATTATTATCTTCATTATCCATGAAGATTTCTCATAAGCAAATACATTTCAATTACCTTGATTGAATATCTTTATGAAGGAAACCAATAGGATATCTGCTAAAGGCAGAATAATTAAATGTTTTCACCGCAGATGAAGCAACTTCTAGGCCTGTAAAGGATTTCATCTACGGAAATCAAGTGTGTAGGGTTATACGAGATCTAAGAGACATAAACAACCATGACTGAATCTGAATTGCTTGGATATTCAATTCGGTCCTAACTACGTTGTAGTCCGAAGTCTAATTGTTAGAGCACTGCCCGGTGACCGGTCGAACTCGCAAGCATTGCTATCTCAAGATTTTTTTTCAAGTTTAGTTGATCAAAATTATATACTTGATTTCTAGTCTACTTATAGCTATGTCTCGTATTAGGATAGATTGTGTAGTTGAGCTTTAGACTTCACGACGTTCACCAATTAAAGATGAATATCTACTAAGGAGTTTGGAGAAACTTCATAAACAAAAGGTATGTGGAGATTGAAACTTATCTATCACTTAGAAGTATACTCTATTCATATATCTATATAGACTTTTATATTATACATATTTGATATTTCGAGCCGAGTTTATCTCACTTATCTATTTCTCAAAATATGTGTTGGAAGCTTTTTTATTTAGCTATGTTCATCATACTCTTGACGAGTTTAGTTGGAAATAATTTATTTGTTGGAAACTAAATATTATGTCAAAATTACCTTGAACATCTTACATGATTTGTATCAGACAGTCATTTGATGTTAACTTGGGAAGTTTCGTATTGATCATTCGATCACTTGAAAATTACTTGAGGCTGATAATATGTGTGAGATTACCATTGTCATCTTCTAAGGATGTTTCAATGATTGAAATGAGAGTTTAGAACAATTACCCATGTCTGGATGCAACACGGTATGCATACCTAGTATGTGAACTGTTTTGTAATGATTCAGGTCTGGAACTCTTGTTTGCATACCTAGTATGTGAACGGGTTTACCTGAGTTGGGTCTAGGATGGTTTTTCGCGAACCGGGTTTGCGAACGACTTGATTAGGCCCAGGTTCGGAGCTATTGTTCGCGTACCTAGTTGGCAAACTCAGTGGTTAAATTTCTAAAATCGGTTATGTATGATTATCATACTCATGAACTAAAACTTTTATGATTTAAGGAATGCAAATTAACTTTGAAAACCGTGGCTTAATGTTCATGAATTGATTCTTGTATATACTTTGTACAATTACGAATCAATCTGATTTTGTTTCAATTTGTTCATATATATTTCTATGAGATAGTGAACAATTGAACAACTCTATTTGAAACATAATTAGATTCATTTGATTATCTTTCATGGTTGATTGATCATCATATTTGATCTAGAAGTGTTAGATGAATATGGTTAAGACAAAAGTTTTCATATGGATAACTTCAGTTAACTGTTATTGAGCCAACTCAATATACACGTTTAGGTACAGTTATGCATATCTAAATATAAGTATATTTCATTTGTGTGTAACAAGCTAAAACCATCTAACGGTAGAGATTAATTGCTTAATTACTAAGCAGACTTAGCTTGAATCTTAAATTAGGTTTTCATCTAACTGAGAATATTGAATGCTTTGTTACTAAGCTATGTTAGCTTTGATTGTAAGCAACCCTGATTTGAAAGAGTATATAAGGGAGAACTCTAGCCACTGGGAAGCTTTATCCTGGAACTTTCCTGTGTCCTAGTTGCAAACTAGAGTCGATTCTCCTTTAACCTAGGTTTTTCCAAAACCATATTAGGTTAACGACTTGAAGACTTCATTTGGGATTCGTGAAGCCAGATCCAACTATTTTCTGTGTAGTTGCATATTTTGATCTTACTTGTTCTATCGTATTGAGTTTTATCTTCTCTAAGATTTAATCGAGATTTATCTCTGATAAGTAAGATATAAAAATTAATCACAATAGTTCTTCGTCTCAGACTCTTGTGATTCCGCAATAACTTTTTTTAATCAGTTGGGTTATTATGAGGTGATGGATATTTTTAGGCTGGTCTTCGGGAGTATAAGACCGGATTATCAATTAGTTCATGTTCACCTTGATTTATATCAAATGACGGAACAAAAACTGAATAAAGAATAAATATATTTGTGGGAGACAGATTTATTTATAAGTCTTCGACTTTGGGTCGTATCAACTCTTAGTTATGGGTTCAGCTAAAGGAATCAAGTGCGCAGAATCCGGTGTGGTTCTAAAGGCGTAAGGAACGTGACTGTACCTTAATCGGTGTGAGACTTGGTTAGGGCCCAAATATATTCCAGTCCGAAGTTAACTTGTAGTATGATAGTTACTGTAGCGGCTTAATACAGTATGGTGTTCAAAGTTGGACAAGGTCCTAAAGTTTTTCTGCATTTGCGGTTTCCTCGTTAATAAAGTTTCTGGTATCTGTGTTATTTCTTTTCCGCATTATATTTTTTTATATAACTAAAATGTTACAGGTTATGCGTAGTTCAATCGGTTGATAAGTCCGACCTTGTTTGTTAGATATAACTTGATTGACACTCGGGCATTTGTCTTTGGTACCGTCCAAGTTATTTCTCATATCAATTAGGCTCATGGATTTCTATATGTTCGATTTTCTGATTGAATCGAGAAATATAGATAAAGCTCTTTGATATGTTTCTTGATTGAGTCTCACTTTTAAGTTGGTGCTCTCATAATTATATTGGAGTTTAGTCCATACAGATTACCGAACTAATTATTGGGTGTGGTTTTTATACCCCTGCTTTTTCACTAATCGTAGGATAGTGTTTGTAGTGGTTAAATACATTACAATGTTTAAGATGGATTGGGTCCCGTGTTTTTCTACAAGATGGTAGTTTCCTCGTTAACAAAATTCCAGGTGTCTTGTTTTATTTTCTTTCCTCATTATATAGTTTATCTTTATAATTAAAATCTTAGGAGTAGTAAGTTAGTCAACCCAGATAGTTTTTTAGATCAAACTGAAAAGAACATGTAATACTTATTCTTGTGATTTTGTGTCTTGAAATATAGATTACATGACTTTTTCTTGTTGGAATTCTGTTCGTGTACAGTTCGGGTACATGCTAGGTTGACCTTGTTTTACAATCAGGTACAAGGATCTTTCAATTGATCTATACTCATTGATTGTGCAAGATATTGTCCATACAATTTTACGAAACGAAAAAGTTGGTGGTATTCTAGGTACCCTCTCCATTTCAGTGTAGTCATGCTTTTAACTTATAATGCATACCATGGTTTTCTGAATATACTTTTGTATCAAATCCATGTCTAAGTAATATAACATGCCTAAACCCTTCATCTATTTAACTCTTTCGTTCTGGATCACGTCGGGTTTACTCAATGACCATATATTATGTAAAATAACATAATTTTATTCATTAGATCAAAACAACGATATGACCGACAAATGATGGCGATATTTCCAGATGATATTTCACCATCCTTTATATTTACCATTTGGTGTGTATTAAAGTATTTTCTCTCATACGTGTTATTGATATGAACGAAGGCTTGAACTAAAGCTTTCAATTGTGAGTATATTCCATCTGCTGAATAATACACCCATCATGTAATTATTGTTTGTTTGTTTTATGGCGTAACCATACCAAGTCAAATTTTACATCAAATTTATCAATTGGAAAATTATCCAATAAAAATTTAACAAAACTACTTGACCGATTAATTACATATGACCCATTTAACTAATTCTTAATAATTTGCTGGACATACCATGCTTTGTAGTTGAGTTAAAAACCAAAAACTTCAACATCCTTCCATAAACTCAAAATGTGGCGAATCCAGAATTCAATTGGAGCATGTTTTGTTCTTGACGATCATATTTAAGAATGTACATAACAAATAGGAGTAGAAAAGATACCTCTGATTTTTATTTTTTTTATGGAATAAATCTGGTGTCAAAAGTTATTAATATATAACATTTCATACTTGCACTTTTTTTTAATATGAATTCATGAAACAAACAAAAAGAGTTTTTATACCAAAATATTCAAACACTTTACTAAAAAATCGTATGCAAAAGGAGAAGAATTTTATGTAAGAAATAAATTTATTTGCGAATATTTATATGTAACAAAGAAAAATCATATCATAGGAAATTGTGATTTTAATAAATGAGACATATATTTTATAATTAACTTAATATCAAAGAACCAAACAGAGTTATAAAACATTCGCCATATATCTATCTATTAGAGTTATAAAATATTTTAATAAATCATAACTTAATTAACTCTAAGACCCAATATGGCATTAGAGTTTTCATCCACTTCTTTACATATATATACACTTATATAGATAGATATATGGCGAATGTTGCCTATATATAATACTAGCCCTTAAGCCGTGTCGTAACGGCACGGGCCATGATGTTGGTTCATTTTTAATATATCGTATAATTTGTATCCCGAATACTTATCAACTCCTTATGATTTAATATGGGTTTGTCATAAAAAATAGTCGGGATTTTCCTCTCTTTTTTTCTTGTTTTTTTCCTTTAATATTTTACCGCCGAAGATTTGCTCAAATGAAAGATAATCTTAACTTCCAAACAATTTTTTATTTAGGTTCATTACTTATAATAAGATAATGCTCTACATGAACATGGAAGTTTAAATATTTTTTGGAAATATGTCGTCAGCAGCGCTCA
The DNA here is from genome assembly GCA_023529315.1 of Papaver bracteatum. Classification (NCBI taxonomy): domain Eukaryota; kingdom Viridiplantae; phylum Streptophyta; class Magnoliopsida; order Ranunculales; family Papaveraceae; genus Papaver; species Papaver bracteatum. Next base: position 1,344,670 of record JAJJWX010005418.1, on the reverse strand, counting down.
TCTCAGTGAAATCAACTAATCAATATCATCCATTAAAGTCTCCCCATGCTCCTATTTCGCTCCAGCTGACTTATTTATCATGGTCATGTTGTCGATCCTCCAAATAGGCAGAGAATAAATATTTTTTGGCATCGAACGGATGATACAAACTCTCCAATGTTACATGATTTTCCAGTAATTTTTCAACACCCATCAGATGGCAATGTTTAAAATGTGTACCAATTACCTTTTCGAAGGGATTGCATATATGCAAACCTCTGCCATTAAATCTTCAACAAAGTATTTTTCCCAACAGTTCGTCTTAACGAAGGCTTTGGTAACTTCAAAAGTCTTAGACATTTTGTCACTTCCATATGTTCCTACCTTCACTTAGAATACAATCTGATGACACATTACCTCATAAAGAACCTTGAACGCATATTGTACTCCTTGATCCTACTTCAAATTTATAGGTTGTCAATAGATCCTTTACCAAAAGTTGACATCTTCTATATTGAATATTTATAAAAAAAAAATTATGGTATTGTGGATCTTTGCTTTCTAAGATTGTAGTTTTCCAAATTGGTCTCTTCAAGTCCCACGGCTTTCTAAGTTTATATATTTTGTTTGTTTTTAACATTTTAGTTAGCCATATTATGTTTGCTACTAACTTTAAACTTGATGTCATCTTCTACTGTGAACTTTATGTGATTTTAGAATCGAAATAGTTATACCTCTTTCATTCGTATCAAGTAATCCATCGTATATCCCAACAAATCTTCTACAACAATTCCTTTATTTTACCGTTTCCGGACCATCAGTAGCCATTATTATCAAACGCAATCTGTCTAATTTTTGTTGATGTTATGTATTTGCAATGTTCATTTTTTTTTAAATAAATAGATTGTGGAAAAACTAAAAAAAAAAAAAAAAGTATTTCATCGGGTCTAAGTTACTATATCCAAAATACTCCAGACACTGCTTCTGGTTCCTTGTTTCCTCAAATTCATCGTTGCATTCTAGACAGTACATGCAACACCAATCATTTGCGAAGTGAGCTATTTGCGCAGGTGTGGTCAATGATCCCTTACCTGTAATAATAATAACAACATGTCAATTTTTTTCATGGTGTCCAGTTGTAAATGGTATGAATCTAATGGATTTTAATTGTACATCAATCTTAGATATCACCTTCTTCTCACATAACATAGCAATTGAGTAAGCACAAATCTTGACCACTCTTTACATAGGCAGAGTTAGCAAAACTATGTTTTGAAATTGTCTTACGTGGAAATTATTATTAATCTATATTTTAGTCAGCTCCTATCGAAGACGATCTAATTAGTCCTATAGAAAGTTAACCTTAAATTTTTGACCTTATTTCTTGACCAAATTATTGAAGTATTCACAGTTATGTTCTGCTTTGTGTGATCTACCCATCTGTATCTACTCTACCTTCTAACCCGGTGAATAAAACCTATACATATTGATCCGTAATTTGATATTGTTGATTTGTAATCAAGAGGCCGCATGATTTAAGAATGTAAAATACAAAAAATATTCTATAAACATTGGAGGCGAAATTTAGATTTATGATTTAGAGTTTTTTATGATGATTTTGATAAACAAACAAATATTTTCAAACTTGTGTTGTCTTTGTAGGTAGCGCGAAACAACTCGACATTGATGTTCTTTCAGGAAAAAAAATGTAATAGTACTTGAGAGAGCGATAATGTTCTCTTACGCGGGCACACCAATTGCCTTTATATAATACGAATACTGTTTCGGTGATCCAACAGTCATGATCATATTGTCTTATACGTTCCAGCATCATCCTCGAAATATTTGATTTTTGTCCTTATCAATGGTGCTAAAAACATCCAATTACATCTTTCAGAATACAATGTTGCATGTTTTGTGAAGATTGTTTTTTACTCGGTCAATAAAACTCACTAAAAAGCAAAAACTATTATTATCCACTACTATTAACAACACCCACCACCATAAAAACCATCCACTGCCACTATTTCTTCCACCAATAGTAATGTTACCGCCTCCACCATTCACAAACACCCGCCACCGTTTATACTAACCCTACTTCCACTACCACCATTAGAATTAATATAGCTTTTAGCACAAATATTTATTAACAAAATTATGTATTTATGTTAGATTATTAAAGGGACATTTATAATAGAAATTTAATTAATCATTATAAACAATCAATGAGACATTAATTTATAAAGTATTTAAAAATGGTTAAGTTAAACAAACCCCAGTGATAAATTTATCTTTGTCAAGGACAAATCCTGACCACTCTTTACATAGACAAATCGATAATAAATAATTTCATATGTTCTGATTTTGATTCGTGTCATTCGTTTAGTTATTACATAGCATGGCAATTGATTGCACCAATTTTTTTAAATGGACATGTGTTTTATCGAGTTTATTTTAACATTAGAATGATCAACCACGTTTTATACTTTATAACATAACGTTACATATTTTGTGGCATTACAAAATTAGCATAATATGTTTTTGTTCACCAATACCCGCCACCACCATAAAACCATATGACTCCATTTTTTTTATCCATCGCCACCTAGTGGCAGAGCCAAGGGTTGACTAACCTGGCTCTAACCCCTTAAATTTTTAATAACTACATGAATTTTTTAGTTTATTTTATAAATAGTACTTTCCATATATTTTTATGGTTTAGTCCACCAAAGTTTACATGTTTTTTTTTTTTTTAAAGTAGGCCTCCTCAATGTCAATTTTTGACTCCACCACTTCCACCATCACTACCGCCCACCCCATGTAGGTTGTTGGACGCAATTCTAATTTTCAATCACAAATTCCATGTATGAGGTTTAGATTGAACAAAATGTCGTCAATTGATTGGTTTCATTATTTTTTTCTCCGTGTATATATTCTTTTTTGTATTGCAGTCAATTTTATTTTAACATTAAAAAATCATGATTTATACGATATAATACCAAAGATAACAGGGGTACCATTTGGGTGATCTAACTACGATCATGAAAATATTATCTTGTATGATATCATCTCGGAAATATATGGTACAAAAGTGTTAAAAACAACCAACCACATCTTCCACATTACGATGTTATCGATTTTTTAACGAAAACATAAAATTAATATTGTCCATCACTACTTCTTCCACCACAAACCATGGGCGAAGCTAGGATTTTGAAGAAAGAGGGAGAAAAATCTCTTGGAAAATTGGATACATGTGAAAAATGGACTTCGTATCCCATTTTATGATAAAAGAACAAAAATAAATATAATTGTGCTTGGCGCCGCCCTTAACCACCAATAATCTTTCGGCCTCCACCTCTTCTACTACTCATTGTCGCCAAAATATCTATTGATATTATTTATCAAAATTACTTACTAATAGAAATAGATATTATAATTAATTAAGAAAATATTTATAATTAAAAAATGATTAGTCATTTATTATGAGCAATTAGTGAAACACATATTAATTAAACACTTTATAATGAATAGATTATTTATTATGTGCAATTAGTGAAACACTAATTAATAAAGTTGAACAAACCACCACCGTTGATTTATCTTTTCTTCTAATTCCAACCAAGGTGGAACACTTGTTAGAGGCCACTCTTATGACACAATAGGTCATGAGTTCGAACCTCCCCGTTATAATTTTTGAAAATCCATATTTTGACTTGAGTATTCATTTTTCATTCATAATATTGGAATTAATGCCACGCGTGTGAGTTGTAGGGGGTGGTCAGGAGAACCACATCCCTTGATTTATCTTTGTCTGGACAAATCCTGACCACCACTAACACATGCTAACTTATCCTAGCTTTGTTTTGTACTAATGATAAGCACTCGAAAACTCAACAATATTGTTGTCAATTATCTTTGATACTAAGTTTTGTAAGTATGTTTCCGTCTTGCGGCTGCTTATAATTATATTATACTTGAGGGTGACTATAGAGATTCTGAAGGTGGGAACTTGTGGAAACCAAGGGATCCAAGATGGTTATGGAGCATCAACAAACGCGTCGTCGTGTGGTCATTAGTTTTTTGCTTAATAGTTGTAAATGCTATGTTTTTTTCTATGTTTTGGGACTGTTGTCGTGTGGGTAAATTAACATAATGGTGCATGAAGGTGAAGTCTTTAAACATATGTAATGCTTCTTCTCATTCACTTTTGTATAAGGAATTAGCACTAGCACACTTTATCTATCCATTTGATCTTTCAAGTAATATATATGGATCTTATTAAAAAAAACAATCACGAAATCTGATGTCTTTCTTTTAATTTCTAGACAAAGTTAAAAATTACATACTAGGCAAGCGAGCGACAAGCTGTGCCGCTAGCCCTTTTATTGTCTTTCTTGTCTTTTTTTGTTGGTTTGTTTGTTTTTATGTTTTGGAAGTAGTTATCACTACACCATATACTGCATTTTGTAACATATCAATTTCGGAGGCGTGCAACGGATATTGACGTTGCACCCACCTAAATATATGTTGCACAAAATAAATAATATTGGTTTATTAATAAAATTAATGGAGCAACGTTTCTGAAACGTGCAAAAACGTTGTACATCAATGGATTTTTTGTAATATCAGACATTTTTATGGGATTTTAGTAGACTTGTTTTTTCTAATATCAGAATTTTTTTATTTTTTATTTTAGATATATCTCTTTTATTTTCTCAAATATTTTCATTTTTGTTTTTACTCTCTCTCTTATTTTCAGAGAGTTTTTCCTTCGAGGAAAGTCGAACCTCTCTTTCTGTTTTTCTCTCAAAATCAAAACCTTCTCTCAGAATATTCAAACCCAGAGATCTCGTTCTATTCCTAACGAAATCAAAACCTTTATTTTAGTAATCAATACCCAGAAATCTCGATCTATTCTCTAAAATCTTAGAAAATTCATAAACCTAGAAAATCAATTTTGTTCCTGAAATCCAAAATCAATCCATCTGATAGTTGATTGATTTGTTGATTATCATCAGGTATAAACAGTTATCTACTATTGTTGTTGTTTAATTTTGATTTTGTTGGTTATCTTTTGATCTATTGTTTGACCTAACTATGTGAAGTTGGAGTCTTGTTGCATGTATAGATTTTGGTATTCTTTTTTTTTGTATTATTTAGTTTTAAAGCATGGGGTGTATTTAGATTTCAGTTTAATGTGTTTATTGAAGTTATTTTGATGTTTTGAAGTTACGAGTTTTACTTTGGAATCCTGCTTTCAGTTTTCTAATGTTTTGAAACGGTATTGCTCTACTACTTTTTGATAAAATGTCTCAATGAACTAACTGCCGTTTGGCTTCAATTTGATTTTTGTTTTGAATTTTAAAGAGGTTTTGTTTATTTAGGTTTTGAGAAATATGGGATATTCATATTGAATTACAAAATTTGGTTAGGAAGCTCTAACATTATAGTAAAATATTGAGAAGAATGTGAATCTTTCTTTCTGGTAGTCTGCCCAGTATGAAAATTAATTTTTTTTAGTGATGATTAAATAAACAGAGGCACATACTTTGTTCCATATTTTATTATCTCAGTGTATAACTATGGGCCAACTACCATAATGTTAGTTTATTATTTTTTGGCACAATTTGACTTTCATAAGCATTCACTATCTTTGTCAAATGTTCAATTTGACTTTCATAAGCATTCACTACCATAATGTTCAACTTAGCATATATTGTCAAATGTTACTATCCATTTTCTTATTGAGAGTTTGTGCTTGTTGGTCGAGACAGTTGCTCAATTTGGTGCAATTTTCCTTCTTTTTTGCGTTGAGACTAGAGTTCTCCACGATAGAGGTTGGCTTACGCTATACCAAATGCATTTTCTTCTTTTATATTTCCCATCTATAGCTTTGTACATGGATTTCTGACGAGATAGTTTTGCATCTGCAGCTTCTGGCTACAATGATCTTACTGCCAGCCTCACGTAAAACTGCTAATTTCACTATTACTAGAAACAAAGTAAAGCGTAGCTATATCTGTTCGGTTTACCTTAGTCTATTTTACAGGAGCTCAGTCTTTTTTTGCTGTCATGTGACCCTGTTATGGTACTCTAGTAAGCTCGTAGACCTCACCAACTCGAAACAAATTAGTAGTGGTCACAAATCAAGTGACAAAAAATCAAAATTTGGAGACTGTTCGCAACATTTTTGACTAGTTTATACATGTAGATTCCATTAACTACAATTATATGATGCGTGGGATATGTTTTTGTAAACACTTCATATCCCCCATCATTTGATGTTGCTGATATTGTTGTTACTGTTGCAGAATGTGTTGCCAGTTTCTAAGCAGATGGAGTATTTATGCACTACAAGATTTCCCTAAAGAATTGGTTGGACAGAACAAAGCATCTGAAATCATTGGAAATGCCGTCTTTGTCCTGAGTATAGGCACAAAGTATTTCATTCATAACTACTTCATCGAACCTACAAGGTCTAAAAGGTTAGACCTGCAATTGCCATCATTGTTGGTCGAGACAATTGCTTAATTTGGTGCAATTCCTTATTTGTTGTATTGGGACTAGAGTTCTCTGTAGCAAAGGTTGGCTTACGCTATAACAAATGCATTTGCTTCTTTTGATATTTCCCGTCTATAGTACATGGATTTCTGACGAGATATATTCTTTTAAAATTTGCAGCTTCGATCTATTGTTGTGCTTGGAGGCTTACTCCAAATTTTCTTATTTATGTCCTTAGCTGGCGTAACAGTCTCGGCATGTTCAATGATTCTTAAAACATATAAAATCATATAATTATCATAATATATCATTTAAATTGTTTGAAACCCTTTCTAGTGCATTATCATTTTTCCTGTAATGATAACTTTTAAGTTTAAAATTTATTTTCGACTCCGTCCATTTGCGTAATATCCTGCCATTTGTAGGCTAAAGTTGATTATTTTTTTCTGTTTATGTGGCCAGATTGGTGTGTTAGAGCATTGCTCGATCGAACTCGCATGCGTTGCTATCTCAAGCATGTTTGTCAATGTTAGTGATCAAAACTATAAAGTCTTGATTTCTAGTCTACTATAGCTAAGGTCCCAGACTAGGATAGAAAGTGTAGTTGATCTCAAGAACTCCATGGCAATCATCATACAAGACGAAGGACTACTCAAGGAACCAGTGGATCATCATCGACTAAAAGGTATATGAAGACTTGTACTTATCTATCATTCAAAAGTCTATCTACTCTATCTCCTATCTTGAGACAAAAGTCGTATTACTATATAGACTAAGATTATACACATGTGATATTTCGAGCTCAGTATATCTCGCTTATCTATTTATCGAAATATGTGTTGGTAAAGCTTTCGCTTTAGCCAAGTTCATCTTTACCTAGTGACGAAAGTCATGTTATGTTTCAATCATTTTGGAAATCGCTCTGAAGAAAAATAGTTTGTGAATAACAACTATATAACACCCTTTGAGAATATTTCAATGATTGAATTAGACAATATAACCGTTGGAGGATATAAGCATTGTTGTGGTAACACATATATGTATAAGTCCTTATTGCTTGAACCGAAGTTTGCGAACTTTGTTGATCAAGTGAAACCAGAGTAGTGCATGAGCTCAGTCCGTGAACTCAGCATACAAGCTCAGTCTGCGAACTAGCATAGTTCTCGAACCCGAGAATTTTTGCTGGAGTTTGTGAACTCAGTCCGCGAACTTGAGTAGGTTATGTCTAAAAACGATGTTTGTGAACTTATCTTAATAAACTAAGGAATGTATTGCAAACCGTGGCTTTATAGTTCATGAATCGATTCGAGTGAATCACATCGTTTTTGCTTGAATTGTGTCTTGTGTAGTACATAAAGATCTAAGAAATTGAACAACTCTCTAACTAGTTCATTTGAGTCATTTGGACTAGTTATGGTGAAGAAGAATATGGTTGATATGAAAGTTATCATTTGGCTAACCATTTGGTTAACTAGTGTTGAACCAACTAATTAACAAGTTTGGGTACGGTTACACGAAAATAAAATTTTCTAGTACATGTGTGTATGACAAGCTAAGTTTTCGATCTAACGGTTGATAAATATTAGCTTGAATCTAATCAGGTTTTCATCTAACGGTGAATATTGAATGCTTTTTTACTAAGCTAACATTGATTGCAAACCCTGATTTGAAGACTATATAAGGGAGAACTCTAGAAACTGGGAAACCTAATCCCTACACATTCTATGTGATACTAGTTTGCTAAGCTAGAGTCGATTCTCCTTTAACCTTTGGTTTTCTTCTTCAAAAACTAGGTTAACGACTTAAAGGCTTCATTGGGATTGTGAAGCCAGACCGATACTACTTTTCTTGTAGTTGTGTGATCTGATCTTGATGTTTCTATCGTAAAAGTATAATTGTAATAATTGGCTTGAGATTTCTATCTCCGATAGGCAAGATATAAAAGTAATCACAAACATCTTCGTCTCATCGTTTGTGATTTCACAATATCTTTTTTCACTGCGTCGATTAAGACTATTGTGAGGTGATTGATAAAACTGAGTTGTTCTTCGGGAATATAAGTCTGGTTTTATTGATTGGTTCCTGTTCACCTTGATTTATCAAAAGACGGAACAAAACTCATAGGTTTATTCGTGGGAGACGAATTTATCTATCTTGTAGACTTTTCTGTGTGATACAAATTTGTTTATTAAAGTCTTCGACTTTGGGTCGTAGCAACTCTTGGTTGTGGGTGAGATCAACTAAGGGAATCAAGTGTGCAGTATCCTGCTGGTATCAGAGGTGTAGGATCATAACTGTACCTTTGGATCAGTGTGAGATTGGTTGGGGTTCAACTACAGTACAGACCGAAGTTAATTTGGAGTAGGCTAGTGTCTATAGCGGCTTAATACAGTGTATGTTTAATCTGGACTAGGTCCCGGGGTTATTCTGCATTTACGGTTTCCTCGTTAACAAAATTTTGGTGTCTGTGTTATTTCTTTTTCGCATTATATTTTGTTATATAATTGAAATAATACAGGTTATGCGTTGTTCAATCAATTAGAATATCCGACCATATTGGTTGTTGATTTAAATTGATTGACACTTGAATATTTGTCTTTGGTATCATCCAAGTTATCTCTCTTTGTTTAAGACTCGCAAATTATATTTGCTTGAGTAAATAAAATCGAGAGATTGAGATAATAACTCCTTGAGATATTTTCTATTGATTGAGTCTAACTGTCTAGTTGATTCTCTAGAAAGTAACTCGGAGTTGTCCATACAGATTGCTAATCGAAATATTGGATGTGGTTGTTAGACCCCCGCTTTTTCATGGTGGGCATTTATTTTTCCTTGGCCGGAATTGGTACTGGTGTTTTAAAGTGACAGACTTGGAAAGTTTACAAAGTGAGGCATGGTGGAAAAGATTCTGGTGGTGCAGAGTAAAACTTAAGAAAGATGACCAAGGACACGACAAACTAAAATAATTTATGTGTGAGTTCTGTTCTACTGATCTCACTTGCGCGGTTGTAGATTAATCTCTTTTACTTATTTATAGCCGAAATAATTTCATATGACTTTGAAAATTCAGACTACTATGGTCACTAGGCTATCATTTGCAGTTGCAGTGATGATTTTTCAGAATGACAATTATTAGATCCAAATCAAATATACCAATATTTTTCAAACTATGCGGCTAGCTGATTGTTCTATATCTCTTCTTTGTGGTCGTGGAAATTTCTTAGAAAGTCTCTATCAGTTTTCCATCTCTTTTAAAAAGATTTCGGATTAGTGGAAACAAAGATACGGAACATCTTTACTATCTTTTTGCAAATCCATTTATTTTTGGCATGGCTTTTCAATTTAGTATGGTTCCCAAATTATTGCTCAAACATAAGATTTTGAACTAGAAACATAAACTACATTTAATTTCATATGCAAACTCTTATAAATATTTCAATAATTTGCAGATTGTTCTTTTCTTTTGCTATTAAGAGACGACCATATCAAAATAAAATTTACCTATTATAGAATTTGTTGCTCGGATCCTGAATAGAGATGCACTTGCTCGACCCTTGTTTGATGTTGATCGAGTCAAGGTATGCAACTTACTTTATTGGTAATCTTACCATGTGATCTACTGAACTAATTTGAACTTTTGAATTTGACAAACGTTCATCTTTAGATAACAAGTATGAAACTAAAATGAGTTTACTGTGTTTTTTATTTGTTTCCAGGGCTATACAGAGTTGGTGACATTCTAATGGTGACAGAATTCTACAACAATGCACCACAATTTTGGTTCTTACATCGCCGCAACGTAATTGTGGACAAATATGTTAGATCTTGTTCATGGATGGAATGAAGGCTCAAAGGCATACCTTTTATCCAGTATGTGTTCGCCAGTTCTAAATGATAAGTTTATATCCCCTCTTGTTAATTGAGTAGGAGAGTCAATTTTTAGAATAGTAATGACTATAAATTTGTGCCTTTGTCAAGGCAACTCCTGAAGATGTTCACAATCTGAACCTTCCAAGAAACCATCCAAGAGATTAAGTTATTGCCGTTGATTCAAATTACTTGTAGATCTATACCCAATACATTCTTCTACCAATTAACAACTTGGGTTCCTGGATGAAGACACCCTTTATACATGTATTTGACTTTTTAGCTGCAGGAATGATTCTCAATGAGTTTATAGAGGTAAGCAACATGGCGTGGGAGTTATCTTTTTTCCTATGCCCACTAGAGAAGATGCAATATAATTCTTTACTAGTAACCCCAGGTACTATGTTATCTCTCATTAACACACCGAATGTTACCATTAACCTTAACTTCCATATAATTTTTTCTTCTACTCTGCAGGATATTGATTTTAATGGTCTTCCACCATTAGAACTTCTGATACAATGTATATGTAGACAACTGAAGGTATTCTTATGAACTTATTCATATTTTCAAATTCAGAAACTTCGATTTGTGACTGTATTTATCTTTGATTCAATCAAATAATATTATAGTTCATCTGTTACATGCTTCAACTTGATAAATTCATATGATTCATATATTTATAACAAGATTATATATATAAATATATCTTGATGGATTGTGATACCTAACCACATATTTTCATATGAAAAAATGGGGCTTTTAATTGATCTACAATGGTATATGAAGGTGCAGAAATCAGTCGGGATTATCATCGGAATTTTTTTTCTTTTTTCACCTGGAGTTATCGTCGGAAATTTTATTTATTTTTACCTGTAAATGGGTTTGCAACGTATATAAGTGTTGCTCAAATTAGTGTAATACGTTTCCTAAATTATCGTAACCATTGCACAAATTAAGGAATCCGTTGCTCATAAAATATTGGTAAACTAGTTGACCAACGTTTATATACGTTGCACTAATTAATTTTCCCAACGGATTTTCGCGTTGCACAAAAATTTGCTACGCCATATTTCCAACGGATATAGACGTTGGTGAAATTCATTTGCAACGCGTATATCCATCCCAAATTGGATGAATTGGTGTAGTGTATTTCCATTACACTACATGCCAAACACCTAAAATTAAATTTCATTTTTGTACTACATCCTTTTTATATGCCTGCCAAACACTTTAAATTGTAGGTTTAATGCATGACTTTCCAACTACATGTAGACATTGCAAATCCTGATGTGCCAAACGGACCCTAAGATGGTTAGAAACATGTGATCTTGTTAATGAAATTAACCACATATGAGTTGTAAAATTGAACATATATGAGCTTTGTTGAAAATAAAAAAGAATCGCATCGTAAAATTTAAACGAATCTACGATTCAAAATGGAAATTTATGAGTCATACGATAAACGATGCACATTGACGATCCTTGTCGTTTCTGAAAATTTTGGAGTGACTCATTCGAGTCTAATAACCTTGGTGTTGATATTACTGTAGTACAACGGTAAAGTTATTGGGTGATGATACTAGTGATGTGAGTTAGAAATTCGTCAGCACCAAATTCTTTACCAATAAAAATATATATAAAAAGAGAACTTGCAAATTTCTTACTATAATTCGTTTGTAGTGAGATGGGAAAGAAGTATCCCGAAGGATCATTATACCAGATGACCAACACATCATAGACACATACTTCTTGCATTGAACTAAACCCATATATGCCCCATTTCACCTAGATTACCAACCGACTATAGAAACATACTTCCTACAATTAACCAATTGTTAGAGAATCTCTCAGTTAAACTCCTAAGCTTTGGTATGCCAAGATGGTTTTCAAATTTAATTGATAAAAATTATATCTTGGTTTATAGTCTACTAAGGTCAGTCTCGGACTAGGAATAATGTATGGCAGTTGAGTATCAGAATTTATTAGTCGACCTCGTAAAGAACAACGAAGACATCTACGGAAAATTCATCAACAAAAGTGTATGAAGACTGACTATCTTATTTACTCATATTATCTACCATTCTATCCACTGGGAAAATGTAGTATGTATTTAGCATTATGATAAATATTGTGATAAATCTCTAGTTCAAGCTAGTACTTGATAAAACTCGAATCATGAAACCAAGCAATAAAGAACCTACCGCATAATAGGTTGAGAGTGATTTATTTTTCAACATATATTGCAATTGCATATTAAGTTAATAAAGGGTTTTCAAGTTAGCTTTTATGTTCAAGAACTGATTTGGTCAGTACTTGGAACTTATGAATAATAATAATAATTAATAAATTATTTTCTTATTAATTAACACGCATACACGAACTGATTTGGTCGGTTCACGAACTGGTTTATTTTCAGATGTTTCTTGATACTTTTGAATCCTCAAGTACACGAACAGATTTGGTCAGTACACGAACTTGTTGATTTTAAGAGGTTCCTGGATGTTTTTTTAACTTATATACATGACTGATTTGGACAGTTGCGAACTTATGGATGCAAAAAGTTTCAGAACTCTAAGATGACAATTTTTTCACAAACTGTTTTGGATAGTTCACAAATTGATTTAGTTTTTGAGAGTTATAAACTCCACGAATGCTTGATATTTTGATGAACAACTTAACCTTGTTCTTGGGCTAAGCACTTTGAGAACAAAACTTTTTTAGGAAAATATATAGTTGCACATTCTTGTTTGTGATTTAAGACAAACTTCTCACATGCTTTCAAAATCAATCTATATTGAGATGTTAAGATTTCTTGGTACCAAACTATTCGTAAACATGGAAACTATTTCACGAACTTAGCTTTGGATGTAATCTACCGAGCCTTGTTCATCATTATAAATAAAGGACTCTCTACAAAATAGATTCTCAATCCTGGCATATTTGTGTCCTAGTTGCGGATAAAGTCGTCCTCTAAAGACGTAGGTTTTTTGTCAAACTGTATTAGGTTACGAATTTTTAAGTCTTCACTAAGGGATTCGTGAAGCTTGGTCAGAATATCTTTTACCTGATAGTTCTTGATATCCGGAATATTATTTTGATCGTCGTAATTTTTGACTATTATAAAGATATGTCTCTTCTTTTATATTGTCATTCAAGAATTATCGATCAGAGAATAAGATTGATAGAAACAAAGTACTCTTCGTCTCAGAATTTATAATTTTACAAGTATTGTACCTGTTAGACTGATCTTGTGAGGTATAATCGATTAGGGATATCTATACCCTTTTGAGATAGTAAGTTATCATCATTTTTTAGGTTTGCTTGATATCTTATTTACCTTGAAAATCCTCATAAGCTAACATATTTCCATTACCTTGATTGTATATCTTTCTGGAGAAAATCAATAGTTTATATTTTATAGGTATATTAGTTAAATGTCTTCACTTAGGCTGAAGCAACTCCTAAGGATGTAAAGGATGTCATCTAGGGGGAATAAAGTATGTACGACCATATTTCTTACTGTTAATCCATCGACTCTATATCCATCCTACCAATATAAATCTCTTTTCATCCACTAATAAACTCACACAAATTCTATTCATTTTCTATTTTCACAGGAATTCATCAAATTTCTTCAATATATTCATGGTTTTCAGTCGTTTCAAACAACAACAAAATTGTTCTACATGGATCCTAATTTGAAAAATGAGGAAGCGCGGACATTTGTGCTACACTTTCAACAACAACAACAACAACAACAATGGATGTATCAATTAGATCAAATAGATGATGATTTTGACTAAGAGAAAACGATAACAAACGCCATGATATAGTTATACATAGGGCAAATACCGCGAGCTCTAGTACCAAGAGCATCATTGATAAAAAAAAATAAGTGGAGATTTCGAGAGGAATGCCATCAACAAATGATGCGTGATTATTTTATCAACGGATGTGTGTAATCTGATGAATATTTTCAAAGCCACTTTTGTATGCCACACCACTTGTTTATTAGGCTTATCGAGGAGTTTTGTCAGGTAAATCCTTAATTCAACTATCAATTTGATGCAGGAAGTGTGAGAAGACATAATTTTGAACAAAAGGCCATTGCAGCCCTAGGGATTCTAGGTTATGGTCTGGAGGCGGATGCCTGTGATGAGTATATTCGTATGGAAAAAACAACATCATGTGAAAAATATGTTTTGTGAAACTGTGGTTAACTATTCTGGTCCACTTTTTTTACGACAACAACTTAGTATGACATCGACCGACTAATAGTTGAAAAAGAAAAGAAAGGCTTTCTCGAAATGCTAAGTAACCTTGATTGCATGCATGTCCTTATGCTTGGAAAGGTAGTTACAAAGGCCACTACTCAAAACCAATTGTTTTTCTGGAAGCGACGCCTTCTTATGAAGTATGAAAATGCTCTGACTGCAAATTTCATCGTCAACGACAATAAATATAACATGGGGTATTTTTTGGCAAACGAATCATCCAGCATGGTCAACTTTAGTTCAAGATTGTGCTGAGATACCCGAAGTCGGGGAGCACCATGATAAAAGGCATTTTAACGGGAAGAAGATGGCATGTAGGAATGATGTCGAACGATCATTTGAAATTTTGAAGAGGAAGTTCCATATAATTTGTGGACCTTATCATTCGTTTAAACCAATACAAACGAACAGGATTATGCTAACCTGCATCATTTTGCATAATGCGGTAATGAGGAGACTCACCGGGATACCAATTGGACAGGTTATCCAAATAAAAATTAAAGGAAAGAGGTTCAACTCCTTCATGGTTTGCCTGTAAGAAAGTATAGAATGGTAAAAGAGAGAATCTAAACAGAGGGTTATATTTGAGACTGGCGGAAGATTTGACCGTGCACAATTAGGTTGAATTCAGAAGAAGATCCTCACATGATTTAATTTGTTTTTACTTTATCATTTCAAATATTTTAGTTAAATTTTCTTAATTTGATTTGTGTAACTTAGATAAGTGTTATTCGGATTTTTAAACATTTGAAATTGAAACTAAAGATTACATTGAATTTAAAACTAACAATACTAAACAAATGTAATGGCATTATCGTTTTCATTGTGCAAAATTCATTTTTGTCATGTCAATTCCCATGATTACTCTCATGTGCATATTAAACAAATTATGTTCAACCTCCTTACGACCTTTCCTCATTTTTAAAACAATTTTCTTACGCTCTATTATTTTAACAATATCGTTTTTTTTTTCAAAAAAATCTTGAAGGTTGTATTATGAAGTTGATGATTGTGCGGGCATCTTGAGTTGCCTTTCTGTTTATTTTTTATTTTTTGTTACACGGTCCATCAAATCTTATGATATTTCCATTGACATTAAGATTAGAATTACCATGTGGGAATCCTCCGGTGTTGGGATAATTGTTTGAGCTTGTTTTTGTTAAAGCTACTCATAGGTTCATGTCTTTGCTGATTGCATTAAAACGACCTGACAACCCAGAAGTATCACGTTTTTGAATATTCTCAGTTCCCTGACTAAAAAGCTTATGAATATTCCCCAAAAGATTATTATGTTATTGTTGAGCACCATAAATAGAATCAAGCGTTACATAAGCTCTACAAATATCCTTATCTTCATCCAAACTATTACTTTGGACCGCGAGTTTTTTGTTGCATATTTTTTGATGAAGTATTGTTTGTTTGTAATGAAGAGGCCATTTTTTTGGATTTTTTTTCTCATGACTTGGAATGAGAGTTTGAAAGTGAATGATTGGATTGAAAGTGAGATTATAAGAAATTTTGGTTATAAAAGGTGTAATTTTAGAGTTGAAAATGATGAATTTATAGGGAATGAAATTAGAACCGTTGGATGGCAGTTGTTGTTATCGGCTCAAATAGGAAACCAAGGCTCAGCTTAGGTGAGGCCGAGCATCTCATGTTGAAACGCTCGGCTCAACTTCAGACGCGGTGGGCAAAACTCTGCTAACACGCTGTCTTTTCCCTAATTAACTAAATTGGTGAAATTTAAATACTAGCAAAACATAAATATCACTAAGTTAACATTTTTTTTATTGTTTTTACCATCAAATTGAACAATACGGTTTTTGCTCCAATTGACTACGTAATTATCCTTCCTTTCTGCGTAGGTACAATAATAATATTGGATAGGCTAGGTGCGTGCAACATCTAATTGGTTTTACATAGTTGCAAAATCTAAGTAGTAAGTTCCTAAAACAAAGTAGCTCGGAAATCGCCATTAAGTGTCAGCTTTACGATTGCTAAAGATCTTTTGATATGCTCATACATAAAAAGTATAGGATCCATAATTATTTAAAATGATTTCACGATTAAGGGTGCACAGGAACCGAGCCGGATCGACGAACCGAACCGGAACCGGTGGAATCGAACCTGGTTTTGGACCGAACCGAGGTACAAGGTACAGGTACCGGTCCCAAAAATTAGGAACCGAGGTCTGGGGGTACAGGCACGGTCCAGTACAAGTACCGTGCCGTACCGGAATAATTAGAGCCGTTAGATTTAGGGGATAAGGGATCAGTATTAGCCGTTAGATTAGAGGGGGGTATATAAGCGAACATTACACAGTTTCTCTTTCTCATTTTTTATTTTTATTTTTCCATCTCCTCTATGTCTGAGAAGGAGAAGAAGCGAACTGAATTGAAGATCTTCATTAACAGAGACGACAGACGAGCGACAATCTTCTCTTCTCCATTACAAGTGTTGATTCAAAGGGTAAGTGTTGATTCGGTTAATCATTTCTCCTATTTTGATATTTTGAAAATAGGGTTTTGTAATTAAAATTTGTAATAATTCTGAATCTTCATTAACAGAGATGAGCGACAATCTTCTCTTATCCATTACAAGTGTTGATTCAAACGGTAATTATTATTCAGTTATCCTATTTTAAGAATTATAATAATTCTGAATCTTCTGAATCTAATAATTCTACCTTTAATCTTTTGATTTTTCAGATTTGTAATAAGACTTGTTCATCAGATTTGCAAGAGTTGTTTGATTTGGCTTGGATTTGGTAAGAATTCTATCTTCTTAATCTTTTCTTTTGATTTTTCATTATTTTTTGTTAATGAAATTAGTTGATTGATTTGGCTTGGGTTTTAATTTGATTTTGTTTTTCTCTATGATTTGTTTTGCTGGTAACAGGTATCTATTCGAGCAAATTCAATGTAAGTTCCTTGTTTCTGAATTTGTCTTTTGTTTTGTTGAGATCGATTAATTGTTGAGATCGAGTTTATGAATTGATTAGTTCTCATCGATTATTCCATTTTCGGTTCTGATTATGGTTAATTATGTATGTGTCCTTAGATAAATTACATGATTACTTCTATTCACATTTGGTATTATTCTGTTTGGTAGTAAGATCTCAAGATTTAGCATGAAATCATCATTTTGGCTTGTTTTAATACAGTGATACTTGTAAACTGTAAGTTGGTCAGACATTTTTTAGTTGTTTTCATGAAAAAGCTGCTGTTTACGAACGTGTAGTGCTAGATCTGAATGAAGCTAGAGAGTGGGGCATCCCATTTGAGGTATGCATTACATTTTAATGTATTATACTTATTACTTTTTTAGTTCTCTGAGTTTGTGACTTCGCCACGGCTTTATATTTGTTGTAGCCTGCTACTGCCTTCAAGAACGCAATTGAAAGATCACAACTTGAATCGTCAACTAATAAAGTTACTGTGACTGGAATCTGGCACTTAATTCAGGTACTCATTCATTTCAGTGTTATCGTGTTATTACTGCATCATATCCCTCTAGTTATGATGATTGACTGTGGAATACTACTACTTTTTGCTGCAGGCATTAGTACGTGGATCCTTAAACGTGCAGATATTGATCACTAACTAACAGCATAAACAACCAAGCTTGTGTATCATTACAGATTTTTCTAGGTAGTCATGATCCATTCAAGCATATGTAGATACATTGCACATCTGTTAATCTTTTAAGCTTTGGATTTTTATATATTTTTGTTTTTTCATATATTGATCGATGCTACAGTTTGGTAGGAGACACTATTCTTGATGGATGCTATACATTACAGTCTGGGAGGGGAACACATTATTAGTCATTAATATGGGGAACAATGCAGAGACAGTGGCGCTTATAGAGGAAGTTCCACCACATGAATACATCCCCTTGCTGTTAATTTACAAGAAATTACAGAATTCTTGCTTCATTAAATCTCTTCTCTAAGATATAGTCTGTGTAATAGTTACTAACTGCTATTATTTTTTTTTGCAGCGTTACTTGGCCCTATCAACACTGATGACACCACAAGTGTTGCTGACAGCTGACATGGATTAGAAGATCAAGATTCAAGACTACTGCAGCACTAGCTGCACTGCTAGTTATTCTTTTTTCAGATTTTCTCATTTTCAAGACTTAGTGTGTGTCTCTGTGGCTACTGCCTATTGCTACTTATTAGTTGTTGCTTTGAATGAGAATTTGAGATATTAGTATTACTTAATATATTGAAAAACAGGTAAAAAACATGTACTTAGATTGTCAGATAAAAAGACATATTTCTGTCTGGAAAAGAACCGATCAAAACCGAACCAGCACTGTGCTCGATCAGTATCTTAGAATGGTACCGGAACCGAGGTACAAGGTACAGGTACCGGTCCAAAAATTTGGCACCGAGGCTAGGGAGGTACAGATACTCGGCCTCAGCAAGAACCGAGCCGTACCGTGTGCACCCTTATTCACGATTGAGATGGAAAATTGACATATATATAGATATTGGTATATACAATACAAGATGCAATATAAAAGCTAAACTTGTGTAAGAATAACTAAATTTAAATGAAGACGCGTAATG
The DNA here is from genome assembly GCA_023529315.1 of Papaver bracteatum. Classification (NCBI taxonomy): domain Eukaryota; kingdom Viridiplantae; phylum Streptophyta; class Magnoliopsida; order Ranunculales; family Papaveraceae; genus Papaver; species Papaver bracteatum. The sequence continues at coordinate 1,325,464 of JAJJWX010005418.1, read as the reverse complement.
CACATTTTGAAACAAGCTTGGTAAAGGGGCTTCATGAAATGGTAGAGGGGCGTCAAGTGTGATAGCAATGTCCCTCTTATTGGTTAGGGGGTGTCCTATAGGGGTGTAGATTGACTAGATTACCCTTTCACCTTAAATTAACCAAAATCAAATCAATTTTTTTTAATTAACCAAAATCAAATCAATTAACCAAAATCAAATCGCTTTTTTTTTCATCTTCTTCTTCATCTTCTCTTCTCCTCCATCAACCCTAACCTCCATTAAAACCGAAAATGTCATCGTCTTCGATTAATCGGCGATTTGAAAAATGTTTGGAAAAACCCAGTTAGGGTTTAGTTTATCGTGTTGGATTTAAGTTAATTTTGTATCAAAAATTAGGATTTTGAATGAAAATTGAAATTGAAATTTCTGGGTTTATGCTAGTTACGGTTGGTAATAACTCAAATACGAACCGTGAATCGTTGATTGGGTTGATGTTACGGTTGGTTTAAACTCAAATACCAACCGTAAGTTCTTAGTTTTGAGAATATGTTCAGTTACGGTTTGAAACTCAATTAAACTAACCAACCGTAAATTATCCTGAATGTTAACAACTTATCAAATAGTTATGTACGGTTCAAAAGTTAAGATGACTTACCAACCGTAGGTTAGTTACGGATTGGTTTTTATTCATTAGTTACCAACCGTAGGTTAGTTACGATTGGTTTCTATTCATTAGTTACCAACCGTAGGTTAGTTCTGATTGGTAACGAGCTTCATTCCAACCGTATGTTCTTCAAATTTTTGGTTTTCCCAAAATTGAACCAGTCTTCTGATTGGTAATTGATACATTACGCATCGTAATATATAGTTACGGTTAGTAACGAGCTCAATTCCAACCGTATGTTCTTCTGAAATTTTAAAAAAATTGATTTGTTATGTACTTTTGAAGTATACCTAGTCATTTTCAATGCTGGGTTTTTCACTTTGTTGGTTAATTTCTTCAATTGGTTGAGGTTGACCTTCACAAATATCACAAAAGTTTCTTTTTTCTTCTCTAATTTTTTTTTTTATAACCTATTTTAGAGTTATGAATCATATGATAAGTGAAAATTAATTATCAACATTAATCTTGATTATCAACACTAATCTTGATTATCATTACTAATCTTGATTATCAACAATAAAAGCTAATTAGTCATTTCCAGATTTTATTTGATAAGGGACACTTGAAAATTAATTGTAATGACCTTTTTGTCTTATTAGGGTGACGCCCCTCTACCATTATGTGACGCCCCTTTACCAAACTTCTTTTGAAACAGAGGAGTCTTGAATCGTCTTGGTGGTGTTGATGAACTTGATTGCGTCTTCTTATTGAACTCCTCATTACAGGAAATCGATTAATAAGTAGAAAATGAATCGGCAATTGATATATGCTTCATTACTTAATCCTAACAAGGTGTAAATCGGTCCATTAGCAAACAAACTGTGGCCTCTGAGAGGGTATCTTTCTCGCAATCACCTTCGTTGTACTGCTTCTTAACTCGAACCCGTCTGTCATTATTACCACTCTTTGATGGCGTAAATGACGACTTCCTGATTGAGAAGAATCGTGTCCCGGATTCTTCTCTTGCTTCTCTTTGTTGCTGTTCTTGATGAGAGTCCAACGTTGAAGAGCGCTTGGGACGTCGGAGTAGTACTACGGGGACACCCGATACTCTTTTCACAATCTCACTCATAAATTCTTCTACCATTGCACCTGGCATTTTGATTTTCTTTTATGTTACTGCTTGTAAAGGCTCACAATGTTTTTTCTTGGGTTCTATTGAAGAGTGGTAGCTAATGAAGAATGGTATATTGGTTATCAGTAAAAGTGGGCATTTATAGGGAAAATGTGAAGCCAATTATTAGAGGCTCATTATAGGATCAGGCTATTTGAAATAAACGGCTCCAATTGGTTGCAAGAGAGAAGAGAATCAAGAAAATAAAAATATCTTTACAAATTTTTAGAAAAAATGAATAAATATCTTGAAAAAGGTATCTAATATGGGAAATCAGTTAGAACGTTCCCATTTCCCCCCAACTCGCAGGATGATGCTGTGTTCGATTCAAGTATATTCTGAAGGCTAAAAATGCGTTCACGTGGTGGAAGGTGAAATGTTGCTTGTCGTTAGAGTTAAGAGTTGGGAAGCCTATAATGAACCAGCAGACACCAATTTGGACCAGGAACAATATGGCCACGTTACTGGTGTCCCCTACACCTCTATAATGCATCGTACCGTGTTTTAGTAACCAACACTCAAATAATACATGCTCCGAAATTCATCCTTTCGTTGTCCATGGACTTTCCCCGATAAGGCCAAGTTTAACTCAAGTACAAGTGTCAGCTATGAGCTAGCAGGATATATATTGGTGGATAATGATCGCGGATGACAGTTTATATGGGAATTCTCTTCTAGGAATACATTTTAGGAGCAGAATTGCATTTGGAACTTGTTTTCATTATCAAAGCTACACGCAATACATAGCCAACAAACTTACACCATACAAAAATACACGCTGCAAACATGTGTTACATATACTTACTAGGCGACAGATAAATTTAAGGCAGAACACACTGAACACACTATGTACATAAAGACTAGTTTTATTCAGTTTGACATCTAGGGAGAGAAGCAGCACTCCATTACCATGGAAATAGTGGACTCCGAATAGTTTGACTGAAACCGATGAAGAAATTTATCGATAACGTTAAGTGGCATCCCAGCGTATGCTGAAACAGACGTGTCGCCTACATGCGTGCTGTTACTCGATTTTGTAGCAGCGCCTAAGGGCTCATCGACTTTACCTGTCTTCTCACGAAACTTTGCGAACTCAACTGTCCATATATCAATCAACCCAGACATGATTTTTTTTTTTTTTTAACTAGATTTTAATTCCTGAATGAAGAACTTGAATTAAGACTGAGATGCGAAACCATAAGAGAGTACAAGACTATTTATATAATCTGAAGAAGCAGACGGAATACAAAAACTACTGTCATTGGAATCAAGGGGCTAAGCAGACAAGATTCAGCAGCAATGCAAAACCCACAGGTCCTAGATCCCCGGGTGTTGGTTTTGCTTCATGGGACCAACACCAGCACACTTTTTTATCTCAATACCGCTGTTTGGGTCTTGAGAGTCAAAAAGTTATTTTTGAAAAATGAGAATTTATAATGTTGTTTTAGCAATTAGTGGGGCACTTTATGTGATTAACTAAGGTATAAACTGTTTCGTTTCACAAAAACAAACAAAAGGCATCAATGGTTTCTTTAGAACACAGAATTAGTAAATATATACAAAGTATATCACTAAAACTACTAAACTAATGACAGATATACAACAGACTTCAGAGCCTGACCGAAAAGATACAAATTTGCTGTGGGTGAGCACAACCCTTCCCTGTGTAATCAATGTATCTCTTCTTGTTAACTATAAACAAAGGACATCTATACTATTTCACTTCTATGTAGTTTTACTTGGGATCCATGTATGGACTACATCTATGAAGGTAAATGTCCTCAAAAGATGTTATCGTTCTGAGTGAAAACCTAAAGCAGGTTCCACCACAAAACCTTGACACACTACTTTCTAACAATGTAGGAAGTAGCTGTAAGCCTGTAACTGAAGGCGGAATTTTCATTGATTTGGTTTTCATGTTCATCAAGTTCTCCGTCTAAGAAGATACCACTTGAAAAATACAGGCTTCCCAATGACGACGGAGATAAACCAAGAGTGATTCAGCGCTGTCCTCCACCCAACTGTGCAAGGGCATGCTTTCATCTGAGAGCGGATCTCGATTGTGAAAGATGTTTGGACTTCATTCAAGGAAGTATTAGCAAAATGTTGCTTTTTACTCAAGCTCTCCAGATCAACTGCCAAATATTTGCCAGGTCCTCTCAATCTCCGGATACTGGAAAAATTACCCTTCTCCCCATTCCTAGGTATGATAATATGCAAGAGGTTCAAATCCATGGTGTCCAACCTTCATACATGTTACAAAGATTATCCACGCTGGTAGCTTGCTTAAGAAGATAATCCACTTGCTCTGCAATAGTAATTTCCCTACAAAAGGAGCAAATTCAACTTGCTTAAGAAGATAACCAACTTGCTCTGCAATAGCGATTTCCCTACAAAAGAAGAAAATTAAAGATAAAAATAAATAAATCCAACTTGTATGAAATTTCATATACCTGCCCTTTTCAATATCTCGGCCTTCTAGTTTCATATCAACTCGCTTCAGCACTGACAATGCGTACGGGTTTTTACCTAGGGGCAAGAAGAGGAAAAAACATAATAAGAAAAAGTTTCCTTTAAAAAGGTTCTTTAGTGTGCTCCTAAGTTGGAAATAAAGAACAAAATTGTTGATGTGTACAGTCTATGACAGTTAACGAGTTACTTGCAGTAGCAATAAGAATAACTGCTTTCCATATTGAAATAAAAAAAAGCAATAAGCTGAGAGGTATAAGAGAATATAGTCGGGAGGGTTTATATCTTACTCCTAGTAATGCGAGGTGCAGCATCCACAGACGGTGCGAGAGCTTCCCTATTAAAATACTTCCCTTTGACTCGGTTTACGGCAATTGTTTCATCTCCAATATCAATATTCACCTCCTCTGACTTTTCGTTACCTGAAGAATGTTCAGGATCAACATCCGAAATTCCCCCCTCAACCTCCGCCAAAACGTCAGGTTGCTTGTTTTTGACTGGAGTATGTTGTATTAAACTGTCACTGTCAGTGAGCCCTGGATATTGGGATTCTGCCTCTTGATGCGATGAATGTTTGTCGACATTTGAACATCCTGCAACTTCATTGCTACTGAACTCATGATCTGCCTCACCAGCTTCATCATTAACATTTTCAAGAAGACTTGTATCAGCCGAGGTACTCCCAGAATCTGGGTTGCTACTGTAGACGCTATCAGGAGGAGAGATCCATCCTTCACCTTGCAACGAGATTCCACTAACATCCAGATTCTCAGGACTACGGGATTGGCTAGTTAAGGGTGATATATTCATCTCCTTGTTGTCCACAATACCTGCATCATCTGTCAGGTCCGACCTTGAAAAAGAAATATCTTGTGACCTTACTTCCTGGCTTTCTCCTAGACCTTCTAGAGCCTGCAGTGGAAAACAAGACATGAAAAATGAGGCACATCACTGATGTCTGTTCTCTTGGTTACTAGAACGTTCCAAGTTAATAAATGATAGGTGAGGCAGTGACTTTACTTTATGCAAATTGCCTGCGTGCGTGCTTGCAGTTCGAGCTAATTTCATCAACATGGAATGTAAATCCTTCACGGATAAAGTAAGTGATGGTACCAAGGGCTTCAACGATTGACGAACTTCTTTGAGCTTCAAATAGTAGGACTGATATATAGCTTGCCCATGAATGAGAGGAATATCTGTATTGCTCTCTCTGTCCCTAGAAAGAGCATCATTCATGGCAGCTACATCTTTAGATAACACTGATTCAAGAGGCAGAAGTATCACGTTTGCCTGTCAAAGTTTAAAGGCATTCAAACTTTAGAGAGTATATTTGTTAACAAGAGAAGAAAGCAGAGCTCAAAATATCTCCAGAAGACGGATTTATAATAGAGCTTGAACCACCAAGTTCACAATCACATGTAGACTGCTGTACAATTTCCCAACAAATAAACTAGACAACCGCAGAGTGGAATGAAGAGGGAGCACCTTTGACAAATTTGCCATAAGAGCACTGTGTACTGCAGCAGCTTCTTTTCCCAAACTATGAACATCGTGCAGCCCCTCTGTGATTGCCAGAACCTACATAACAAATTAAACCACGCTTATAACCAATTAAGAGAATGCAAAACAGGAAGAGAACATGTCAACAACTAGGATAACACCTCAAGTTTCTAACATGAGCAAATTCCAATTTAAAATCAGAATTGGCCAAGACAAAGCAGTAGTCTCATTGTGGAGAAGCAATGAGCTATCAGATAATAGATGAAGTTATTTCGAACCAGTCTGACTATTGTATTTAAGATCTACTTTTACCTCTTCAAGCATTGAACCACATTCAGATGTCAAAGCTGTATGGCCCCTTGTAATGCGACCAAAAGCAGACAGTGCTGCACTGGCTTGCTGGGCACAATCCCTCATTGCTACAAGTGTGCCTTGCAAATCACCTGGAGGGAAAAGGTCAGCACAGTTGTATCCCATATCCATAAACATAATATACATCTGTATACATATTTGATTAGAAATGCATTTTAAATTCTATCTTCAGATGCTTAGGGATGAACTCTACGCAGTGTATGGACATTATACTTAAGCCTAAAGTTGGCCCTATATCCCCCCCACAATTCGAAATTTTCTTAGATGACAATCCTAATGTATAAACAGGGAAGACTCTCCTAACCAAGACCCCTCACACTAACCAATCTCAAGGAAGAAATCTCTTTATATCATGTATCATGGTCTTCTAGTTAAATGTTGTCACTCGAACTCTTGAATCTACGTCATTAATTTAATTTTATTAAAACCTATAGTGCCTGCTCGGATCTTGGGTATTGAAGGGTAGAATGCATTAACCAGAGAAGTCAATATTATACCTGACGCTGATTTTGCTTTCACAGATACAATAGAAAGTTCATTAGTAGCAGAAAAGAGGCCATTGGCAGCAGCTTCCATACTGCTTTCGGCCAGCTTCCATTCCTGTTCGGCACCTGGCATACAAAAGAGAGAGTCATGTTATTACTTATATTTTGAAACTTGCAAGCGCCCTACATTTTGGGATGAATATTTCATCAAACAACCATGTGGCAAGCATGGATACTCACGAGTAAATGAATGATAAGTAACATCCAATCTCGATATGGTTTTCAGGTACGGTTGCTGCCAGTTTCTTTCATCACCAGCACTCCTATCTGGCATCAGGCAGACACCATCTCGAGATGCTTCAAACTCTAATATGGATGTGCAGACTTTAATGATATCTGATGCCTGCTCTTTTGCTGTCCAGAGCAGCTGCCGTCGCAGCATAAGATGATTATGAAATTCTGGGGGGATTCCTGAACTCTTGACTGAAGTATTTCCACTAGGATTTGGACCACCACAAGCCCACCCCATGGCTCTTTCAAGTTGTCCCTCTGCTGAAACAGAAGTCCTTTCACAAATTTGCAGGCCCTCCACTGATCTGGCAATCGACGAGACTGATGATTTCAAACTTTCCAACAATTTTGATCTGTCGAGGTTTAGAATTATGGGGTATACATTATTATCACTACCAAGAAAATCCTGAGAGAGGTCCCTGTTTTTATGTAGATATGGTACGGAAATATTGTGTGACCATTCCGTCTGAACAATCTCAAAGATTGTCTTACAAAGAGACTCCTTGAGTTCACTCAACTGTCTTGCCATAATGGAAGCTGCTGACCTTGCAGCTCTAGCAGTCTCGTGCGCATTACAGTACTCCTCAAGCATAAGCTGCACCTTCTTCACGGTATCAACTTCCCTTCTTAACTGTTCACGGCCAACTTCTTTTGATCCCTCGGCCAGTTTTTTTAAGTGTTCACTTTCTTTCTCCAAACAAGCCAGAAAAGCAGGACCTACACGTTCTCTTAAGTATTGACCTATATGCTCTTGAAGTTGTGTCTGAAGCTTCTTCTTCAAAACATTGTACAGTTGATCGAACCCAAAACTGTGATCCATAGAAGAAGATATGTCGTGTATGCAAGAATCAAGAAATGCATCCATGATACCCACTTTCCAGATGAAGAAGCAGTGATTGTTTAGTAAACTGGAGAACTTCCAGACCAAGTCTGCTACTGTATAGCCAGAGGTCATCAAATCAACCACATTAGACGACCCATACGAGTAAGAAGGCGAATGGGCACAAGAAGTGGATATAATTTGATCAATAGATTCCAACTCAGAAAAGGGTTCGGCTAATGTAGCCAGAAGGACTTTGCTTCTGAAGGTATGTGGATCAGTTCCTTGTTCATTACTAATTAGAGATAGGAAACAGCGTTCAGAAGAAACCAGTGCATTTCTAACATCAAACTCCCTCCTCACTAAAGATGACGTTCGCTTATCCTTCTGACTCCATGTTTGATGGAGCTCGTCTAACTGTGCTCGACAATCTTCCTCTTGAGATGCAAGCTCTTCTGTTTCTTCCCATGAAAGATGATCTCTACCCTTAAGTGTAGCCTCTTCAAGAGCCAATTGCCTTTCTGTGATGTGACTAACCTTCGCATAGTAGTTCTGTTCAAGCTCTACCAAGGATGCCCTCTCTAATTCGATATCAACACGTTGTTCGAGTGCCATATCAATCGACCCCCGAATTTGTGAAAGGGATCCAAATGCATCCATAACTTCTGAATTGTATGAAACGACTGACCTAATTATCTCGGGAAGAACAACTTCAGTCATTTTTCCAACCAAGATCTTACAAGAGAGTAAAGCAGCCTGGAAAATTGAAGCCCAGTTCCCTTCTGAATAATACTTTGCAGGGTCATTATCTGTACTCAGTACATCCATGTCAATAAAATGTCGAATCTCATTAATGTACCCTGCAACAAGCAAGCACTTCTCTATTTGCTCCTCAAACTCGGAGCAAATGATTCCTGAATCAGATTGCACACTCTCTTCTGCACGTCTCCAGCCGCTTCTTCCACTAAAACTACTCAAGGTTTCGAGAATCTTACCTTTAACTTCAGCATAAAGGCCAGTAGCTGCAAGATGTAGAACAGATAATACTTTTTCCTTCTTCTCTTCAAACTCTTCCTGCAACCTGGGTTCCCTAGTTGTGCCATGTGATACATCATCTTCTCTCCTTGAAAGACCAGCTGACTGCACATACTTTATGAAAGCAGATAAAAGACGATCCTTAGCTTTGGCCTCAGTTTCTGAGCCAAGAGAGTTCACCAGTTCAGAGCACTCTTGCTCGACTTTCTTTATCTCGATAACATATTTCTCCACCATCAGACACAGCTCATCATACCTTCGCTGGACCGAATCAAGAGCATCCCCTTGTGCTTTCACAATTAGGTCAGATGCTTGTCTTCTAGAACGAGAAAGAGTTTCTGATGAAAGTGTACTTAATGATTGCTGGAGAACTTGTGCCCAGCCATGTATCGGACTTGTTGTTATGTAATTCAACGGTAGAGTTCTTTGCAATGCCAGTGCATACGCCTGGAGTGATTTTACTGCACAGGAAAGTCCACTTTCTAAATCGGTTATAAGCTCGGAAACCTCCCTATCCAAATCATTGCATTGTGCCTGTGTTGGCTCAGGGACAATTGTCAATGGGACACTAGTTACCAGGACAGCAGATGTAAGGGATAAAGCCTCTTTCATGCCACTCAACTTCATGCATGCTTGAGCCTCAGGAATTGAACCATTTCGCAAAGCATCAAGAACTCTTCCATGTTGTTCCAGCCATACAGCTGCCTCTTTGGCTTTCTCAGCTGCCGCAGCTTTTGCTTGAGCAAACTCATGAGCCTGCACCTCATAGGAGGCACGTGCTTTCTCTGACTTACATGTTGCCTCTGCAACATTAGACTTTGCAGATGCCTCGTGCAGTACAAGGTTAGATCTCTCTTTGTCAGCACGGTAGAAGATGGCAGAAACAACTTCATATTGGTTAAGAACATCCGAAAACCTCTGGAGTGCAAAAAAAAACACCAATTAAACAGATAAAGATGCAAACACGGTAAAGTATTGAAACAACAAGACAACAATAAGAGAATGCCTACGTACCTCAAGCGCACATTCAATAGCAGGTAAGGTAGACAAAAACAGGTCATGGTGTTCCTGCAAAATAATTAAGAGATTTTAAATAACTGACAACAACTAAATTCGACATAAAAACGGTACAATACACTATGATCACCCAGATGTTTTAGAGCATTGGGTCAAACTGCCAGATGTACCCTTTTTTATAAGCTACTACAAGGGTTAATTATGTGAGGGCAACAAAAACGAATCAGTAGACAGGTTTCATCCGATGTTAAAGTAAGCTTCCAGGGTACTACTTGACTATAGCAGAGAAGTCTGATGAAAGTCTGCTGTACAAACATGTGGCAGCCAACTCATCTGCCACATCATCTACAATGACTACATCTTACATCTTCAGAGACATGTATCTTATTGTATACGAAGATCGATAGTGTCTTTTTGATGGATTTAATGGAACACATTGACACGAGGAACATAATCAAATAGATGTATGTCTTGTAGGAACAGACGTGGATGATCTATCTATCTATATATATATATATATATATATATCTTCGCAAAATTAGTTTGAACCTCAAAGAAAATCAAAAAGGGAATCGCTAGATATTTTACAGATGCCCAATGCTTTGCACAGGGTATGCAGACTTGTTAAATTTTAGTAGAAACTAGAAAGTTATTCTACTGCACCATAGCTTGAAAACCACAGTGGAAAAAGAACAAATTCAAATAAATACCAACATATATCACTCTTTTGAACAATAATAATAATGGTTACCAGAAAATGGAAGCAGCATGAAAGAAGGATATATGCTGACCATGAGCAGTAGATATTAGAGAATGAACCATCAGATCATAGTACAAGTATTTAAAAGACACCATACCTGTAAAGGAACACGGATTTCTTGAACTCGAGATGCAAATAAACTCAAGCTAACTGCCAACTCCATGCCCTTTCTTTCCTCACCACCAATCGCAGCTTCGTCATGGCCATCTCCTCGTGTCCACTCTACTAGTGGATCCCAAACAAACACCTCTAACAACATTAAGATTATGTCTTTGTTCCTCCTCAAGACACTAACAACTGCTTCACAGTTGGATCTAAAGGTCCCCTCAATTCCTGTGAACCCCAAGGCTGCTTCAATCATGTGGGTAAGGCGGAAAGGGACAATCTCTGGAATCTTTAACCTTTGCCCCTTGTCAAAGCAAACATTATAATCTATATGGACAATATCTCCACTATAGAAATCCATTAGAATATTATCCAAATGTCTATCCCCTAGGCCCAGTATGTGTCCAACCATGCTCATGGCTGCTATGCTACCAGAATACCTGAAAATGACAGCAAAAAGAAGAAGGAAAATGATCATTGCCATGCTGTGCAAATTTTCAATTTTGTTGATAACTGACAACTGTCATGAAACTTTCTCAAAAACCACGGGACAACCCGTTCTTTATACAAAAATATTCTGAAAATATTTTGTTTGAGTTGGTAGTTTCAGACTTAGTAATCCCACATTTTAAGATGCATAGGTTGATTGTGCCTTTGACAAATATAATTAAACATACGGAAAGATTCAGAGTACCTCTTTAACTTGGAGCTGAATGCTTTGAATCCTTCACTGGCACACCACATCTCTTGGTGAAGAAGCTGCCTAGGGGTTTCCTTCATAAGATCCAAAAGAACTTTTCTCTTGACTTCATGGGGCCAGTCTCTTCTTGAGATTACTCTCCTTATACCTTTCTCTTTGAGCGCTGGTATAATTTTCCCATAGAACATATCGCTCGGCCGAGGGACAGGTGGAGGAACTGCACTGTGTATCTTGCCAGCACCCATCGCTGACATTTGTGCTGACTGGGCACGGTTCTGCCAAGATTTGAAGACGCTATATATACTTATTACATTGTCAACCCATTGGATAAGACCAGCGCGACCACTAATAGGTGTCACGGAATAATAACGAATGCCAAGTGAACGACTACGTGTATCAGGGGACGAATGCAAAAATCCATTAATAGCTTGCAAGAGCTGCATAATTCTAGCATCAAGACGCAGGTCCTCCCTGCCTTTCAGGAGATATGTATACTTCTGGCCATCTGATCCCAGTATAGCAATTTTCTTAGGTTTAGTCTTGGTAGATAGGATAGTGATTTGTTCAGCAAAAGAAGCAATAGTTACAGTTCTCTGATGATTGACGGTAGAATTCTCAAAAGATTCAGGTGTATTTTGCTTCTCAAGACCAGGCATTGGAACATCAGAGGACGATAGCAGAGACAACTGCGGTGCAACGTCACCCATAATGATTGATGTCTTCCTCTGATAACTTGCTAAAGAAGCTGCAATAGTGTCAAAAGGTCGCCACACATCTCCAAGAGCTGTTGTTGATGCTGGAGGCAACCTAAAGTTTAAAATGGCAGTTTTTAATTGTTCTCCGTACTCCTTATGAAACCATATCTCATGTGGGGTTTCAGGCTTGCGGGAAGTTGAAGCTAGACGACGCTCCAAGGCCACAACAATGGGAGCCATCATCGCGGAGTATTTAGCAGCATTTATCTTGTTCTTTTCACTAAGGCTAAGAGTGAGATTCTCAGCAATCCGCGAAGCTTCCTCCTTCAGCATATTTATGCGCCTTATAACATCTGTTTTAAAAAGGGAATTCAGACAAATAACCAGCGAAGAGAACTCTACAGGTAGGACTGTCAATGGATAAAAATCCTTCGAATATTGGCAATACCGATAAGGTTAAGGTTAAGGATTATCGCATATCCGGTATCCGATAATATCCGTCGGAATTCAAAAATTGCATATCGATAAGGTTAAGGATAAGCTATCGGATATCGGATATTATTCCGATAATTTCCGTTATCTACTCATGATACAAATAATTTCCGATAATTTCCATTAATATTCGATAATTTCCGATAATTTCCGTTAATATTCGATAATTTCCGATATTTAGTTAGGAGAGACGTAATCAAATGGCTAAAGAGTAAACCTAAAGGGAATTAGGTATCGAAAATTTCCGAAAATTTTATGATATAGTTATACACTAACGGTATCAGATATTAACCTAACGGAAACTCCCTTAACGGGTACCGTTATGTTAATAAACGGATATCCGTTACGTTAAGGTTATCGGATATCGGATAACCGTTATGTCGGATATTAACCTAACGGAATCTGGATATTCGAAACGGCTACCGGATATCGAATATCCATTGACAGCCCTATCTACAGGACATAAGCTGGTTGAAGACAACTTTCAAAAAAAGAGTTTATTGACGAGAAAATATTATGGTTAAGCAAAACAAAAAGCCTAAATAGCATAACCCCATAATTTCAAAACGAATGGTGTAAAATACCTGCATGGAGATCTTGGAGTGTGCTAAGCCACAGTTCCTCCCAAAGAACAGTCACATTTCCTAGCTGATTTATCACTAGTTGAACATCCGAAACTAGTTTTGGGTAAAGATTTCCCTGCATTTAACAGAAAACATATCCACAACATTTACTCAGTATTACTGTACAAAAGAACAGTTAAGCAAGTATAAAAATTAAGAAAATATAATAAAGGATGGATACTATACCAAACAACCAAGTATGTGCTCAAGCTCCTCAGGAGGTTCCCCTTCATAAGTATTTATATCGACAAGTGTAGGGTAAACTATGGACCAAGGATATAGCTTTGCTAGCATCATCAACAGGCCCTCAAGTTGCTTTCGAACTACTTGGTCAGGATGAGAACTTAGCCGAGCAAAAAGCTGGGGAATAATTTCCTACAAAAGAAGAAAAGAATGTTACAATAAATTAACCGACTTTCTGTTGTATGGAATATCAGTTGTGTGCAAGTGTCCAACAGTTAATTGGGTCGGGTGAGACACTTTCTGGTTGTACCAAAAGCTCTGGGGTTACTTCCATCAGGGTGGGGGAAAATTTTCTTTCTTTCTTTGCCTAGATACCTGGGCTTGTAGATAGCAGGCCTCTTCTTAAAAGAGGTTCAAAAAATAAATCAGGTTTTGATAGGTACAAGCCGCATCCCAAGAGTCTCACCTGCCAGGGTAATAATGGAACTGTGGAAAGCCCAGCTTCAAGCGTGTCTTTTAACTCCACTCCATAATTGAGAAGAATGTTTAACACATATAGCGTAGCCCTGAGTGTGCAGCTTCCAGACTTTTGTTTCGCAGAATCTAGATCGGGGCTTGCGAACTGACCCTCCCATAGCTTGGAGGATGAATGTGAAAGGTATTGCATAAAACCATGGGCCGCATATCCAAACAGTGAAACCCTTCTGCGCTTCAGCGACCGCCAAACCTCAACCAATTCCTGAACTGAAGATAAAATATCAGCTTCATCTAGGCCAGCATCCACGTGGAGGAAAGACTTCTGCAACTGAGAACTTAGTGCCTTAGCGTGGCTTGCGTCCCCAGCTTCTTCCACTCCGGGTTTTACCTGTGTAACTTCAATAACCTTCACTACCTGCTCAACCAATTCCTTCACAGAATTCTCTTTTTCCAAATCTTCACCAGAATCAGGTGAATCGACCTGCTCTCCACTTGCAACATTCAGACTGTTTACATCTCTTCTTTTCACAAAAACCTTCGTTATTATAGCTTCCACCGTTGTTATCTCTCTGCTGGTCAACTGAAATGTATCAGGTTGAATTTCTGGAAGGAGAGTGGGAAAGGAGCATGACTGAAGAAGGCTATCATGTGGAGCAGAGAGGGAGACTCTAGCTTGGCTGTAACACCAAGAGGCATAAGAAACCCATGCTTTACCCATAGTGGGGCAGAAAAGAGAAGACAGTTTAGTAACTGTGCCCACAATTTCTTCACGAATAAGACTGAAGCTTGGGGGGGGAGGATAGGTTCTGGTTACTGACAGAGACTCCAGATGCACTGTCAGAACAATTACTGAATGTTTTGAGATCTTCATGCATGTTATAAACGACTTTTTCCAAACTTACATCTGCATAATCCCGTCTCAACCAAGTTGAAAGTTTTAAGCATGCCTTAGCCTTCAGATTACTAATGCCAGTGTCAGAAACTGATGTTTCTGGCTCCAACATAAAAGAGTGCAAAAATGACCACAGATTTGTAAAAGCATCTTCAAATTTGTTTCCAGCATACATCAACAGGATGCGCTCATACTGCAAACTCTTCAGAAGCAAGTCATGATGCTTTGAATTGGAGAAACTTGAAAGATGATTGCTGAGATATTGGCTCAGACGGTTTGCCATCATCAAATTACTCTGTTTACGAGCTAAACTTATTAGTTTCTGACAGAATTGCAATGTTGTTGGGGAAGCTGGGTGTACGGCACGATAAATACGAAAAACTTTTAACCACAAATTACAGTCTTGACGAACCCTACTAATTGGAGACTGTGCCACTTGATCAAACAAATGTAGACTTGCTTGATGTTGCTTTGATTCATCTTGGTTTCCACAAAGTTTATAGCCTTCTTCAAACGTGGCGATGCAGTACAACTGGGTAGCATATGGCGCAGTTTCAGTTAAACCATCAAGCGGAAGAACAGATAAGACTTCTTCTAGCATCAACTTGGCCTTTTCTATTTCTTGTTGCACCTTATCTACCTTCCCATCGCTTTGAAGAAGCATTGCTTGCAGAAGCATCTGCTCACTTCTCTGGAGGGCCAGTTTAGGATCAAGTGTGAGCTTACTGCTACTTTTAGGAGTCAAATCAAGGTATGCCCATGCTCCCGCAACATCTCCCTCATCAAACCGGGCTAAGGCATGAAGAGCATTAATTTCATTGCCAGCCGTAGTCAGAGCACCAGAGTAACTCTTCCCAGCATACCTAGCACGAAGTGACTGCAACTCTGACAACCAGGACTCTAGAGACTTCCAATCAGAAAGCGCTGTATAGCTATCTATCAGGCGTGCTATAACAAAATGCACACCATCAGAACCCATGGAACTGAGTACTTCCTCAGTCTGAAGTAGGTGAGTAAAGTAAGCAGCAGACTTTTCATACTGCCCCTGCGCCTGATATACAAGTCCTGTGATCCATGAAAAGGGGCCAATCACTCCACTATGGCCTATAACCTGGTTTTCCTCCGAAAACAAGGATGAAAATGTCACTGAGACCCATTTTTGAAGTCCAATTAAAGCCTCTGGTTCATAGTTCCTGCACAAAGCCAAGGACGCATGGCGTAAAACCCTGAAAATGTCTCCTGCATATCTAGCTCTTAGACTATGGAGATTCTCAGATACCTGAGTCCGAGATTTGTCCTTAAGAGCTGATGTCACATGATTACGAAACTCCTGCAAGCGCAATGCACAAAAATGAAAAGTAGCAGAGTGACAATGCAATGCCAATCCAGCGTTCATCATGGGTTCACATATGCGAGAAAACCACTCCTCACACACCTTCTTATTTGCTCGAAAGAACAAGGAACTCTGCCGCGTAGTACATGCTAAAACAGAAGAGCCCTCATAAGCATTATATACATTTTTCTTTAGTGCTTCGACAAAATCCAACAGTAACCTCATGGGCAACAAGTGAGCGCCAGATGAACCCAAAGTCAGGTTACCATCACTTTGTTCAGTTTCTAGCTGAAGCAAATGTGCTATCTCTAGGAGCATGCGCTCCAAGGCCGCGAAAGTTTGAGTGGGTCCACCAAGGTTAGTTCGGACACGGGTAATGATGCAGTATCTAGCTGCTTCATGTATACACCACCAAACAGCGGCCAGGCTGTTCACAGAGCAAATTTTATTCAGCATGTCACTATCTACATGTATGTCCACCCAAAGACAATCAGCACTGAGAGTTCCAGTTTCTTCCATTTGACTTGGAACAGATTCCTTTGTGGCATGGCATCTATTTATAAGGCGCTGGATCCAAGAAGAAAGGGGCACTTTCCATCTCTGGGAGATGTAACTCAAGATGGAAATAAGTTGCTGTGACTGGATTTGTTGAGGTAACTGCTTGAAAGCAAATACTTTCTTCCAATGCAGGTTCGATCTATTGCCGACCCTGAGAACGCCAGGCCCGGATGAGAAGCTTGTTTCATAATCAATCAGCCCACATGAATAAACTGTAGCAGGCAAGACAAAAGAAAGCACCCTCACAAATGCGTTTTTAGTAGCAACATCTGGATCACCAAGTTTTTCAAGGGCCACTTCTGCAATGGAGGAGAAGCTTCCATAATACACAAGTCTTGCTTGCAGTAAAAGTTCCAAAACATATGCGGCATGAAACCTCACCTTCAGTTCCCGATCTGAAGCTGCATTTAGAACTGCAAAAAGCAAATCACTGCAGGGACCAATATGCTCTTGTGCGCATAAATAATTTACCAATTTTGCATTCTCATACGCAGTTATAACAACCTCGCAGAAGCTGCAAACCCATTTTAGGCCTTCTAGTTTAATTGTCAGAGGAGAAGAAGCCTGAAGAGATTTAACAAGAAGGGAGCTGTACTTCCTCAAGTATTCAACAATCGCAATACAATGTCCATCATTTAGGCCATTTTGATGAAACAGCTTGCCAGCTATCACACCAGTAGAATCTGTCTTGGTTGAGTATTCTGTCATAGCAAACTTGCTTGAGATTTCAACTTTACTGAGCTCACTCAACGTTTTTACAACGCTAACCTGCAGATCCACAAATCCTCGGATAGGAGATTCAAAAGGGTTTAATTTTTCAACAATAAATGATGTCAATTTAATCGACTTCTCTTGGTATGAAAGGGCTATCTTAGGCTGGCTTAACACGCTAACATCACCACCCAAAGGAATACTACATCGCAAAACTTTCAAATCAAATTTAACCATTGCTAATAGCTCATGTGCAGAATATGACTTGGAATTTGTGATGCCACTGACTGAATGTTCACGGTAGCTAATATTTGCAAGCATGACCTTTAACAACTCTAGCTCTTCGATCAAGGACAAAACTCCCTGTTTAGCAACTTCTCCATTTCCATGTTGGAGCAAGAAAAGGTAGGTAGCAGCAGAACTTCCAGTGACAAGGTGACTAGGATGCAAACGCAACTGTGATATAGGTGAACTAAACTGCAGAATTTTCTGAACAGATGATGGATAGACACCTGCTTTTTGGAGAGACAATAACTGAAGATTAGTTTTTAGCATCCCATGAACATGAGCCGATGGAACCTTACAAGAACCGAGAGGTGGTGCGACACTATCATCTCCCAAACTTTGAAACAGGATATCAAAAGCCACTGGATAAAAGTTAGAAAACTTTTCCCCCATAATTTCAGCCAACAGAGTCAAACACCTCCAAGATTCACCAATCCAGTTTGACCACCCAAATTTCTTTCCAACCATAGACAGACACGCTAACAGCTGTGGAAGCATCCTCGTGAGAGGCTCATTAATCTGTTCAAGTAAATTCATTTCTAGCATTTCCGAAGCCGTGACTTGTAAAACTGTCAAAAAACAGGATAACAAAGCAAGCAGTCTACGAAATTGCTGCGGAGTTCCTGGGCTTCCATCTTGAAGCAAAACCTCCATGTCACCTAGGAACTTTGCCAATAGCCCCAACGAAAACTGCAAATTACCCAACCAATGTTTCCTAAACTGCAAAAAGCTATCCATTATAACCAACCTATCAGATTCCGGAAGGTCTGGTATTAATGCCCATCCAAGAAGTAAGTCGATAATATCAAGAAAATGAGGCTGAAAACACCTAGCAAACTTGACCGAAATTAAAGTCAATAAACCCAAAAGCTGATGCAATCTATTCAAGGAGGTTCTCTCATCCTCAAGAAGTTCTTGACATGATTTAAGTATCGGTAAAACATATCTTTCAATTCCAACTGCATCTCCAGCATTAAGAAACTCTCTAAGTGCTTCCAATGCCAATTCAGCATTCCCATCTCCAACGACAACATCTCTAAGCAATGGAAATGCCCAACCTATAAACCTATCAACTAAACCACCATTAATGACATGATGATTTTGTCTTCCATTACTTGCTAAAGGGTTTGGACATAACACAGCACACAATCCCCCATATGCAATTGCAGCACATCGCCTAACTGAATATGACCTAAAATTCAAATTTCAACACATCACTTACCACATTATAATAACGCTAACTACCAAAACTCAATCACTTTAAACACAAATAAACGCAGAATCCAAGCACAGAACAGCTTAAATTCAATCAAAAAAATAATAATAATCAACAAAAAAAAATCTGTAGTACTTACTTGTCTAAGAGAAGTTGAGAGAAACCTTGAAAAAGGAAATTAGAAGAGTGAGAAACAAGTAACGAGTTAGGAGGGTAAAGAATGGTTCGATGAAGTGAGTTAATGGCAGCGAGACGAGCTGAATCGTCTTCTTCAGAAGCTGTGGTTGTGTTGGTGATTTTATTAGGGTTTGTTGATGATGAAGTGTCTTTGGCGAGAGCAACAGAGAGAAGTCCTGCTAATTGTTGTTGTTGATGATGGAGACCTTGCATCTCGCTCTCCCTTTCTCTACTACTCTCTCAGTTTTCCATTGTTGTCTTTTTCTATTTCCCACTTCTTCTTCTTTGTAAATTCTACTCAAAATAATGGCTGATTATTTTGTTTGGAGGACTATTTCCCACGCTCCTGGCGAAAACTTTCCCTGCAGGGGTGCTATGCAAAAAATAAAATAAAGCATAGCTGCTATCTATGCAGATGGTTGCCTTACCTCGCGAGACTGGGGTATACCCAATAAGACAAAATAAGGTTATTATAAAGTAAAACCAAGCTACCCTTTAACCTTGTATTTTTTAAATAGCTAAAATACCCTTGGTTAATTAACATTAAAATTCTGATTAGGTTAATTAATTGAGTTTAGATTAAAAATTTGAAATTATGAATTCAGTAAATTAAACCTTTCATCCCATTTATGATTTCGATTTCGATCAAAAAAAATAGATTTTGAAAATACACAAGGCCGGCAAGGTTATAGTTTGAACAAAATGCCGGCTAAGATTTACCTACAGGTCCACTTTGAATAAGTCGCCGACTTTGGTCCGCTTTGCATCAAAGTGGCTTCAAGATGATCTTCATCGTCGACCTTGCCGACTTTTGTTTTTTGACATACAGAGATGACATAAAAAAAATTGGCCTAAAGGTATTAAAAAAATACCCTTCCGTCTGTTTTTGGCCTAAGGTATTCAAAAATACCCTTCCTACAGTATTTCTACAAGAAGGTATTCCAAAATACCCTTCCGATCGATCATTGGAACAAGCCGGCAAGGTAGTTAGTTGAATATCATGTCGACCTTATAAATGTCGCATCCAGGTATGAAAGGTCGGCATGATATTTAACCTGGAACCGTGTCGGCCCAAAACTCGTATGATTCAAAAAAAAATTCTGTTTTTTTTTTTATCTCTTCATGTATGATTAGAGTGAATAGAGTTTTTGGGAAAATAATTTGAATTTTTTTAGGAAGGATTCAAATTTAAAAGGTTTGGGAGGGGGGGAAATTTGGTCTTTCAATATCATTTAGACACCCCTTAACACACTAGGTTGGATGGCTTTAAATTTGGTATACCCCAATCAAGTCAGGTTGCCTTAACCCTTTTTTTTTCTTTTTTTGTTATATGTGGAAATTATTTTCGGCCAAAGTCTCCCCCGAGTAAGAATGGAGGGAAGAAACAATGGGGATTAGCCGAGTTGGCCAGGGTTGAACTCCCAAGTTATAGGTTAGGTGTTCGATTCCCGTGTCGTCTGAACAAAGGTTCGATTCCCATGTTGTCTAAACAAGAAAATGGCCGGAAAAGTAGGATCGAGAGCTGGAAAATTAGGATCAAGATATAATTGTCGGATCTTCTCCTTTCACTTTTTTAAGAAAAACGTAGAAATATAAAGGTATCTTGAGGATTGCAAGAAAAAAGCTTGAATGAATTATTGATAACAACTTTGACACTGACGGAGGAAAAACAATTAGAGAGACTAAAATTGATAATACTTTTGTTTCTGCAAAGGAGATACTATCACTTTTGTAGAAACGGAGAGAGTATTACATATTGGTTTGACATTCGGGTAAATTTTTGGAAAACCAAGAGTAGAGACCAAACCATTAGACTATGTGATAGAAATACCAAGTTTTTTAATGATACTGCTCAAAATAGGATTGGACTGAACAAAATTGATTATATCCAAAATGTTGGCTTATTGACAAAGTTGAGATTGTTGCTTTACTGGTCATTTTAAGGCTATGACCACCGTTGAAATGATCAGTAATGAGTTTTTAACTTAATTCCTTTTGCCATCTTTGTGTCGATAACAACATTCTTAATGTTATCCCCGTGCCTTTGGAAATCAAAAATGTACTTTTCAGCATGATTGATGACAAAGATCCTGATAGCTTCTCACCAAATTTTTACCAAGCTAATTGGGATGTTGTTGGAAATGATGTTGTTGTTATGGTTCACAAATTTTTCACCTCTGGTTTCCTCCTGAAAGAAATAAACTCTACTTTTTTGTCTCTCACTGTTAAAACTGAAACCCCCACATACTAGCTTACTTTAACAGCCCGTTCGTTTCAAGGAATTGTATTCCTTGAACCGAACGGTGCAAATGAACTCTATGTAATTGGGAATTTTATTTCCTAGGATTCCAATTCCCTCCAAAATGATAGATTTCCATTACATTGGTCCAATGATGCAATGGAATTGGATTCCGGGGTAAAAACAAAGGTAATTGAATTACCTCAACCGAACATAATTTTTGTGGATTGGAATCCAATTGCAAGAATTGGATTATCCCATAATTGAATTCCTAGGATTCTAATTCTCCCAACCGAACGGGCTGTAAGTGCCTTGGACCCATTTCCCTATGTAATATCACCTATAAAATCATTTCCAAACTCCTTGTAACACCCACATTTTTCGCATTCCATACCCTAGGATGTGTCATTTCACGAGACGAAGCTTCATCTCGAGCCTGTGTTTCGAACTCTGGATGCATTGCATCAACTCAAAGTAGTGATGCATCTAACTAGATCGATTTTGATTCTAGTTTGGCTTATCGAAATTAAGAAAGGAATACTCTAGTTAATCATTTTCCTAATGAGATAATTAAGTTAATTCTAACCTTAGTAGACTCAGCAAAGTTAGGGACAGTTACTTTGGGTAATCATGTTCCTGATAAGTAACTAAGATAATTCAGATCTTAGTTCGACTTATTAAATCAAGGGACAATAACTTTGGATTATTGTTTTCCTCATAAGAAGCTGGTAGTTTCAATCTTAGCAGGCTTTTTGGAGATGGTATGTTAGACCTATGATTGGCTCGGACTCTTATAGGTTGTATCGGTTTCTTATGAACTTGTGAAGCTCTTTCAAAATAATTGTTGTATTTTTAGGACATTTGTCATTTTAGTGATAAAAATGGGGAGAAATATATGCAGTATAGAGTAATTCTGATCACTTGAGAAAGCACATCAGTGTTTTAAAGTATATCTCTAACCGAAAAAGAGATAAAGCATCGATTAAGTGTCATGATGTGTAGTATTACATATTACGAAATTGAATAACAATTATGTTCGGATTGAATATATGCATAGTTCATCTTTAGGGATGTAGTGTTTTTATTATTCAGATGCTTCACCAACGGTATTTATTTTTGAATATTTGCATAACATATTGTTATTAAAATTTGGATCAAGCGTATGAAGATAGAATTAAGACATTTTTATGTAATGTAATATCTTCCTCTATTAATTCTTGGATTCTCCGTATATGTAAAGATTTTTGTCACTAAATTTGACAAAGAGGGAAATTGTTAGAGCATTGCTCGGTTGAACCCGTCAAGCGTTGGTATGTCAAGTTTGGTTGTCAACTTTTGTTCAAAAACTCTGAGTCGCTTGAGTCGATTACTAAAGCCAACTTTGTTAGATTGGACTACGAACATATAAATGTTGAGACTTTCTCTAGTTACTTATGAAGATCTGAAGACATATTGAAGACAACGAAGACGTCATCCTTGAATTCGAGGTTAGTAACTACATACTTGACTTGTTCCATTTTTATCTTTTATTTTTTTCAAGTCTTTATTCATTGGAAATATAATATATGAAGTTTGTTTCAATGACTAGTATTGGTAACTTGTTCATTATACAATGACCAAAGTACCATTAAGGAATGATATACAATGGTTGTTTCTAGAAATTATAAGTTTATGGAGTTACGAAGTATAGTTTATCTACGAACTTCATATTCTTGACACTACACTAACTGGTAATTTTTTTTTATTTAGTGTGTTGAACTTTAAGATAAATCTAAACCTTGGAGTTATGCTTGAAAGAAATTTCAGAAACATAGTTTAAGAAAGTGGACTTGAAAAACTTGTTTCGCAGTTGAAATATGGATTCAGGACCAATCATAAGTATATAAACGATCCCATGACCAATCTCTTGTGGCAAGGATCGATGCCAGGATCGATCCTGATAATATCTAACTTGTTTTACATTTTTTATATGTTTGTTATCTTCGGATTTCTGCAGACATTGAGATGTGCACAGGTTAAACTGGAAATATTCATAAGTATCGACATGGTGATTCAACATGTGCCAAACTCTAATATATTAATGTTCAAGTATATTCCTTTGATACTTAAGGAAAAATCCTGAAACCGATTTTTCAACACCTATTTTGATATCGAATTTTATGATTACCAAATCTCACAGGTTTTCATACCTTTATTGTTATATTAGTAAATGTTAGAGCATTGCTCGGTTGAAGCGGTGGTATGTCAAGTTTGGTTGTTATATTTAGTTCTAAAACTCAAAACTTCTTGATTTGTTACTAAAGTCAAATCGTTAGGTTAGACTAGGAACATATAAATATTGAGTTATCTGCTTCTACCTATGTCACTTCACATACTTTCTTGGAGAAACTCATTGATGTTCGTGGATAATTAGATGATTGGGAATATACTAGTGACAATCCCTTCTTAAGTCATATGGGTGAAAAAATGTTGCTCAAACATAACAAGTATTGGGGAGAGTACAAAAAAAATGAATGCTTTATTGTTTGTTGATGTACTCCTCGATCCACGGGAAGAACGTGGGTTGTATGTAATAGTAGAAGACTTGATTGTGAATGATGATACTTGGCAGAAACCAAGACTGGTAAGAAAATTTGGTAGATAAAGTGAGGAAGGATTTTGATGACCTATTTGCAGCTTATAAGTATGAATATTCGGTTGTAGGTAGTGGGTTAGCTTCGTTGGAGCCTATAGTTGAAACTTGTGCTAGTCTAGGGAGTTCGAGTTCTACTTTAACTAGAAAGAAAAAACATAAGGCCCACAGATAAAAGCGTAAAAACCAGCTGTCTACAATGGAGGATTATGATAAATCAGAGGTCGAAAGATATTGAGGGGAACCAATCTACACTCCGACCAAGGACAATAAAAAAATGTTATAAATTTGATATATTGGCTTGCGAGATTTGTGTAATGAAATTAGGATTGATTTCATACCTAGAAGACTATGTTTAACTACATGAGTTTGAGGAAGTAGACTTACAAGATTAGTGTCGTTGTTGAAAGGAACCAAAGGATCTATAGCGGGACCAATCCCTTACTTGGGGATCTATACTAGGACCGATCCCAAATTATGTTTTTAACATAAAAATTTAACCTAAGAATAAATTTTTGGTTTGTCTATTGTACTTTAGGGTTTGTATAGATACCAAAATATATTTGGTTAATATGAAAAGTTCATTACTGCCGACATAATATTTTGAACATGTGATAAGCTCTTATTACTTAATATTCAAGTATTTTCCTTGATACTCAAGGTGAGATCCCAAACCGAAATATTCTATAATTTCCCAGTAATTAAAACATATCTCTGGATATTGTATTACTAAGTATACTTGTATGCTAGCTAATATTTAGTTGCCATCCATGAGATATTTCAATATATTAGTTGGACAACAATTGTTATTTAGTAAAACCCGAAAATTGGTATTTATTGTATATTTTTGCATATTTTCGGATTTGGAAATTCCTTGATGTCCAAACTAACCTGGTCATTATAAATAGTGAAATTTATTTTTCCTACAAGCTCATCCCGAAACACAGTACTTCATTTTACAATTGGTGTGAGGAAATCCCAGAAGTAGCATTCTCGTAATACTCCCTTAAGAGGAAAGTAATCAAATTAGGTGAAATCTCTTATGTGTGTTTCATTTAAAGACTTCTTTGGGATCAAGAAGAAACTAGTAGTATCGTTAGTGGGAAACTAGAATCGTATTGGTATTTTAGTTTTCGATTATTGATTTGATTGACTAACCGTAAATTTGAACTTTGATATCACCTAGTTTGTTTATTCCGTGATCATTCTCCACAAATATAAGGCCAATCGAATTATTGATTGAAGATCGGAAGATAGAAATTGTGATCATCCATTGTTAACAGACTTCGTTCTATGCGTGATCGATCATAAGGGAATCAAGTTGTTTGTGCAGGTATATTGAAAACTCAAGATTTGAGGACTATAATATTTTCTTAATTAGTATTCTGATCTTTGTGATTATAGTTTGTGAACTCTTGATTGATTTAGATCCGACAAGTTTGTTTATCTTTGATAGACTTCCACAACTTGTTGTATAGATTGTTAACTAATGTTTGGTTATTCAAGTAATATTAATCTTAGTTGATCTAAACCGATATAAAAAAGTTTATATTGATTAAACGGAATAACCTTTGTAACTCAATCATATCTCTGATTGACTTGTTGATCTGGGAGATTGATAACATTGTAGCTGAAACATATTACAATCCAAAGGAGTTGAGTGGTAAAAGTCTTCACAACGTGTGAAATAACTTAAGATAGTGTGATCTATCTTAAGATTCACATGGGTAGACCAAATTGGTAGTGGGCGCAGGGATACTGAAGGAACTAAGTACCTTGGAGTTTACTTGCTCTCAATTATACGAAGTTGGTAGTAGTCTTTGTATAGCGGTTTAATCCTGAGAGTATTCAAAACTGGACTAGGTCCCGGGGTTTTTTCATATTTGCCGTTTCTTAGTTAACAAAATCTTGTTGTGTGTTTTTGCTTTACTTTTCACATTATTATTATCATTTTAGTTATAATAAAGTAAACACACTAAGTACGTTAATCTAACACTCGGGTTTGATCCTAATAGACAGGTTTGGTTCGAAAACTATTTTATACACCCAGTGTTTACCTTGTTTAAAATTAATTTCCTTGACAGTACATGTTTGAATTAGATTACATAAGGTGTGTCTTATATAAGTTGATATCGAAAGATTGTGGTGTACTAGGTATCCACGTCATTTCGGTTGGTATCAGAGTAGGCAAACACGATAAGATCTAATAATCCATGTTTGGTGTGATCTTACCTATAAGACGTGAATCAAAGTAAGGTTAAGGAAAAGCGAGGAAAAAACTCAATTAACGTATCACAAGAGGTTGTTAAACCACTCTTTGAATCACATGTTATAAATAGTGATAATGGTTTTTCCTCATCTAAATCAAGCTCGGAATGTTCTCCTGACATTATCTTTGAAAATAAGAGGGTACCAAGTACACCACCAACTTTTTCATTCGGCAACCTATATGAACAAAACCTAATACAATTGCAAGTAAACCAATTTAATGATCCTCGACAATATGTATATAGAGTTTATATCTCCATCTCTTTATAATCAAAAAATCTAGACATTAGAGTGTGTAAACCTGATTTTTTTAGAAGAGTACTTGGACGATCTCATAAATCAATATCCGAAATCAATCTAGTCGTATCCAAATAACTAAATCAGAATTCTTCCAAGTATGAAACTTGTTATCTAACTTTCAAGATACGAATTCTACAAGAACGAGTCTAGTAATCGATCATAGTTAATATGGACGTATCTACTAGAATTGAATACATACTACTTGTTTGATTCCTATTAAAAATATAAACAATATAATATGGACTCAGATCGATATTTTCCAGGTTTAGGCAAAAGAATTATTATAATGATAGTTCAAGGGTTGCCTATCAATACAAAACAAATTTATCTCATGATTGTCCGAATAATTCAAAAAAAAGGTAACGTTGTAAATGCAAAGACAATATCTGATATTTCAAATTGGAGAAAGGTTGTTTCACAAGATATCCAGAAGGAAAACCGTCCTAATGATATGAAGGAGAAAATATATGTTGTGAAACCCATTTATAAATGGGTCCCGAAGTCTACCATACAAGCAACCAAAGAGAAACCAGAAGTCTGTCACAAGAATGACACTCAAATATTTATTGTTGGTGACAATAATTTTGAATGTCTTTTCGATAGACTCAATAAGCACTAGAAGTACCGTGGGTGGGAAACTAAATTGTTATTTCGTTTTTGTTGATTATTAATTGATATTGAAGTAAATCATATAATTGTCTTCTAGATAAGTCTTTGTTTGTTTTTATGGTTATCTTATTCTGATATAAGGCTACTTAAATATCTGAAGATCTGAGTATTGTTGATCCAAGTGATTTTAAATCTGTGGGATAAAATTATTGATTGCAAGGTGTTTGTGGGTAAAAATGACCTACGGGAGTTCCTGGTAAATCTGGTGGAGGAGGCAAGTGCTCGCTGAAGTAGGTGCTCAATGAAGCAAATGTACTACACGAGAGTGCTTTGAGTTCGAGAGACTAATATGTAGGACCCTGGCCTAAACCAAGACAATGGTCATTCCAGGTTCAATTTGTTCACAAAAGGAGGAGACGAGTCGGTCTGTAGGGAGGGAAGCTGAGATTGTATGGAGATCAATGTATATTAATTTGTTGGTGATGTGTTGAAATAGTGTGAAGATGATTCTATGTGTAGACGAGAAAAAACTTCTGAAAGTGTTTGATAACTTGATTGCCATAGGTTTTCTTACGAGTCTTGTTAGTCTTATCAAATCATAGGTTCAGAAACCTATTTATTGCAGTACGTCAATCTCCTGTAAGTGTTGATGGTTGAAGGAAGTGGAAGAATGGGGAAGTGGGAGTTCTTGCAGAAACCACTTCCACGTTGCATGGAAGACTTAGTTGATCGACCATCCATTATTCCATTTTCTCCTTTAACTGCTAGCACGACTTACCACAACTCTCATCGTGGATGTACCTCACATCGCACGTGTTGTAGGCCGCCGGACCAAAACCCTAGTGATATCCTCCCATGTGACATGAATTTATGTCTCATGTGTGAGTCTGTTTTGCATATGTGCGGTCAATATTTAACCTAAGACTATGAGTCATATGAACTGAACAAACGAAGTTCAAGGTTATGATGGATGAAGCATGGAATATTAAAATAGAAATATGTTTTACGAACTATGGATGTTGAATTATGACGCATCATTATGCTAGTTACAGCAGTAATAATAGTCGAATGACATGGATATGGTTTGATGAGATAGATGGATCGATCACATTATGTTGGTGCACTGAGCACTTATGAAAATACCATTATTGAATGATCATAAAAGTTCTTTCTCGATCCATGTGTTATGAGTCAGTCAAATGACGATCGACAGACGAACCAAATATTAGTTAATGAACCAATGAAATACTGATAGCTGGATCAGTATGAAATTCTCATATGTCGATAGCTGAATCAACATGAGAAATACTGCGACTCAAATATTGATAGCCGAACCAATATGAAGAATATTGCTTTAAGCAATTAAATATTGATACTTGAATCAATATTGCCATAAATGGCGGTTCTGAACCTTGTTGGCCGTCACCCATTACTAGCTGAAGAATTTAGGGTATTTGACAGGTTAGAGAAAGTATTGCTAGTCATAGCAACTACTAGATCAATGAATAATTAGTAGTGATACCAAATAAAATATTAATTAAAAATACTGGTAGCTGGACCAAATATTATTTAATTAACTAAAATATTGATTGCTGGATCAATATTAAAAAATTGGTGTTTGAATTTGTTCATAATTATGCTAGACAGAGCATGCAGTTCAAAACCCAAAATCTGATCAATGGATGATCGACTGAGAATCAACCAATGGATGAGATAAGGACCGCCTTTATGGGTGATGGACCGACCATGTAGTATTCAGATGCTAGACTGAGCTTTTACCAAACTCCTTTGCAGGGTAGTTGGTGAAAGGATGATATTATTAAAATTGTGTTTGACTGAGCAATAGGTGGTAGACCCTAACCATGGATAGAGGGGACCGACCAAGGGGTATGAAACCGTCCCTTGGTGGCCGTGGGACCATCTGATGGTGTGTGGATGACCTTACCCATTTGCATGAAGGAGTGTGAATCAAATATGGACTTTGGATGATTAATTAGGTCAGAAATCATCAAAAGGGGCAGGACCGGCTTTTGCAAGCCAAAGGGTCGACCATGACCGGTCATGTTGGAATGCCCTTGTCGCCATACTGTTCGCGGACCAATCCTGGGAATTTTGGTATTTTCGGATGGTCCATCGAGCATTATTTCATCCTTGTATGAAAATTTTGAGTTTGTGGTGGAATAACCACTATTAAAAATATTAAAATATTATTATTTTAATATTTTTCATGATGGTTGCAGGACCATTGATCTGCTAACCACATGGATCATGGATAAGTATGGAAGTTTTAGGAGTTTTGATCGAAATATGAAACCTTGAAAGACCAAAACCCTAAAATAATAATAATTGAGTGGTGAGTTTCTCAGAGAAAGAAAATTGGTTAGGATTTTTTTGCAGCAATTCTTTTTTGTAGCTATTTTGAAAGTTTTAATTTGTTCTTCTTCTTTATAGATTCAATTTGGGTTTTTGAAGAATCGATTTACTCAGTTTGTAGAGAGTGAGCTAGTTGAATCTTGGAGTTGTATTGGTTAGGGTTTGTTTTGTTTGGAAGAGGTATTTCTGTGAAAGAGGGGTTTCTTTGTTCTGATTGATAGTTGTGTGAAATTGAGTTTGAATTAGTGATGGGTATTGTGTTTTGATTACAAGGGAGACGTTTAATCATCTTGTTCTTCACTCTCACAATTCTATTTTGTTACAGGGGTTGTGTTTTTTTCAAACCTTGTGTGTTTGAATTTGAATCCAATGTTTTGATTGCGAGGGAGACATTTAATCATCTTGTTCTTAACTCTCACAATTCAATTTTGTTACAGGAGTTCTGTGATTGTTTTCATGTTCTAGGTTTTTCTTTTGTGTGAGATTAAAGAAGCAAATCAGTGGTGTAGACTTTTGTAAACCAGGTTTCTGAAGTGGGTTTTTTCTTTTGTATGTGATTGACAAAGCAAAATTGAATTTTAGACTTTGAATTGGAGTTTCTGAGTGATTGAATATGAGTTTATTTTTTTGTGTGGATGTTTACCATCTCCTATGAAGGTTAAATTAGTGTTTTGCTGTATGGTATTTTGAGTTTTCATTTGTATTGAAACCTTAAATTCCCATACACTAAACACTAATTTTTATTCTTGAGGTTTGATTCCAACTTTTACTGCTTTCTCTTCATTGCATGGGATAGTTACTACGTTTTCAGGAAGCGATGCCATGCACACGATCCAAATCTTCTTCTTCATCCACGCAGTCCAGAATATCACCATCTGTTGTTCCAGAATCTGATGATACCATGGTTCATAATGCATACCTCCCTGTGAATTCTTCACAGCAAATTGTGTGTAATGATACCGATTCAAACATTTTGAGGACTGCCAAGATGGTGTGAATGGTAGAGGATATGCGGAAAGCTCTATTTTCAAGCATATACAAGACATGCACTTGTCTATTGTTAATGGCACATCTATCTGCAGAGACAGAATTCGCAACGAACTTGGAGTTTACAAGGCATGGGAAAAACTGTTGAAGCACGTGCAAATGTGGTTATGCTTCCCTTGTTTGCAATGGTTCTCATGGAAAAGTCCATGTCGAGACCATGAAGGGGGAACTTTATAAGGACCTTTCAATGGCCGTGGTGCAGATTTTCTGATATATGGTGTCGACAAACCCATACCTCATGTCTCTAACTTACCAGGGCAAGAAGATTCTTCTCAGCCAATTATCTCAGAGCATGAGGAAGACTCTTTAGGATTGTCCGTAGAGATGCTTAATCTGGTTTATCAGAAGTAGATACCAACAATCTCTAGCATTCCTCCATAGTGCCGGCTCAATTTTTCTAGAACCCTAAAAGCAGCTTTAGATAAGGTTTTATCCAGTTCTAATGATTTATCTGTTTGTTTGCAGTTGCTTCTCTTTCCTATGTGCACTCTAAATCTCTACTTTCCTAAAAGCTCCACAGAAGAGAGGTCTGGTAACATGAAGAGATTACAAACAGCCTCAGTTAATAATGCGCTGGAAAAATGGAGAGAACCAAACGGATACGTTACTTTGGTTCATCAGATTCTTCAGGTGCAAAAGGAGAATCAACAAGGAAAAAAGCAAGCATGTACAAGGAAGCATAAATCCAAGGTAGAAGCATGCAGGATAAAGTTAAGCTATGGACACTACAACACTTCCATTCGAATATTATCTTCCAATGGTATAACGCCTTTTAACTCTGACACTTTACATGGTTTGCAACAAAAACATCCTCCTGCACCCCAGCCTTTTTTACCCTCAGATGTTATTATGGATGAGCCTGTTTTGGTAAATAGTAAAGCAGTGCTAGATGCAATTAAGATTTTCCCCAAAGGGACATCCTGCGGTCGAGACGGCCTTAAGGCTCAGCACTTATTGGATGTCTTAAGTGGCCAGGCTGGTGCAGTTTCTGAAGATTTGCTCACATCGATGGTGGGTGTTGTAAATTTATGGTGATCTGGTAGCTGCCCTGCTGTTCTTTGGAAGTATATCGCCAGCGCTCCGCTTACGCCACTGCTCAAGCCTAATAGAGGTCTCTCGGCCTATCGCATTTGGGACAATCTGGAGGAGGTTGTGTTCTAAAATCGTCGCAATGTCAGTTGGAAAGGAAATGGCTAAATACTTGGGGAACTATCAGTTTGGTGTGGGGATATCTTGTGGGGCCGAGAGTATCCTACATGCAACTAACAGAATGCTGGAATTGAAAGGTAAACAAACCAATCTTACAATGATGCTTGTGGATTTTTCAAATGCATTCAATTTGGTTGATAATACAACTCTAATTAGGGAAGTCAGGGCTCGATGTCCTAGTATTTCCAAGTGGGTTGAGTTTTGTTATGCTCAACCCGCTAAATTATAATATAATGACCATGTTCTGTCATTGGCTCAAGGGGTGCAACAAGGTGACCCCCTTGTACCCCTTTTGTTTGCATTAGTTCTGCATCCTCTCGCCTGCAATATTTCTTCTCAATGTAAGTTAGATATGCATGCATGTTATCTCGATGATGGGACTATCATTGGAGACACGTTGGAGGTCGCCAAAGCCCTCGATATTATACGGCATGAAGGTGGATCAAGAGGCCTGCACTTAAACATCCAAAAGACAAAGATCTCCTGGCCTTATGTAGATCCTAGAAGCCATGCAGAAGGGATTTTTCCATCCACCATAGGCAGGCCTATTAAGGGTGTAAAAGTGTTTGGTGGTCCTGTCAGTCTTGACAATCAGTACAGTAGTGATAAGGTAATGCTCAGAGTTGACAAAACCATTTACCTCGTGAACTCAGTTAAGAAATTACAGGATCCATATAGTGAACTATTGCTCTTGCGCAATTGTACAGGGGTGTCAATATTATATTTCACACTTCGGACTACCTCTCCCCAAGTTCTGCAACTAGACATAGATCATTACGATCAACACTTGCTACAATATCTTCAATATCTGATCACAGGAGACGGAGCTGGCTTTGGGCCTCTTCAACAAAGAATGGTTACCTTGCCTATTAGCAGTGGTGACTTTGGTGTTTATACAGTGGCTGATACAAGTCATTACTGCTATTTGGCATCTCATATTCAGACACAACACCTGCAGTCCACCATGTTGAGTTTTGTTGACACATCAATACCGAGTCACAACTACCAACTTGCCCTCAGCAAATATATGCAAACTTGTGGCCTCTCTTCCTTCAATATCAGTTCTACTGCCCCCATCCTATGAAAGCATTGGCGGTACAATTTTTCGACGTTGTTAAGAGAAAATTACCATCTAAGTTTGCAATAACAACTAGAGACGCAGTATTGTGGCAGAGTAATCATATTGTGCACGCAATGGACTTCTTGAAGACCATTCCCATCCCTGGACTTAATTAAATACTTGGTCCGAGATAATTCCGAGCAGTTGCCCAATGCCGGTTAGGTATTCCTTTATTCCCTGAGGTTAATGTTTGCTCATGTTGTGGCCGAGAGATGGATGCTTATGGAGATCATGCTCTTCATTGTGCGAGCGAGGTTGGCCTTAAATTTTGCCACGATTTTGTAAGAGATGTTGTTATGGACATTTGTTACCGAGTAGGTGTTGCAGCTAGGAAGGAGGCTCCTTTAGGCTTCTTATCAGTAGATGACAGTGCCCTTACACCTGCTGACATCCTCGTTTACAATTGGGACAATGGTCGAGACACATGTTTCGACATCAACTTGGTTTCGTATTTTTCTGGTTGGGGAATTCACAATTTTACACTAGGGCGTGCTATCTCTATGGCACTTAGTCATAAGCGCAACAAATATTTAGACAAGTGCACAACTCATGGATACAACTTCTATGCCTTAGCCTTTACTACTTTAGGAGAGCTTGGAGATGACTTTATTGTTTTTTTGAAGAGATTGAAAAATTGCTTAGACAATTATGATGCTAATAACAAAGTAGGAAGTTTACTTTTTCATGGGGTAGGCTTGGCTATCCAGAAAGGTGTCGGTGCACAAATTATTGCCCGATTACCAACTATTTCCGTGTAAAATTTTCTCATAATAATATAATAATATTCATCTTATGGAGTCTGTTAAACAGTTACAAGACCCACAATGTGAACTGTTACTACTTCGTAGTTGTTCTGGTGTTTCAAAACTTTACTTCAATTTGAGAACAACTAATCATTATGCCCTTCAACAGATAAGTTCCTGTTATGACCAGCCTCTAATGCAATTTCTGCAACACATAGTTACATGTGATGGCACAGGGTTTGGACCTCTTCGGCAGCGTATAGAAACTCTTCCTATGCAAGATGGAGGACTTGGTATTTACATGATGGCAGATACAAGTCATTTTTGTTATCTTACTTCTTGTATGCAAATGAGGAATCTGCAAGATACTATTCTCAAACTACAATCCGACTCCAGTCCAAGTCTTGGTTTCCAACAAGCGATGTCTAACTTCATACAGGTTTGTGGTTTGTCTTCCTTCAACATCAACACTATCCCCCCCCCCCCCCCTCGTCCCATGAAAACTTTGGCAATAATTTTGACGTTGTTAAGCATGACATTCCATCCAAATTTTCTATGTCAGACCGTGATGCTATACTTTGGCAATGTAATAAACTTGAACATGCCCAGGATTATATCAAATCGGTACCCATCACTGGGCTTAACCAGTCTTTGGGGGCTCGCCAGTTTAGGACATTTGTATGTTACAGACTTGGTATACCAATTTTTAGTAATGTTGAGTTTTTTGCTTGTTGTAAAAGGAAAATGGATGTATTTAGTGACCATGCACTTCACTGTGCTAGTGAGGTTGGGGTCAAATTCTGACATGATTTTGTCAGAGATGTTGTGGCTGATATTTTATACAAAGCTGGGGTTGCTACTAGGAAAGAGGTTGATTTGGGTTTCATATAGGAGGAGGGTAAAGTTTTGAA
Source organism: Papaver bracteatum (assembly GCA_023529315.1). NCBI lineage: Eukaryota > Viridiplantae > Streptophyta > Magnoliopsida > Ranunculales > Papaveraceae > Papaver > Papaver bracteatum. The sequence goes on along the minus strand of JAJJWX010005418.1, from coordinate 1,291,057 downwards.
GCTTGTGGATTTACTTGTATATAATTGGATGAATAGAAGGGATGTTTGTTTCGATGTTACCGGGGTTTCCCCTTTTTCAGGTTCTAGTGGTCGTGCTTTTTTTCCTAGTGTTGTCATTTTGAGTGCTATTTCATGTAAATGCACAAAATATTTAGATATGTGTTCCACTCATGGTTATAGTTTTGGGGTTCTTGCATTCTCCACCCTTGGTGAACTTGGTAATGACACTGTGGTTTTATTGAAAAGATTGAGAAATTGTATCTCCAATTATTATCCTAATCATAAAATAGGTAACTCTTTGTTTTATAAATTAGGTTTTTCCATTCAGAAAGGTGTGGGGGCACAACTTGTTGCTAGGTTATCATCCACTGATTTTGTATCTTGTATTTGATTCTTTTGTAGTATGTCTTTAAAAAAAATATTATTATAGATTAGGTAAGTTTATTTTTTATAGATTAGGCGTTGCTATTCAGAGAGGAGTTGGGGCTCAGCTTGTAGCCAGGCTTCCAACCAAAAGCTTTGTATGAGAAATAATATTTTTATAAATAAAAAAATAAAATAAATAATAATAATAATAATCAAATAATAATAAGAAGAAGAAGAAGAAGAAGAAGAAGAAGAAGAAGAAGAAGAAGAAGAAGAAGAAGAAGAAGAAGAAGAACGGGCCCTAGCTCAGCTGGTCATCCATGAGGCTCCCCTTGGCAAGGTTACCCATGAGGCTCGCTGGTAGGCTAGCACAGCAACCTGTTCAATTAATGTAGTAGTATGTCGTTGAAGCTTAGCTTGTTAGGCTTCCAACCAGTTTCATGTAATAATATTTACAAACAATTATAATTTAAAAAAAATAAAATAATAATAATAAGAAGAAGAAGAAGAAGAAGAAGAAGAAGAACGGGCCCTAGCTCAGCTGGTCATCCCCGTTCCCCGAAGTTTCATGCGTTCCAGGAGGTCCTAGGTTCAAGTCCCCAATGGCGTAATATTGCAGGAATTAACATGGAAGGTAGTGTTAGTTTGCCCCCCTTGTGACACAATCTCGCCCCCCCTCCCGCTTCGGCTCCCCTTGGCAAGGTTACCCATGAGGCTCGTTGGTAGGCTAGCACAACAACCTGTTCAATTAATGTAGTAGTATGTCGTTGGAGCCTAGCTTGTTAGGCTTCCAACTAGTTTCATGTAATAATATTTATAAAAAATAATAATTAATAATAATAATAATAATAACATGAGGCTCGCTGGTAGGTTAGCACAGCAACCTGTTCAATTAATGTAGTAGTATGTTGTTGGAGCTTAGCTTGTTAGGCTTCCAACTAGTTAATGTAATACTCTTTAGAATTTTATTTTAAAAAATAAAAATAAAAATAAAATACCCATAGTGGGCCAGTGAGTCTTGATCTGCAATACTGTAGTAACCTGGTTCTGAGTAGAGTTGAGAAGCCAGTACAACTAATGAACAATATTAAGAAGTTGCAAGACCCACAAAGTGAATTGCTTCTCTTACGTAGTTGTACAGGTGTGTCCAAGCTATACTTTACGCTTCGTACCACTTTCCATTTAGCCCTACAATCTGCCACAGAACAGTTCGACGAGCATTTGTTTCTATACCTGAGACAACTGGTGGTTGGAGATGGTGCAGTTTTTGGTTTGGTTCAACAGCGCATGACAACTTTACCTATCAAGGATGGATGCTTGGGAGTTTATACTATGACAGACACTGCCAAGTATTGCTATTTGGCTTCATGTGCTCAAACATAGCACCTGCAACACACCATCTTTCAGGTTTCAACATTTTTTGATTCCAGCCCGCGGTATCATCATGCCTTGCAGGTATATACGCAATCTTGTGGTATTTCTCTGTCTGATTTTAACATTAATGTTGTTTCCCTCCATTTTATGAAGTCACTGACGGCTCGATACTTTGATGTGATTAAGGCAGAATTGCCCACCAAATTACCACTATCTACAAGAGACATTGCTCTTTGGAAATGTAACAGAATGAAGCATGCTATGGATTTTCTAAAAGTTGTTCCCATTCATGGGCTTAATCAAGCAGTTGGACCCCGTCAATTTAGTGCAGTTTTTAACTACAGGTTGGGTATACCAATGTTTGAGGAAGATATTTTTTGTTCCTGTTGTAATCGTGCTATGGATAGGTTTGGTGACCATGCTATATATCGCGCCAGTGCAGTCGGTATTAAATTTTGACTGACATGTTTCGTGACGTTTTGGAGGATATTTGTTACAAGCTGGTGTGGCCGCTCGCAAGGAGGTTTCTTTGGGTTTCTTGTTCGACAACACTCATGCTTTAAGGCCGACAGATTTACTCGTCTACAATTGGAAAAATGGTCGGGATATGTGATTTGATATCACGGGTGTCTCGCCATTCACTAGTGCTAGAACTACTTCCTTCACCCCAGGACATGCTATTTTTGCGGCTATTACTCGCAAATGTAATAAATACATAGACAAATGCCTAACACATGGATATGAGTTTGGTGTTTTGGCTTTTTCAACATTTGGTGAATTGGGAGAAGATACTTGCATATTTTTGAGTAGGTTGAAGAATCGTCTTGCTAGTCAAGATGCCAATTCTAAAGTAGGAGATTCTCTTTTTCGTCGTATTGGTATTACTATTCAGAAAGGTGTTGGTGCTCAGCTTGTTGCCAGGATACCAACAAACCCTTTGTAAAAAAAAATTATAATAATAATAAAAATAAAAATAAATAAATAATAAGAACGGGCCCTAGCTCAGCTGGTCATCCCCGTTCCCCAAAGTTTTATGCGTTCCAGGAGGTCCCAGGTTCGAGCCCCCAATGGCGTAATATTGTAGAAATTAACATGGAAGGTAGAGTTAGTTTTCCCCCCTTGAGACACAATCTCACCCCCCCCCCCCCATACGCTTCGGCTCTCTTGTCTAGGTCACCCATGAGGCTCGCTGGTAGGCTAGCACAACAACCTGTTCAATTAATGTAGTAGTATGTTGTTGGATCTTAGATTGTTAGGCTTCCAACTAGTTAATGTAATAATCTTTATCCAATAATAAAATTAAAATAATAATAACCAGGCTGTTGGGCCTAAAAATTTCCAATCAACGGACTTAACCAGGATGTTGGGCCTAGACACTTCTGTGATGTCCTCCAATACTAACTTGGTATACCCCTCTTTGATAGCAACACTCAATGCTCCTGCTGCAATAAACCGATGGACACTTTCAACGACCATGTGTTATATTGTGCCAAAGACGTGGGATCCAAATTCCGACACGACCTCGCTCGGGATGTCTTGGTTGATATATGCTACAAATCCTATATGACAGCGACGAAAGAAGCCCGCATAGGTCTATCCTCCAAATCTATCAAAGACTTAAAACCCGCAGATATTATGGTTTACAATTGGGAGAATGGGAAAGATGTTTATTTGGATGTTACAGTTGTGGCACCATTTACAACTGCGAGAACTCGCAACTTTACACCAGGACATGCTATTTCCGCTATGATTTCATGTAAATGCAATAAATATCTTGATAAATGCACTGCTAATGGATATGGATTTGGAGTTATGCCCTTCACGACATTAGGTGAGTTAGGTGCCGATACTACAGCATTTCAAAAAAGATTGAGGAACTGCCTTATTATCCATGATGCCAATTATAAGATATGTGATTCTCTCTTTCATAGGCTAGGTATTGTTATTCAAAAAGGTGTAGGCACTCGCTCTGTTGCCTTCTACCGAAGTTGTCGATGATGTATAAAACCATTATTTTTATTATTATCAGGGAACTGAAGTTTTGTCTCGATAGGGTTATCGCTAGCCCAGGTAATCTTTTCATGTGGCTACAACTTCTACTTCTTCTTATTTGTACATTAACTCTCTTTAGACCAAAGAGTTCCAATGAGGCAAAGTCAGGCAGTAGAAAGAAGCTGCAAGTTGCAGCAATCAATCAGGCCATTTCGGTGTGGAAAGAGCCTAATGGATGCTCGATTCTGGCGTCGAAACTTTTGCTGCAGCCTATTTGTTTGGGGAATGGGAAGACTGCCTTGAAGAAATAAGGTGATGCGAATATATTGGCTTGCCAGAAGAAGATTAGTTGTGGCCATTACTCGGCTGCAATACAAGTGATTTCTTCATCATGGGTAGCTCCATGCAATGAGAGTACTTATCTTGATTTTCAAGATAAGCATCCATCAGCTCCTCCCCCCGTTGTTCCTTCAGATGATGTGACTGTCGACCCAATTACGGTGGATTCACGGGCTGTTTTGGGAGCTATAAAGAGCTTCCCAAAGGGTACTTCTTGTGGGCGAGATGGTTTACGCGTACAACATTTGGTTGATATTTTGAGTGGGGGATAATTTGCTCGCTTCGATTACTGGGGTAGTCAATCTTTGGTTGGCCGGTAACTGCCCCAATAGCTTAGGTGAGTTCATTTCTAGTACACCTTTGACTCCATTACTTAAACCAGGGGGTGGTATTAGGCCAATTGCGGTTGGCACGGTTTGGCGAAGACTGGTTTCCAAGGTTGCTGCTTTTTCAGTCGGAAAAGACATGACTTCTTATTTAGGCGACTATCTATTTGGAGTTGGTGTTCCTATCGGTGGGGAGAGTATTTTACATGTTGTAAATTGCTTACTGGAGTTGAAAGGTCACTCGGATAAAATGTCAATGCTGATTATTGACTTTTCCAATGCTTTCAACATGGTGATAAGATCTCATCTAATCAAAGAGGTCCGTCTTCACTGTCCAAGTATTTCTCGCCGGGTAGAGTTTTGTTATTTGAGTCCCTTTTAACTCTATTATGACCAATATATCTTGTCATCTGCACTCGGAGTTCAGCAGGGGGACCCCCTTGGTCTCCTGTTCTTTGCATTGACTCTTCATCCTCTTGTGAAGACTATTGCTTCTCGCTGCACACTTGATTTACACGCTTGATACCTTGATGATGGTACCATTATTGCAGATACTCTGGAGGTAGACAAGGCCTTAAGTATAATAGAAGTTGAAGGACCTAGTAGAGGGTTACATCTTAACATTTGATAGTGTTTTCCCCTATGACATTGGAAGGACATCTAATGGCGTTAAGCTTTTGGGCGGACATGTGAGCTTGGTTTAGAACTTCATTGCAATAAAAAAAACTCAAGGACCCTCAGAGCGAGATGATATTACTTCGGAATTGCACTGGTGTGTCTCGTTTATATTTTGCAATGCGTACTACCAATCCAGCAGCCTTGCAAGCATCCACTGATCTTTTTGACGACCATCTACTTAAGTATTTGAGACTCTTAATCACTGTAGATGGTGCATGGTTTGATCCTTTACAGCAGAGATTGGCTACTTTGCCTATCAAAGATGATGGCCTTGTCATCTACAGCATGGCAGAAACCTGTACCTAATGTTTCCTTGCCTCTCAGAATCAGAATACTTCAGTACATAAGACAATTCTAGGTAGTTTATTTTCAACAAACAAAGGCTCTGCTTATCAGTTGGATCTTCAGAACTTTATCCAGGTATGTGGATTACCTCCTTATTTCTATGTCTATGATACTTCCCCCTTTCCATGCACTCCCTGGCAGACACTTATTTTTGTTACAATTAAGAAGCAAATTACAGACCAATTCTCTATGTCTGTAACATATTCTATTTTGTGGAAGTGTAACCGTATCAAGCACGCTCAAGATTATTTATTAGATGTACCAATCAATGGGCTTAATCATTTTATCGGGCCTAGACAGTTTCGAGCCGTACTTTGTTATCGCCTTGTGATAAGCATTTAAATGCTACATTTTATACCCATGTTTATATTATTAGCTAGGACTATGTATTTGGCTAATTGTTGATGGTGGATTTTCATTTAAGGCTAAAATTGTAAAAGCCAAAAAATTATGCTCTAACATCTTGTAAAAGATAAAGCCATTAATAAGTGTTGAATACTTCTTCACTTTACTAATTCACCTAGAATGGAGCATGTGACAACAATCCCATTCTGTGAATTAAATACACGAAATTCATCCAGGTTGGAGCATGTAGCAACAATCCCATATACCCTGTGAATTTACATCATTATTAATTAATGCATAACCAGCCTTGTATTTCCTATACTCATTATCAGTGTGGCATGACGACTGAGTGTTGCTCTTAGCATAGAAACACGAATCTCCAAGCAATATAATGAAAGCATGTACGAAATACCCGTACATGCAACAACTCTCGGTGTACTATACTAGCCCGATTGAGCAACTTTCGGTGTGTTATACTAGCCTGATTGAGTATCCGGATTGTCCGTATTAGTTTGGAAATGATCACGACCATCCAACTCCACCAGCATGATTGGATGGCCTAGATCGATTCCATAACCCCCGAGCAGGTACGGAATATCCGCTGCCGAACCAACGCGGTCCCCACATGGTCGGCCTCCCCAAAAGATTGGCATAGCTTTCCAAAACTTCCAAGCCAGGGAAGCATGGACGGAAAACCCTAAATTAGGGTTTGCGGCATATTACATGTGTTGCAAAACAGTCTCAACCATCCATCTTCGCATGTATATATGGAGGATGTAGATGTAGATTCAAAGGGCCCAGAGCATGTCAATACAATCACCGTGGGCCCACCTACATACATGACCGATCGGTCAGGACCAACCATGGTTGGTCATCCCAATTCGTACTCCCAAACAGAGCATGGCGCACGACCGTGAAACCCAAAATTAGGGTTTTGAACATCACAAGCGTCCATTTTCTCCGGCATGAATGAAGGGTCCAAGATAGATTAAGAAGGTCCGGTCATACCAATATGACCATCGTGGGCCCATATATCCCCTTACCTAATCGTCCAAGGCATACCATGCCCGGTTATCCCAAAACGCACGCCCAAACTAGTGTGGTCACACTTCCCAAATTGCAAACTAATCTCGACCACTCAACTTCGCCAGAAAATTTGAGTGGATTAGATCACGTTTTCATGGGACTGTCAGGTATAGGCGTGAACACCAGCCTACCACCTACACGCCAGACCAATCGGCCAAGACCGACCAAGATTGGTTGTCTTAGAACGCGCGCCTGAAGTTGGCATGATGTGCGGCTTTTGCGGCACCAGTTTTCTGTCGCAAATTGATCTCGACCACTCAACTTCGCCGGAGGAATTTAGTGGCCCAGATCACACTTTCGTGAGACAATTGGGTATGGGCGCCTACGCCGTCATTCCATCTACACGCATGTACGATCGGCCAGCCAAAAATCGTATCCCAAGCTTGGATTCGATCAGGCTGAAGAGTGGTGCTTGCGCACCTCCTCCAAAACCCTAATTTCACCAACGGTCGCAGATGAGTGTCTCAAAGATCATCTTATTCGTCCAACTTCATCGGCTTGGTTATACAGCCCTGGTCAGGAGTTAATTGGTCAGTGCGACGTCATGGTGATCACCACATGTCACTCTACCACACCATGTGGTCGGCCAAGGGAGGACTTGCTTGCGCAACCTCCAAACCATCACATGAAGTAGGCTGGACATGAGGCTATTTTGAGAGCTCAAACATCGATGCTTCATACATGCTGAGTATACTCGATGCAGTACCTGCATAGTATACACACGATACTTCACAAGTATCGACTTCCTGAATAACGCAGTTATTCAATCTAGCATTACATGCTATTTTCTGTGGGTCCCACGATCCACGCCCTCGAGACATCAATCATGTCACAAAATGGGGGATACATACTGGGGTATTGGTCTGGCAGTTTACAGCATGTAGTGCACAATGCGCTATCACAAGAATGTGTCAGGAAGTCATGGACGGTTAGTGATGATGGAAGAAGTGGGCAAGCCTGGTCATGTGACACTAACACATTACTCCACTACTCCATCACTCCACTTTCTCCACTTCCCACGAGATACGAGGTTTAGGCTCAAAGACTTGTATAAATAGGTTCTCCATCCTATTTTTTAAACAAGACAAGACAACGGAGTCAAGTGTTGATATAATCATATTCAAACACCGGAACTGATAGCTTACATCCTGCAAGCCAGTTCATCTTTCTGATACAAGTCATACATAGCCAACACCTTCACAATATCAACACCTTCTTCGCTTCCCTCCCTAAGATCAACCCCATCTCCTTCACTTTGTGACCAAAACAAGTCTGGAACGGCCATTTCTTGGTTTAGGCCGGACTTGCACAAATTGATCTCCTGAATCTACAAGCACTCACCGCGCAGTGCATTTGTTTAGGGTTTATATCCATTCCTCATCCACACACCCCAAATTACCAAAACCAGCAGGAGTAGTTTTCATCCATAAACAATTGGCGACCACAGTGGGAGATTAATCTCTCGGTTGTAAAGTCAATTTCTTCAATACCATTCGATCAATTTTAAGATGGTTGGTCTTAGGACCGCCTCAACAGTCTCGAATCCTGATGGTTCCTCCAACGGAGATACCCCCATTCCCAACGGCGTACCTGACGGCATGATTAGGATATTTCCAACATTAAGCGAATTAGCACGGGTACAGGAGATTCACACGAAGAACATGGAGCTAATCAAAGAAGCGGTAAATGGCATACTTGATATCCTCATCAAGATGATGTCAGATATGAGCATTCCGGAGACCTCTACACCAGAGAATAGTTCCCCTCAGATCAACAGCTTTACTACGAACTAGAGATCAACGGATCAGGAAGCTGCATCTCTAGTGGAAATTGTGTAAACTCTTACACCTCTCTAAGAATCAACGGGCGAAGACGTTTGCTGCAATTAATAAAATAGCTCTGGACATACACCTGACTCCTTCACGTCCGAAAGTCCTAGATGCATCGGAAACATCTGTAAATAATGTTACGTTTATAGAAGACGACATGATGGCAGAGGAAGGTCATAACTGGGCCCTACATGTTATCGCACACATCAAGGGTTCAGAGTTCAGGAGGGCCCTCATCGACACAGGAGAGTCTTCGAACGTGATTACTCTCAAGACTCTCAGGACAGCCAAAGTTGGCCCATGAAAAATTGTACGACATCCCACCACAATGACGGACTTCGAGGGAAACTAGACTAGCACATACGGGTATGTCAATCTAAATTTGTCAGTAAGACCCGTTCGGTCGAAAGTGAAATTTTAAGTCATATAAAAGGAACCGGACTACCATATGATACTAGGGAGACCGTGGCTTTATGACAATAAGGTCATCCCTTCAACGTATCACCAGTGCCTGAAGACCATGCTGAATGAGGAAGTCATACGTATTCCTGCATCATTGTCTCCATATGCGCCAATATGCGGAGTGGAACTGTTTGAGCCAAAAGAACTCCACGGGGAAGGACAGACAAAGTTCTGTGTACCCCACTACCCACATGGGCTTCAATCCAGGAAGAAAACCAACTTGCATCACTGGGGGATAACTACCACGACACACCTTTTCTGACGAGGCATCCATATTTATCCGGTGAAATCTCAACCCATGCCCACGCCAAAAGGGAACGCACTTTCGAGGCAAGTCGTGATCAGAAAGGGGGGACAATATATCGGCGCCGCTGTTAGCAATTAGCAGGAGAGACTGGTACCCAGTCTCTCCGCCAAATTGAATGCTGCAAGAATGACGAAATATAAGAGGAGGTGTTGGACGCTCCGTGATAGCTACAAGACGGCACTAACTCCACAACTGACGAACTCGAGATTGTTAACATCGGGAATGAAGAATCTCCCAGGCCTGTTTCTATCAGTTCGTCTCTGTCTATAGACGAGAATGCGAGTATTGTCCAACTACTCAAGGAGTACTAAGATGTGTTTGCCTAGACATACGAGGAAATGCCAGGTCTACACAAGAAATTGGTAACCCATCACCTTCATGTCATACCTGGATCCAAGCCAGTCAAGCAATCTCCGAGGCAATTCAGACACGAAGTGGAAAAGAAAATCAAGAATGAAATTCAGAAGTTGCTAGCTGCTGGCTTCATCAGAACGAAATTCAGAAGTTGCTAGCTGCTGGCTTCATCAGGCCTATCCATCATCCGACCTAGTTAGCTAATTTGGTCCCGATAAAGAAGAAAAACGGACAGATTCGGTGTTGTGTGGATTTCAGAGACTTGAACAAGTGCTGCCCCAAGGAAAACTTTCCTCTGCCTAACATCGACATGTTAGTAGACGCCACCAACGGACACAACATGTTCTCCTTCATGGAATAAGAAGTGTGGCTCCTGTATTTTGATGGCTCTGCTACCCCTAGCAGTAATACTGGAGGAGTGGGCGTGGTATTAGTCTCTCTAACTGGGGAAGTATTCTTACATTCCTTCAAACTGGACTTCGTATGCACCAACAACTCAGCAGAGTATGAAGCTTTCCTCATAGGGCTATCAATAGCTAAGCAAGCAGGAGTCACGTGTCTGGAGATAAGAGGTGACTCCAAGTTACTGGTAAATCAGATGAATGGAGTATACGCATTGAAGGAAGTAACACTAGCTCTATACCGATCATAAGCGCAAAGGTTACTAAACTATTTTGTCGATGCAACCATAATCCATGTTGGTCGTAGCAACAACAAACACGCCGATTGTCTGGAAACACTGACTTCCAAATTGAAGTTCGAAGATTCGGAAGAAACCCTGATAGTAAAGAGGAGAACCATAGAATCGACATGGCTATCACAATACAAACACACCAAGACTGATGATTGGCGAACTCCGATCATTCAAGATCTCAACAGATCACTCTCCCAAGGAAAGGTCAGTCTAAAAACCATGTAGAACTACTTCATGCTTCATGGTATGCTGTATTATCGAAACCCGATGGTTCTCTGTCAAGATGCCTTGGAGATAACGAAGTACAACTACAGCTGAATCGTGTTCACAATGAAATTTGTGGACAATCACTGGTGATAGCGCTTTACCGACGACTCCAACGTCTAGGCTATTACTGGTCGGAGATGGAGACTCAATCCAGACTACTTCAAAAGTCCTGCTCAAATTTCCAAGCACCGCCACACCAATTGGAAGTTTTTAGTGTGAACTACACTGGGGACTGGAGAGATCCATACATCATATATCTTCGTGATGGAGCAACTTCTGCTAATCAAAAGGATGCCATCAAGATAAAACAAAAGGCCAAGCGGTTCGTATTCCATGAAGGGTCCTGTACCGCAAGAGTTTCAGAGGTAATCTATTAAGATGCCTGGCTGAGGTGGAAATTCCAGTCATTCTGAAAGAAACGCACGAAGGGGAACATCAAGGGAAGAGGAAACTATTTCTCCAGATACACGAGAAATACTATTGGCCGACCATGGAAGATGACGCGGCCGCTTTTGTTCAAAGATGTCACAAATGCCAAATTCATGGGAACCTTGTTCACGCGCCTTCCACCCCTTTGCACTCGATAAGCAGTTCATGGTCATTCTACAGCTGGGGACTGGACATAATCAGGAAAATAAACCCGCCCTCATCGAAGCAGCATGAGTACATCATAACCGCGATAGAATACTTCACCAAATGGGTAGAAGCCATTCCCCTGCGAGGAACTACAGGAGCAACAATTACGGCTTTCATTAAAGAATATATCATTTGTCGTTTTGGTGTACCTAAGCATATTATCACTGATAATGGCACTCCCTTCGCAAATAAACAGGTAGGAGAGTTGCTTGAGGGATATGGCATTAAACAGGTTTTCTCCACCATATACTATCCTCAAGGGAACAGACAAGCTGAAAGTACCAATAAGACGTTGATCTGGATCATCAGTCGAACAATACATGACAATCCTAGGGAATGGCATGACAAGTTACCAATGACGTTGTGGGCATACCGGACATCACCTAGAAGCTCCATTGGAGTTTCCCCATATTCACTTGTTTACGAAGCAGATGTAATTCTCCCGGCAGAGATCAAAATCCCATCAGCCAGGATTGCAGCGGCGACCGGGATCCACTAGGACGAGGATGAAGCCTCTAAATCTAGAATCGCGGAGTTAGACACTTTGTATTTCAGAAGAAACAAAGTGGAAGAACACACTCAGGTGTACAAGAATAGAATTTCCAGGGCATATAACAAAACTGTGAAACCACGTGTTTTCAAAGTGGGAGATTTGGTCTTGAAAACGGCCAAGCACATCCAGCAAGACATGTCCGCACCAAAATTCTCACCAAAATGGGAAGGTCCTTACACAGTCACCAAGGCTTACAATACTGGCTACTACAAGATCATTAAGGTGGACGGAGGTAGGATGGAAGCGGTCATCAATGGAAAATGTCTCAAAGCATATCATGCTTGACCATTGTCCACTCTGTCTCGTGACGCTACTATGCAGGCATTTATTTTCATTACATGTTTGAATCATCAATTATATTCATATAGATGCATTAATGAAAACCCATTTCACCAATCAAAAACCAGTGCAATTTATTTTGCAAAGATGTTCAAAAGAAAAACTTTGACACAGACGTCATTAACAATGAGGGAATACAACTGAATGCGACTTAGAAGAGGCCATCTAGAAGATTATAGTTCCTTGAGAGCATCATCTCCAGTCTAGCTTGATACCTCTATGTCATTTTCTTCAAGTCATATACTGCCTATTCTACCTTCTTTGATTCCGCACCCAGAGCCTTCTCCTCTTCCAAGATAGCTTTCGCAGCAGAAAAAACATTTACGAGGATACCAGCTCGATCAAACTTGATGATATCAAGACGCTGCCCCAAACAACCCACGTTAAACTCCATGGATTCGCATGTAGATACCATATCCTCCCACTTTTCGAGGCTTGATTCGGCAACATTGCGGATAGAAATATTCTCCATCTCAGCAACCATGGGAAGAAGGCAATTTATTGTGGTGACCAAAGAAGATGAACAGTGCCTGACCACATTCCTGGTTGCGATATCTCCATAACTTTGTGTACAAAGGTACAAACTCCTTACGCACTAAGAATCCACCAACGTCTCGGTATCTGGAAGATAAACACTTCATGCGAACATCGAATGAAAGACATGTATTGGGGTATTCATAAGATGAGATACCCAGATCAACATCTTCGAGGTCTGCAGGGGTAGGCGTGTTTGAGTTTGAAGGAAGAGGACTATTTAAGTCGTCATCATCGATAACTGTCACACATGTTCCGGTGGGGTATCTCTGCAAGAAGGACAGGATTATTCACCTGATCGTTATGAGGAACAAGCAACTGATTAGAAAAGGAAAAGAAAACGAACCGGTATGATCTTCTTGACTCGGAGAACACGAGCCGGGGTTTCATCATGAATCTCAGACGTAGGTCGCGCACGCTTTACAGAAGATCCTGGGTGATACGAAGAAGACGATCTACTGTTGCTCGACATGTTGGAGAGATAGAGTTTTCTGCAGAAAAGAAAAAATTTATCGGCAGCTTTGAACCCCGCATACACACTGAGTGAAACCCTAAGGGGGACCGGATCAACTACAACAGAAACTCGTCCGATGAATGAGGTCTCAACGTCGACCAGGTCGTGCTTCTCCTCTAAACCCTAATCAGGACTCCCAGGGAAATGCCTGACGATGTCGAGCTATCCAGTAAATATGCATTCACTTTAGCTTGGTCATTTCAGTATACAAATTTGTCACAATCTCATGCCTACCCCACAATAGTGTAACCATTATGTGCTAGGCAAGGGACTTAATGTTGATGGTGGATTTTTCATTTAAGGCTAAAATTGTAAAAGCTAAAAAATTATGCGCTAACATCTTGTAAAAGATAAAGCCATTAATAAGTGTTGAATACTTCTTCACTTTACTAATTCACCTAGAATGGAGCATGCAACAACAATCCCATTCTGTGAATTAAATACACGAAATTCATCCAGGTTGGAGCATGTAGCAACAATATCATATACCCTGTGAATTTACAGCATTATTAATTAATGCATAACCATCCTTGTATTTCCTGTACTCATTATCATTGCGGCATGACGACTGTCCAATCATTATAATGAAAGCATGTATGAAATACCCGTACAGGCTGCAACTCTCGGTATGCTATACTAGCCCGATTGAGAAACTCTCGGTGTGTTATACTAGCCCGATTGAGTATCCGGACTGTCCGTATCAGTTTGGAAATGATCACGACCATCCAACTCCACCAACATGATTGGATGGCCCAGATCGATTCCATAACCCCCGAGCATGTATGGAATATCCGCTGCCGAACCAACGCGGACCCGGATGGTCGGCCTCCCCAAAAGATTGGCATAGCTTTCTAAAACGTCCAAGCCAGAGAAGCATGGATGGAAAACCCTAAATTAGGGTTTGCGGCACATTACATGTGTCGCAAAACAGTCTCAACCATCCATCTTCGTAGGTATAGATGGAGGGTGTAGATGTAGATTCAAAGGGCCCAGAGCATGTCAACACAATCACCGTGGGCCCACCTTTATACCTGACCGATAGGTCATGACCAACCATGGTTGGTCATCCCAATTCGTACGCCCAAACAGAGCATGACGCACGGTCGTGAAACCCAAAATTTGGGTTTTGAACATCACGAGCGTCCATTTTCTCCGGCACGAATGAAGGGTCCAAGATTAGATTAAGCAGGTCCGGTCATACCAACATGACCACAGTGGGCCCATCTATCCCCTCACCTAATCGTCCAAGGCATACCATGCCTGGTTATCCCAAAATGCACGCCCAAACTAGCGTGGTCACACTTCCAAAAATTGCAAACTAATCTCGACCACTCAACTTCGCCAGACAATTTGAGTGGCTTAGATCACGTTTTCATGGGACAGTCAGGTATAGGCGTGAACACCAGCCTACAACCTACACGCCAGACCAATAGGCCAAGATCGACCAAGATTGGTCATCTTGGAACGCACGCCTGAAGTTGGCACGATGTGCGGCTTTTGTGGCACCAGTTTTCTGTCGCAAATTGATCTCAACCACTCAACTTCGCCGGACGAATTTAGTGGCCCAGATCACACTTTCGTGAGACAATAGGGTATGGGCGCCTACGCTGTCATGCCATCTACACGCATGTACGATCGGTCAGCCAAAAATTGTATCCCAAGCTTGGATTAGATCAGGCTGAAGAGTGGTGCTTGCGCACCTCCTCCAAAACCCTAATTTCATCAACGGTCGCAGATGAGTGTCTCAAAGATCATCTCGTTCGTCCAACTTCACTGGCTTGGTTTTACAGCCCTGGTCAGGAGTTAATTGGTCAATGTGGCGTCATGGTGATCACCACCTATCACTCTACCACACCATGTGGTCGGCCAAGGGAGGACTTGCTTGCGCAACCTCCAAACCATCACATGAAGTAGGCTAGACATGAGGTTATTTTGAGATGCTCAAACAGCGATGCTTCATACATGCTGAGTATACTCGATGTAGTACCTGAATAGTATACACACGATACTTCACAAGTATCGACTTCCTGAATAACGCAGTTATTCAATCTAGCATTACATGCTATTTTCTGTGGGTCCCACGATCCACGCACTCGAGACATCAATCATGTCACAAATTAGGGGATACATACTGGGTATTAGTCTGGCAGTTTACAGCGTGCGGCGCACAATGCGCCATCACACGAACGTGTCAGGAAGTCATGGACGGTTAGTGGTGATGGAAAAAGTGGGCAAGACTGGTCATGTGACACTAACACATTACTCCACTACTCCATCACTCCACTTTCTCCACTTCCCACGAGATACGAGGTTTAGGATAAAAGACTTGTATAAATAGGTTCTCCATCCTATTTTTCAAACAACACAAGACAATAGAGGCAAGTGTTGATATAATCATATTCAAACACCGGAACTGATAGCTTACATCCTGCAAGACAGTTCAGCTTTCTGATACAAGTCATACATAGCCAACACCTTCACAATCTCAACACCTTCTTCGCTTCCCTCCCTAAGATCAACCCCATCTCCTTCACTTTGTGACCGAAACAAGTCTGGAACAGCCATTTCTTGGTTTAGGCCGGACTTGCACTGATTGATCTCCTGAATCTACAAGCACTCACCACGCAGTGCATTTTTTTAGGGTTTAGATTCATTCCTCATCCACACACCCCAAATTACCAAAACCGACAGGAGTAGTTTTCAACCATAAACACTAATGACACCATTTTAGTGTTTTTGCAGAAAGTACAAGCAATTCTGATTATCGGGAGTATAAACGGCCTAAATTACAAGCTAGAGGCGTTTGCTACGAAAATGACCAAGGTCTTTTCACTGCACCAAAGAACACCAAAGAGACCGTGGGCTGTCAAGGTATTGTTGCGTCACTGAGACAACATACGGCCAGAGAGTTAGTGGTTAAATGAAACAAAGAATTGTTTTCTTCGTTAGTGCATGACATGTCAAGAAGCTGTGTCGTAAATTCTTCATGGAATCGACGTAGCCGAAGTAGAGACGATTGAGCTACATTCGATGGAGAAAGCAATTGGCGGCATCAAGTTCTCAACAGAGTTAAGAAATGATGGAATGGAGCTTCTACTCAAACTAATATTTCAGCTGGAGTTATTTTAATTTGTGGAAGAGAGTGCGGCAACAACGAGACATGATGGATGGATCGGTCAAAAGGGTGACTTGCATGGGCTGGTTATCGAATGGAGTATGGGGATAAACTGCATGTGACTCAAATTGGGTATACCCCATTTGCTAAACAGGGATCATCTCTTGGTGACTGAGGTCGAAGTCTCCTCTCATGAATCAGCAACACCGAAGCTGTAAAGAAGAGGACCTGAAGCAATGGATGCGCTGGTTATTGTGGCCATGTTTGTAAAAATGAAGAGAGGCGAATAGAAAGGAATGATGTTGCCGGACGTGAATCGATGTGGATTATCTATGAATGGGTTGTGTTTATATGCGTGTGAGCGAATGGAGATGGCATCTAACTGCTGATACTCGAATGGAGATGGTAGCAAAATCTTGGATCGAAACCGGTGGTGATGAAGCTCGGGCACGAAGAGAGAGTGCAGTCAGCGGTCATTGTACACAGATCATAGACGAATTGAAGAAGCATCAGAGAGAGTAACTCATCATGGCTGAGAAAAATGGGTTCAAGAAGGCAGTGGCCGTTGATTTGTACAGCTGCATGAGAGATGAATGTGCTTAGTAAGTCGAGAAAAGCTGGTGTTGATAGATTCAAGGGTCCGATTGTTTTTAATGGCTGAATATGTGTTGTCGTTGGACGTAAACTGCAACAACAATATCAAAGGAAGTGAGTCTGATGTGGTACATGGTGTTCTCGTTGAGCAGGAGGAAATGGAGAGGAATGCAGAAAGGTTTGGTGCTCGAGTTTAGTCATGAAGTTAAGTTTTGAACGGACAGCATTTGGAGCTAGGTAGCTGAGAATGACTTGAAACGGAGATGCATTGAATCAGCTGTTGTTATGTACAGTGGTGATGAGGTTCAGAAAGAGAGAAGTGTTGCGGCGATTGGAGTTGGTGATGTGGATTGAACTGCAGTTGATTATGGTGATTGAAGACGAAATGAAGCTTCGAATCAGGAGTAATGATGGGTTTTGCTGAAACTTTTGCTGGTGCTCGATTAAGAACAGATTGATTGGAGTTTCCGAAGAAAGTAAGGTAGTGACGGTAGCTAAAAAATTACTTGAGTTGCTGGAGTAGAATATGTCCTGAGTTTATTGGAGATGTCATGGAAGATAGCATGTGTTGCCACAGTGATGTAGATGATTGCAAATACTGTGACAGAGATTGGAATAGATCTGAAAATGGAAAGGGGTGGTGTAGACCCCTGACAGGCCCATCAGCTTGAATTATCTGGAGAGCCTTAGCTACTTCCATTGTGTCGCCAGCAATGGTACCATCATCAAGGTACCATGCGTGAAGGTCAAGAGTGCATGATGCGTATCGTAGGTGCACTCAAATTAAATTACTTATTTCCATACAATTAACTGGTAATATAATGAAAGTAAGGATCGTTCCCACGAAGAGCGGGGAGATTTAGTTGTCAAAAGTGTCACAATGGGGGTTTTTGTTTTAGATTGTAAACAAAGTAAATAAAGCAATTGAAAATAATTAAGTTGCAAGCAATGGAGAGAAATATGATCAGGGAATCCTTCTTCATTACTAAACCGTCATCAAGTTATTATATTCAGCCATTAATACAATTAATCATAGATTATTACCAACCGTGGAATAACAACTAGCTCAGTGCTATTCCCTAAATTCCTTATATCACTGAGTACGGAAGCTCTCAAATACCAGATTCTATTCGTCTAAACCACCTAGTAGTAGCTCACTCAAGGTGTAATTTTTCGAATGCTTTATCTTTTGTGAATTATAGATTGATCCTAGTAGTTAGACTCTTAGCTCAAGGTCCACTTTCTAGTGTTGTTTATACACACAATCGCTACACAGAATCCCTCTGCAAGGTCTTGTGTTCTCTACTTTTGTATGAATTATTCGACTATTACTTATCTCCTAACTCAATACTAGCATTTGATTGAATCAACAAATTAGTTCAGTTGGCCACCTAAACAATCTATCAATTAATCATAAATATTCAATTGGTAAAAACAATCAATAATCATGTGAATAACTTCAAAATAGATTTATATAATAACTCAAATCATTGTCTAGAACTTAGAATTCATCCCCAATCACTAAGAAGTTTAGCTACTCATGGTACTAACAAAACCCATGAGTTTCATATAATAAAATGGTAAAGAAAAAGTTACAGTGATGAATTGCTCCAAAACCCTAGCTTTTTTTTTCCTTGTGTTCTTCTCTCCAAAACTTGATAAAAGACTATAAGATTTTTTTCCTAAAAATATTAGAAGTTCTCTTATATAGGTGTCCCAATTGTAGTTGTGTCCGTGCTCGAATCCCGGTCGAAATAGTGTGCCAAACTTACCAAAAACTAGCCAATAGAATGCCAAAATCGTGTATATAGCAAACCACACGTCCAAATAATCATCATGAGCTCAGTCATGAACAGTGAAGCCCAGCCCAACAATCTTCTTTTTAACTGAAATTGGCTTGTCAGTTGGCTGGAACTGACAACCTAATTTTTCTTCTCTTCCTACGGATGGGATATCCCATCCGAAAGTTCTCTTGGATGTTTCATACATTTTTTCCTTTCTATCACGGCTGGGATATCCCAACCGAGACTTCACTTGTGTTTTACGGCCGAAACTTCTAGCCGATAATCAACTTCCCTTAATATCTCGAGCTTCAACTCCTCTCTGTACAAACTCTATCCTCTACCATGCAGCGCCATTATTCTTTCGATCGTCAGGCTCAACCACCATGCATGCAACCAAACTTCTCGTCATTGCCAACTAACAACAGTGAACTACATCTCGAGTTCTTCCTTATCTTCACCACGGATTCAAGAAACACCAACACAACTCACTCCATGCTTTATCTCGACCATTACTGCCATTTTATGCCTTTGAGTCTCATCACCAATAACCACAACACCAATCCATCTTGATCATCCCTGTTTCGTTACTTCCAACTGCAGCATATTCTTCTACACTCTACTGCTATCGACCATCGCCACCAACAGCTCGAGCTCAAATTATTATCGAGCATCACCAGCTTCTCCGTAACTGCCATGAAACGCGTTGAAGAAGAAGGTGGTGTGCCCTGAGCAAAACAACCGGGTGTTGTTAACAACTTTTAAATTTCTTTCTTCCCCTTTGGAAAATACATGACTATGTTTAGCAGTCCCTTTGAAACATGCCTGCCCCTTAGTATAATGGACACCCCTTAGCCATTTTCTGCGCGCGCGACTTTGCTTGCTTCAAATGCCCATAAAATTTTCATGCGACGTCGGAACGACTTAATTCTTTCGCCGTTGGCTTTGTATTTTTGGCCTCTTCGAGATGATAGCAAGAACTCCTTGATTTGAATGAGTTACACTTGGTCTTTGTCTCTTCTACGCTTGCGGCTAACTTCTTTTATTGCACAATTAAGTGTCAATTCACTTCTTTTGGATAATTCACCTAGCAAAACACAAATAAAGAAAAACAAACGTAATATACAATAATTTGCAAGAAACTAAGGAATTACTAGCATGAATTTGACATAAAATATATGTAAAATATGCACTTAACAAATTCCCCCACACTTGGCTTTTGCTAGTCCTCGAGTAAACTATCTAAAATACAACAACTCCATGTCGGCGAGGATACAGTTACTCTTAGCATAAATAACATGCCTTTAAACCCCTAGGTGTCCCTAGTGGATGAGTTATAGTCTCATGAGGGATTACGAGATATATACCCACAAAACCTACTCCAACTTCAAAGCGTTCTAGCTTCCCAAGCATCCAAAGAGCTATGAGGACATAGAATTTCTACATGCTAGTAATAAGAAGTTAGAAATACCAAAGAACATATTCATTCTTTAATCTTGAGTGAGAAATAACCACACCATAATGAGAGAAACGCGTGTTTGAGAACGATCAATAAGCATTTCGCCTCGACTTCTGCCTCACTTAAAAGGATTTTATGATAATTGCACTCAATAAGACGGCTTTTTTATGGGTCTCACATGTGTGTAGGTAGGAATGAAGAGAGAAATACTACACACGTTGAATGGTGGGAAGGTAACCTTCCGAATTATTTCTGGAGACTCCACAAAATCGTGGAAAACAAAAATATTTTTCTGATGATCTCTAAGAAAGGAAATCAGCCACTATAGCAAGGATGAGAGTACTTACCACCTTCATATCTGATTGCAATGATGAAAGCACCACTCTCACAACATCCAATAGAAACGTCTTCCTTCGGCTCGTCTTCTTCATCTTCTTGGTCTTCGGTCTTCAACTGTTGATGATAAACTCTTGAACTTGTAGAACTTCGACAATTTGTACTATTTTCCTCAATTTCTTGTTGCTTGAATCTTCTTTATATATTTTTCTTCCACATGGCCTTATTGAACAAATAACAACCTAAATGCAAATCTCTTTGTATATATATTTTTATTTTTATTTTTATTTTTATTTTTTAACAAAAAGATTGCAACTACAAAAATATAACAAAATTAAAATAACATGGCCATGAAAGAAGTACTTTACCACTTTGATCTTCACATCTTGTATTGTCTCGTATCATAAACTTCAATAACTCTCATCTTTTAATTTTCTTCGCTCTTGTAAATAAGTCTTCATACTTGGATATAAATTATGCTCCTTATGTGTAAGTCTTCAACATGTATATAAAAATCTGCTCATTGTATGTTGTTTTACTTGGATATGAAATTTCTCTCTTCCTTTAATTGTTGCTTGTAAACCGTAAACGTCTTCAACTTTCCTTGTAGATTTTGATGTCGCTCCCTTGTTGATGATGATGTGTTTCTATGGACCTGTTGTTGGCGAGAGAGAGAATGGTGCCTGCAAATCAAACTACAAGAAGGTGGTTTTCGTCTATAGACGTCACCCTTATGATTGACAAAATTAGCACTCAAGAGATCAAAAATAGTGCTTCTATTGGTGGGAGGTTGGGTAGCTCACCATTCTACCCGGAATTAACGTACGGTGACACACACTCAAAAGAAAGCTCTTTAATCCGCTACAAATAAAATTTGGTCTGGTGCCTTGGTTGATATGAAAATGGGTAGACTCCACTAATGATTGATCAGTAACTATAATAATATATTTCTCCCTGCTCCTAATTTGCATCACCGGCATGATTAAATCCATTATTTAACACTCCAATTCGTAAGAATATTCGAATGTAATTCTCTAACACTTCCAAGTTCAGTTATGTCGGTCAGAATCTCTATGTAAACATACCTAGAAGTATGCTAGTGACTCTAAAATCTCTACAAGTTGAAGGTTTTTTATGCAAAATTTTGAAAAATCTATATGCAAAATACTCCCCCACACTTAAACTTCACATTGTCCTCAATGTGTAAAACCGAAAGTTCTGAATTCTGACGTAACATCAGATAAAACGCAAAAAATGTGCAAATTGGTAAGGAATTTATAAAACCTCCATTCCACAAAAGTTGTTCATCTACGTGTTTTCTACAAAGTTTCAAAAGGGAACAGTGTTTCAATAAACGGTCTGACAGTTATGGTCTCTGAACTGAACTACACACTGTCTGAATTTTTCTGACGAAAAGGTATTCATCATAATTTTCTTCTAAAATAGATTACGGACTCAATGAAATTAAACATGGGGATGCAAATATGATATAAAAAGCTAAGAAAATTAAAATACAAAAGATATAGATACACAACCGATGGGTTGCCTCCCATTTAGCGCTTAGTTTTACGTCCTCAGCCCGACTTGGCATTCTCCTTACTACTCCTCCAGAGGGAGTAAATCTTTAAGCTCTATCTCATCCACATTCACATAAGCGATGTTTTCATAATATGGCTTCAATCTATGGCCGTTGACCAAATAAGTAGTCCCATCTCTAAGACTAGTGATATCAACTGCACCATGAGAATAAACATTAGTAACAACATATGGTCCAATCCATCTGGACCTTAGCGTACCAGGAAATAACTTAAGACGAGAATGAAATAAAAGAACTTTTTGTCCCACAACAAAATTCTTCCGAGAAATCATCTTGTCATGGAAAAGCTTAGTCTTTTCTTTATATATACGAGAACTCTCGTAAGCATCATTACGTATCTCCTCTAGCTCATTGATTTGTAGTTGCCTACGTTTCCCCACTTTATCATACTCCATGTTGCACATCTTTACCGCCCAATAAGCCTTATGCTCAAGTTCAACTGGGAGATGACAAGCTTTGCCATAAACCAACCGATATGGAGACATACCAATCGGTGTCTTATATGTTGTTCTATATGCCCAAAGTGCATCGTTGAGTCTATAAATCCAATCCTTCCGTGTAGTATTAACGGTTTTCTCAAGGATGGACTTAATCTCACGATTTGAAATTTCAGCTTGCCCACTAGTTTGTGGGTGATACAGCGTACCAATCTTGTGTGTAATGTCATACTTCTTGAGAATAGCATGGAAGGATTTCTTGAAGTATGAGCCTCCATCACTGATAACCACTCTTGGTGTACCATGTCTAGAGAAAATATATTCCTTCACAAACTCACAAACAACTTAAGAATCATTAGTAGGGGTGGCTTTAGCTTCCACCCATTTTGAAACATAATCCACAGCAAGAAGTATATAAAATTTTCCATTCGAATTAACAAAAGGACCCATAAAATCAATGCCCCACACATCAAAAATCTCAACAGTGAGAATAGGATTGAGTGGCATTTGATTTTGAGCACCTAGATTGCCCGTTCTTTGACATCTATCACAAGATTTGCAAAAAGCATATGCATCCTCAAATAGGGTTGTCCAATAAAAGCCACTCTCAAGGACTTTGAGAGCGGTACGTTTTGATCCAAAATGACTAACACAAGCATAAGAATGAAAAAAAGATAGAATTGACTGAAATTCAGAGTTTGGTACGCACCTGCGGATAATTTGATCAGCACCATATTTCCACAAGTAGGGCTCATCCCACACATACTGCTTGGCTATTTTCTTAAGTTTTAGCTTTTGAAAATTATACATAGTACTAGGTACTTGCCTTGTAACCAAGTAGTTCACTATATCAGCATACCAAGGTGTTGAATCTTCAATTGAGAAAAGTTGTTCGTCTGGAAAACGACCCTGTAATGGGAGTTCTTCTTCGGAAACAACAAGTCTACTAAGATGATCATCAAATGTATTCTCAACACCTTTCTTATCTCTAATTTATATATTGAATTCTTGCAGCAAAAGAATCCACCGTACGAGTCTTGGCTTAGCCTCCTTCTTTTTAGTGATGCATGATCAGAATATACAATCACATTGGTACCCACCAAATAAGCTCTAAATTTTTCTAATGCAAATATTATAGCCAACAACTCGTTCTCAGTAGTAGAATAATTGATTTGAGCATCGTTTAGGGTCCTTGATGCATAATAAATCACATGTGACTGCTTTTCTACTTTTTGACCCAAAACAGCTCCGACTGCATAATCACTTGCATCACACATTAACTCGAACGGCAAATTCCAGTCAGGTGACTTAATAATTGGTGCAATAGTCAACAATTCCTTAAATTTATTAAAGGAATCTTTGCAATCTTGGTCGAAGTTAAAGGCAGCCTCCTTTTGCAACAATTTGCACATCGGCATTGAGATTTTGGAGAAATCTTTGATAAACCTCCTATAAAAACCTGCATGACCAAGAAACGAGCGAATTTCCCTCACCGAAGTTGGGTATTGTAAGTTCCTAATCAAGTCTATCTTTGCCTTGTCCACTTCGATCCCTTTAGAGGAAACGATGTGGCCAAGTACAATTCCATGGTCTACCATAAAGTGACATTTCTCCCAGTTTAAAACCAAATTAGTGTCTATGCATCTTTTAAGCACAAGTTCAAGATTATTTAAACAAATATCAAATGAATCGCCATAAACACTAAAGTCGTCCATAAATATCACAATGATGTTCTCCACGTAATCAGAAAATATACTAACCATACATCTCTGAAAAGTGGCAGGCGCATTGCAAAGACCAAATGGCATTCTTCTATATGCAAATGTATCGAAATTACAAGTAAAAGTTGTCTTCTCTTGATCCTCTGGTGCAATAACAATTTGATTGTAGCCCGAATAACCATCCAAAAAGCAATAATAAAAATGTCCCGCTAACCTCTCTAACATCTGATCAATGAAAGGCAAAGGAAAGTGATCCTTGCGGGTAGCCGAATTGAGCTTTCTGTAGTCTATGCACACTCGCCATCCTGTTTAAACTCTTGTAGGAACGAGTTCATCATCTTGATTTTTAACAACAGTGACACCTGATTTCTTAGGCACCACTTGCACCAGACTAACCCATTTGCTGTCAGAAATTGGGTAAATCACCCCCACACTCAGTAATTTGAGGATCTCTTTCTTTACGACCTCCATCATTGGTGGGTTAAGCCTACGCTGAGCATCACGTACTGGTTTTACATCATCTTCCATAAGGATTCTATGTATGCACATGGCTGGACTAATGCCTTTGATATCAGCAATTGTCCAACCAATAGCCGTTTTGTGCTCTTTCAGAACCCGAAGAAGGCGTTCTTCTGTATTCTTTGTGAGATTATTTGCAATAATGACTGGAAGCTCTTCCCCATCACCCAAGTAAGCATACTTTAAGTGATCAGGTAGAGGTTTCAGCTCTAATTTAGGTGCATGCACAACAGAAGGTAAAGGAACTTCATCAGTAATAGGTAAAGAGATATGTGAAATATTACCTGTTTTAAATTCTTGTGATGACGTTAAAGCACCACATGTCTCAACAAACTCCCTGGAAATATCAACGTCCAAGTTAGGAATGCCATGGACGTCCAAATCAATGCTATTTTGTAGCACAGATTCAAGTTCATCTTCTTTGTTCAAATCAAACATCTGTTGTGCTAACGAACCAATAACATCAACAGAGAAAGCGGAGTGCACATCACTAGGATAACGCATGGCCTCAAATATGTTGAAGCGTATAACCTCTTTGTCAAATTCTATAGTGAGTATACCATTGTCCACATCAATCTTCGTCTTTGCTGTTTTCATAAACGGTCTCCCAAGAAGTAACGAAGTAGATGAACAATTATCTCCATTATGCATATCCACAATGTAAAAATCAACCAGAAAGATTAACTAATTCACTTGAACTAACACGTCCTCCACGACCCCCTTAGGATATATATTGGACTTGTTTGCCAATTTAATAGTAATCTTCGCCTCTTTCAAAGGTCCAAGATTCAAAGAATCATAAACATCGGCTGACATAACACTTATGGATACTCCCAAATCAAGCAAAGCATACTCAAACCTCTTGGTACCAATAGTGATTGGCACTGTGAAGCCACCAGGATCTTCACACTTTGCAGGCATCTTCTTTAATAGCATAGTTGTTTCATTTTCTCCCACATGAGTAATTTCATTAGCAATCAACCTATCCTTCCTTGTACATAAATCCTTCAAAACCTTAGCATACCTAGGTACGGTTCTGATGGCCTCAATAAATGGGATGTTGATTTGTATCTTGCTGAAAATGTCCATGATATCCTTGTCTTGTGCTTGCTTCTTTGATTTGGCAAAACGACTAGGGAAAGAAGGTGGTGTGGTAAAGGTGGGAACCGTATCATTAGGTTGGCCTTTTGAGGTTGGCTTTTCCTTTGGGACAATTTCCTCCTCTACTTCCTTTTCGATGTCGTTACTAACCCATTTTTGTTGTTGTGGCTCTTCAGTTTGTCTCCCACTTCTTAAAGTCACTGCATTAACATGCTCTCTTGGGTTCACAAAAGGTTGTGATGGAAACTTTGTCGAAGCTTTTGCTTTCATCTGATTCATCTCTGTCGCCATTTGCCCCATCTGAGTTTGTAAATCTTTAATAGCATTATCAGTTTTCAACTGATTTTGATCAGCCTTCTGTTAACTTTGTTGAAACATGGAGATGAGCATGTCCATCTTAGACTCTTCAGTTGGAGGTTTTTGTTGTGATTGGAATTGTTGTTGGAAACCACCTTGTCTCACATATGGATTAGGAGCTGCAGCTTGCTTATTTGCATAACTAAAATTTGGATGATCTTTCCAACCAGGATTATAAGTATTAGAGTAGGGATCATATCTTGGCCTCGGATTAGGAAATATAGCATTTACCTCGGCATCCTCTTCATATGAAGGAACAACTGCAGATGTTATATGTTGTACCATTTTTTCCACATTACTCATTCGTTGATCCATGTGTGAAGAATCTCCCATCTCACTAACTCTTCTAACCACCGATGAATCTCTAGTATAAAATTGCTGCGTATTTGCATCCATGCCCTCAATCAAACTAGTAGCCTCCTCGATAATTTTATTAGCCAGTGCACCACTGCTAGCCACATCAATCAAGTGTCTCTCATGCGGTAGTAACCCCTCATAGAATTGTGTAATGACAAGTTGTGGTGATATCTGATGGTGTGGGCAACTCGCCAAAAATCTCTTGTACCTCTCCCAATAGTCGTACAAAGATTCTCCAGTAACCTACACAGTTCCACTGATTTCCTTACGAATAGCTGCAGCTTTAGAAGCAGGAAAATACTTCTCTAAAAATAGCTTTTTCATTCCGGTCCATGTGGTAATACTTCCGGAAGGGAGATAATATAACCATGATTCTGCTTAGTCCGTTAATGAAAACGGAAAAGCTTGTAGAAAAGTTGTATCATCATCATCATCGCTCTTTTTCATACTTCTTACTGTATTCTGAAACTGCTGCAGGTGTCAATTAGGATCTTCACCCGGTAATCCCTTGAACTTTGGAACCCAATGAAGAAGATTTGACTTAAGTTCTACTGTGTCAGTTAGAGTAATACATAGTGGTTGAGATTCTAAACATGGTGATGTTAGATCTCTCAACGTCTTCCTCTCCGGAGGCGGAGGTGGAGGTGGATCATTCGTACCGCCTACCATTGTTAATGTAAAAGGTTTTTCTTGCAACTTTGGACGTGCTTGTAGTATCATTCCCTTGCGAGTTTCAATTCCTCACCTCTCGTAATTCCAATCCTTCGATGCCAGAGATTAAGTACCTACAAACAAAAATCTAGAAAACAACTAAAAAGAAAATCTAAAAAACAAAATAAAACTAAAAGAAACAACTAAATCTACCGACTGCTCCCGGCAGCGGCGCCAAAATTTGATGCGTATCGTAGGTGCACTCAAATTAAATTACTTATTTCCACATAATTAACTGGTAATATAATGGAAGTAAGGATCGTTCCCACGAAGAGCAGGGAGATTTAGTTGTCAAAAGTGTCACAATGGGGGGTTTTGTTTTAGATTGTAAATAAAGTAAATAAAGCAATTAAAAATAATTAAGTTGCAAGCAATTGAGAGAAATATGATCAGGGAATCCTTCTTCATTATTAAACCGTCATCAAGTTATTATATTCATCCATTAATACAATTAATCACGGATTATTACCAACCGTGGAATAACAACTAGCTCAGTGCTATTCCCTAAATTCCTTATATCACTGAGTACGGAAGCTCTCCAATACCAGATTCTATTCGACTAAACCACCTAGTAGTAGCTCACTCAAGGTATAATTTGTGTTAATGCTTTATATTTTGTGAATTATAGATTGATCCTAGTAGTTAGACTCTTAGCTCAAGGTCCACTTTCTAGTGTTGTTTATACACACAATCGCTACACAGAATCCCTCTGCAAGGTCTTGTGTTCTCTACTTTTGTATGAATTATTCGACAATTACTTATCTCCTAACTCAATACTATCATTTGATTGAATCAACAAATTAGTTCAGTTGGCCACCTAAATAATCTATCAGTTAATCATAAATATTCAATTGGTATAAACAATCAATAATCATGTGAATAACTTCAAAATAGATTTATATAATAACTCATATCATTATCTAGAACTTAGAATTCATCCCCAATCACTAAGAAGTTTAGCTACTCATGGTACTAACAAAACCCATGAGTTTCATATAATAAAATGGTAAAGAAATAGTTACGGTGATGAATTGCTCCAAAACCCTAGCTTTTTTTCCTTGTGTTCTTCTCTCCAAAACTTGATAAAAGATTATAAGATTTTTTTCCCAAAAATATTAGAAGTTCTCTTATATAGGTGTCCCAATTGTAGTTGTGCCCATGCTCGAATCCCGGTCGAAATAGTGTGCCAAACTTACCAAAAACTAGCCAAAAGAATGCCAAAATCGTGTATATAGCAAACCACACGTCCAAATAATCTTCATGGGCTCAGTCATGAACAGTGAAGCCCAGCCCAATGATCTTCTTTTTAACTGAAATTAGCTTGTCAGTTGGCTGGAACTGATAGCCTAATTTTTCTTCTCTTCTTACGTATGGGATATCCCATCCAAAAATTCTCCTGGATGTTTCATACATTTTTTCCTTTCTATCAAGGCTGGGATATCCCAACCGAGACTTCACTTGTGTTTTACGGCCGAAACTTCTAGCCGATAATCAACTTGCATTAATATCTCGAGCTTCAACTCCTCTATGTACAAACTCTATCATCTACCATGCAGCGCTATTATTCTTTCGATCGTCAGGCTCAACCACCATGCATGCAACCAAACTTCTCGTCATTGCTAACTAACAACAGCGAACTACATCTCGAATTCTTCCTTATCTTCACCACAGATTCGAGAAACACCAACACAGCTAACTCCATGCTTTATCTCGACCATTACTGCCATTTTCTGCCATTGAGTCTCATCACCAATAACCACAGCACCAATCCATCTCGATCATCCATGTTTCGTTACTTCCAACTGCAGCATCTTCTTTTACACTCTACTTCTCTCGACCATCGCCACCAACAGCTCGAGCTCAAAGTATTATCTAGCATCACCAACTTCTCCGTAACTGTCGTGAAATGCGTTGAAGAAGAAGGTGGTGTGCCCTGAGCAAAACAACTGGGTGCCGTTAACATATTTTAAATTTCTTCCTTCCCCTTTGTAAAATACATGATTGTGTTTAGCAATCCCTTTGAAACATGCCTTCCCCTTAGTAGAATGGACACCCCTTAGCCATTTTATGCACGCACGACTTTGCTTGCTTTAAATGCCCATAAAATTTTCATGCGACGTCGGAACGACTCCATTCTTTCGTCGTTGGCTTCGTATTTTTTGCCTCTTCGAGATGATAGCAAGAACTCCTTGATTTAAATGAGTTACACTTGGTCTTTGGCTCTTCTACGCTTGCGGCTAACTTCTTTTATTGCACAATTAAGTGTCAATTCACTTCTTTTGGATGATTCACCTAGCAAAACACAAATAAAGAAAAACAAACGTAATATACAATAATTTGCAAGAAACTAAGGAATTACTAGCATGGATTCGACACAATATATATGCAAAATATGCACTTAACAGTGCACTCAGTTGCAAATTTTTTTACAAGTGGATGCAATATAAGTGCAAAAAGTAATGGACCCAATGGATCACCTTGTTGTACACCCTGTGCTGAGGATAAAACTGCATCATTGTAGTAAATCCTAACAGGTTTTGAGTAACAAAACTCTATCCTTCTGGATATGCAATATAATAATAATGTTTGTTTGGATTAAATATATATATATAATGATAATAATAATAAAATAAGGAAAAGAGCAAGGGTCGGCTAGCCGTGTGGGCCCACCCACACGGTTTCTTTATTATTTTCTCTCTCTTCCCTTTCCTTCTTTGATCAAACTTCCAATCCTAGTTCTTACATGTTTTTGGATGCTCCTGTGAGCATTATTACTAAATACACCCGTGCCTCTTATTCGGGGTTTACTTGGGGTGCCCCAAATGCCCGAAGGCGAATATCCATTACTATTCCATGGAATTCAGCTGGGAAAAGCCAAGGATCTGAGTAAATGAATATTAGAGTTTGATCATCATATTTTCTCTAGGAATTAAACTGATGAATACAACACTAGAACTAATTAATTGGTTACTCTGCACTAGCGTGCCGCATGTCTAGGAACATTTAGGCATGATGTGATCAATATCATATATGATTCTGGGTTAAATCAGACACCAGAGATGAATTCTGAATTCAGCAAATGTCAAGAGTCTTTCAGCTTTAATCATGAAATATATGGAATATTACCTCAGAAACCCTAATATCGTTGTCATATATTATTACTATCATGATAACACATATCTGCAATCCACTTCTCTTGTGAAAGGTGAAGATATGAATTTCTTATGATTACGATACCGATCAGAGTTACATAATTTTCTATGTGATTTTACGAATATGACCTTCGTCAAAAATCCACCATCAACACAAGGTTAACAGACTCTATTGTGTGAGATAAATCATTAGTGGAATCAAGTGCATGTTGAATATTAGGAAGATTGAATAATTAAAGGTTTTATGTGTTTCTGATCTTGGCGTGCTTATCTGCTTGACTTGATTGTATGAGACAAACAAGTTGTTTATCTTTGATATATGCAAAGCTTGTAAAGATTGACAAGTTTTTGTTTTGCAAATTTAACTTGTATACCCAAATTATTTCGCAATCATGATCTTGATCAAGGAGTTTTGAATCTGGTTTATTTTATCTTTCTTAGTATTTTGGATCTATACAAAGGATGCTCGACTCTGAATTAATCATATAATATCTTTAACATTGTGGTTGGATTTGAGTGGTTATAAAATAGTTGATTTCTTGCTATTTTTAAGATATCCCAAATGAACTACGTTGTAGAATTTTTTTACAAAGGTAAAGCAACACTTAACAGTGGATTTTGTTAGGTGATTCAATAAGTGTGTTAGCCAGATTGGTTATAGGTGCATGGATACTGAGAAAACTAAGTAACTAATGGTATTTTATTCGTTCTCAACTACACTAAGTTGTGGTAATCAATTTGTATAGTGGCTTAATTATGAGAGTATTCAAAACTAGGCTAGGTCCCGAGCTTTTTCTGCCATGTAATTTTCCTCATTAACAAAATATTGTATGTATGTATTTTTACTTTCTTTCGCATTATAATTATTTTATTTTTATAACTAGAGTATTATACCCGTAAGTTAACAACATCTTGGATCGATCCTTATAATCTGTTGAGTGCTTGGATTCTAGATTATATCCAAGATCACTTTGTTGAAGTAATCTTGATTCGTTAACATCGATAAGATTATACAAGGTGGCTTATAGAGGTTATTGCAAAAGAATTGATGGTGTACTTCTTTTCATTATCCTAGCTAGTATTTTGCTAGAAGAGCATGTTTTTCTTCCTCCGACGGTTACGATGTTGTTAATACCTAAAATTTGGTTCTAGGGTAAACAATGTACCGTTGAAGTACTTTCTTTAGGTTCTAGGATTAAAATCGTACAAAATGAGCCTAAGAGATAATTGATGTTCACGTTTTGCTTCGGTTACAAGGAGAGAAGATGGGTTGATCTTATAAATATGTCTTTGATGCAGGTTCAGAGGAGATTTTACAAGTTTTTCCCTTGTTAAAAAGACACCTTCAACAGATGTTCAAAATTCAGACAAAGCTAGTAAAGGGTAACAATCGTTAAGAAATTGCATACAGGAAAATTAGACCAAATTTCTCGAGTATGAGAAGTTGTTGAAGACATTAAAGTACAGTTCCTGATCTCTATGTAGTATTATCGAGTACAATGATCAACTTAGACGACTACTTATAGGGAGACGTAGAATCTATAATACTTTGGGTATTGGACATTTTGGACTTTTACGTTTTGTATTCTTTTTCTTTAATCAAGTTTTTTTTTTCTTATTAAGTTTTTCTTGTCAAGGTTTTAATGAGGCATTTGAATTCAGTGATTGAAAAAGTGGGGGTCTAACAACCACACCCAATATTTCGTTTAGGCAATCTATATGGACAAACTCCAATAAAATTCCAAGAGAATCAACTAGACAGTCAGACTCAATCAATGTAAATATATCCAAGGGTTGTATCTCTATTTCTCAATGTAATCATCAAATCAAACAGATAAAATCCGTGAGCCTGATTATTATGAGAAATGATAGGTGTAGAATACACCGTATTTACTATCCATAGAGTTTATGCTTTCTTTGCTATTTTTCTTGTAAATTATGTATTTTACGCGTGTTTTTGAGTTATTAGGTACCCTAGAGTCGCATGGAGGAAAAGAAGAAGAAATCATCCAATTTAAGCAAAAAGGGTGTAATTGTCATTTTCCAGGTAAACACTATCGGGATACGAGCCACGGTTAAGGGGCAACTCACTCAGAGGAGTATTAAAAACAGCCAGTTAGTGTTAAGGGGTGACTCTATTTGGAGAAATACTAATTACAGTCAAGCTAAGGTTAAGGGATAGCCAGTTTGTTACTCAGGGCACCATCTGGGTGGCCCTTATCTAAACTATTGGGTGTCGTAATTTGTTGGGCGTCCTAATTTGTTGGGCGTTTTAATCCTGCCCAAAATCATTGGCTAAACCTAAAATTGAGTTATCTCAATTATTTTGCATCTGAAAGAAAGAAGATAAGAGAGGTGAGAAAAAGCAGCTTTTGCTATTGTCTCCGAGAAACAGGTCGAGGGATTGAGAGAAGAAGTTAACGACTGATGAGAGTTCGAGTGGAATTGTGAAGGAGATCAAGAACGGAGAGAGTTGTGATGGTTCTTCTGTTAAATACGAAGGTTGATTAGGGTTCGATTTGATAATTGACAGAGAAGAAGGTGCAGTTTGTGTTGGGTTGATTCGAATTGAAATTAAGTATTGTTGTAATGGATATGAGAAGCTGCTAATTAAATTTGAGGATGAAATTATAGTGATGAGATGATGGCTGCTGTTGAATTGGAGATGTAGAAGATGGGTTCAGATCGAGAAATTCAATGAGGAAAGAGTGACCTAGTTGATGGTGTTAGCAAATTGGGTTGCAGGCGAGTTTGAATGGGTTTTGATGGGTCGATTTATGAACATAGAATATGCAGGTGGTACTGGTTCATTGGAGCTGAGATGGGTCTGTTGGGAAGAAACTAGTTGGTACTGATAAACTCAAAGATGAATGGTACTTGTGTAGTTCAGGAATAGAGGAAGAAATCGAAGTGGGTTTGTATCAGATGGGGTTGATGGAGTGAATGACATGGCTTGAAGTGAATTGGTGATGCTGGTATGAAGGGAATGGGTGCAGTATTAGTAGATTTGAAATTGAAGATGCTGCTGCTTTATAAGGACTGATGTTTGAAATGTTAGATGTATGATTAGGCTTGTCACATGTGAAGAAATAATGGCCTGAAAAATTGGCCGGAAATTCCCTGTAAACAACCAGAACTCGGCCGGTTTTCCACTCCGGCGAGTTGACTCAGTACCGGTGATGACCGATCCAGACGATCCCGGTGACTGATCCAGAACGAGTTCGAAGAGCCGATCCGACCCAGCGAATCAGCCGACTAAGCTCTGACTAAGACAGCTGATTGAGCTGACTCTTCTTCCTTTGACTGAATTTTGACTAACGGGTTGACTTGTTTGACCGTTAGTCCTAACGGTGGACTGGCGGAATATTCCGTCGACTGATAGAATTTTCAGGTGGCCGACGGTGACGAATTCCGGCCAACTTCCGGCCAAAAACCCAGTTTTCCGGTGAGCCAAAATTACAAAATTTTGTATGGACTTCTCTCATGTGTGTGAAGACTTATAATTGGGAATTGGATGAAAACTTGGAAGTTTTGGAGAATTGGACTAGAAATTGGAATATGGCTCAAATTGGGAAAGTGGTGTTCTTATGGAATGTGGATTCTTTTCCTACAAAGATATGGAGAGTATTGAAACCTATAAATAAAGGAGTTCTCTACAACTTTTACACACATCTACTTTGGGGAAGGAGTTAAAGTGCACAAGGATTGGAGGAAGGAGCAACCATCATCTTTTCAATAAGTTTTTCTTTCTTCCTTAATTATTATTATTATTGTGTGAACTTCAAACTATGAGTAGCTAATTTTCTTATTGATTGAGGATGAATTCCTAGTTCTTAATATATGATTTGAGTTTTGTTTCAATTCTACTTTGAAGTTTTTCATATGATTATTGTTTGTTTTTACTAATATGAATGTTTATGATTGATTGATAGGTTGTATAGAGTGCACGCTAAATTGATTTGTTAATTTGATCTAAAGCTAGTGGAAGTTAGGGAATACGTAATAGTTTCTTGACTCTTTACACAAGTAGAAAACACAAGACCTTGCGGAGGGATTCCATGGAGCAATTGTGTGTGAAAACAACGCTAGAAAGTGGACCAAGCGAACCGAGTCTAACTACTAGTACTAAATCTAAGTTCATAAATCTTAATGCGTTCGGGGAATTACATCTTGTAAGCGAACCTCAAGGTGGTTCTTTTGAATAAAATCTGATAACTAAGCGAACCTGTTACTCAGTGAAATAAGGAATTTTGGGGTTAGCTAAGCGAACCTGCTATCCTACGGTTGGTGATAATCTATGACTAATAAAAAGTGGAAAAGAACATAACTTTAATCATTGTTTTGCAGCGAAGAAGGATTCCTTGATCTATTTTCTCTTATTGATTTCAACTTACACTTTTGATTGCTTTATTTACTTCCTTTTACTTTATAAATTCTAGAACCAATACCCCCCCCCCCCCTTTTGTGACATTATAAGACAACTATAATCTCTTGCTCCTCGTGGGATCGATCTTGACTACCCTATATTACTTGTTAATTAGGTAGTAAAATATTAATTAATTTGTTGTGGTTACGACACGCATCAAATTTTGGCGCCGTTTCCGGGGAGCAACGGACGATTTTAGTTGTTTTTATTTTTCTTTTTGCTTTATTTTTGCTTTATTTTTGCTTTGTTAGATTCTATTATCGTATCTAACTTAGTTTTGTGAATCTTGTTTTAGGTATTATATCTTTGGTGAATGCTTAAAAAGGGAGGACCGAGTCCAATACGTCTTCGATCTGGCACTCAACTAAAGGATTTAATTCGAGCGATTAATACTCCGCTTCCTCGTTCTACATCTAGTAAGTTCGCAGATTCGTACATAGAAGAAGCAATGGGTGATCGTATACTCAAGGACCTAGCTTATCACAAGCTCGATACATAACAATGGTGTATCCAAACTAACTCAACTTTCGAGATCAAGCCGGGGTTGATTAGAGAATTACCAAAGTTTCATGGCATGGTGAATGAAGACCCAAACAAATATCTTATGGACTTCAATACCATAGTCATGGCCATGCTTCCACAGGATATTAATGCGGATGGAGCAAAGTTGAAAGCTTTTCCGTTCTCTTTGGCGGGCAATGCTAAGGAATGGTTGTACTATTTTCCTTTCGGAAGTATTACAACATGGAATGGGATGAAGAAAATTTTCCTCGAGAGATATTTTCCCACATCAAAAGCTACTCAAATTCGCAAGGAGATTTGTGGGATGAAACAACATGTGGGAGAGTCATTATATGAATGTTGGGACCGGTACAAGAGATTGGTGGAAAGTTGTCCACACCATCAATTTAGTGACGCCATGATAATCCAATACTTCTATGAAGGTCTCCAAACAAGTGATAGATATCTTCTTGACGCCGCCGGTGGTGGTGCACTAGTGAACAAGACGGTGGCCGAAGCTACCGAGTTGATTGAAAGTATGGCGGCAAACTCGCAAAAATTCTATGCAAGAGGTGAACCAATGGTTAAGTTGGTGCATGAAGTTAGTGACTCGTCTTCACAATCCGATCACCGGTTAAACAACATAGAGAGGGTAGTGCAACGATTGGCCGCGGTAATTATTCCGGATGATGAAACCGAACAAGTAAATGCTTTATATCCAAATCAAAGGCCAAGGTACGATCCATACTCAAATACTTACAATCCCGGTTGGAAGGATCATCCCAACTTTAGCTATGCAAACAAGAAAGTGGCGGATCCTAATCCATATGCGCAACAAGGTGGATTCCAACAATCACGTTTCCAACCTCAACAACAACAATTCCAACCACAACAAGTCAAGGAGCAAGATTCTTCGAATGATGATAAGTTGAATGTGATAATGCAAAGCATGCAAGGTCTCACTTCTATGTTACAACAAAACCAACAAAAGATCGATTCGACAATCAAAGCTTTGGAACAAAGGACCGGTTCGGCAATCAAGGATTTACAAACTCAAATAGGATAATTGGCGACCGATATGAACTTAATGAAAGCTCAAACATCCACAAAGCTTCCTTCACAACCATTTTTGAACCCAAGAGAGAATGTTAATGCGGTTACTTTACGAAGTGGAAGACAAGTAGAGAGTCCAAGTCATCATGAAGAAGCTAGTGAAGAGGTAGTCAAAGACAAGGAGGAAGCCATACCAAAGGAGAATTCAACACCAACCGCCCAATCCAAGGAACCGGTTCCTACTTTTACTACTCCACCTCATTTTACTAGTCGTTTTGCTAAGTCCAAGAAGGAAGCTCAAGACAAGGCACTCATGGATATCTTCAAGAAGATAGAAATCAACATCCCCTTCATCGAAGCCATCAAGAAAATGCCAAGGTATGCTAAGTTCATGAAGGAATTATGCACAAAGAAGGATAGGTTCCTTGATAATGAAATTACTAAAGTTGGCGAGAGTGCGTCAGCTATGCTTTTGAAGAAGATGCCTACAAAGTGCATGGATCCCGGTGGTTTCACGGTGCCAATTACTATTGGTAAGAAAAGGTTTGAACATGCTTTACTTGATTTGGGAGCTTCCATTAGTGTGATGTCGGCCGATATATATGACTCCTTGAATCTTGGACCATTGAAAGAGACAAGAGTTATTATCCAATTAGAAAACAAGTCTAACATTTATCCAAAGGGACTTGTAGAAGACGTTCTAGTGCAAGTGAATGAGTTAATTTTTCCGGTGGATTTCTTTGTGGTGGATATGGACAACAATGAGAATCGGTCGTCTACTTCTCTACTTCTTGGGAGGCCATTTATGAAGACCGCAAAGACGAAGATTGATGTTGATAAGGGTACACTCACTATGGAATTCGACAAGGAAATAATACACTTTAACATATTCGAAGCCATGCGCTACTCAAGTGACGTGCATTCCGCTTACTCCATTGATGTGGTTGGTTCATTAGCGCAACAAATGGTGGAATTTAATCAAGAGGACGAACTTGATGTGATATTTCAAAAGAGCATTGAATTGGACGTCCACGGCTTGTCTAACTTGGATGTTGAAATTTCCACGGAATTGGTGGAGACGTGTGGTGCTTTGACGGAATTACAAGAATCTAAGGGTAATGTTTCACATATTTCTTTACCCGTGAATGATGAATTACTTGTACCATCTATTGTGAAGGCACCTAAACTAGAGTTGAAGCCACTTCCGGACCATTTGAAGTATGCGTTTTTGGGGGATGGAGATGAGCTTCCGGTGATTATTTCAAAGAACCTCACACCGGTACAAGAAGACCGTTTGCTTAGAGTCTTGAAAGAGCACAAAACGGCTATTGGTTGGACAATTGCGGACATCAAAGGCATTAGTACATCCATGTGCATGCATAGGATTCTAATGGAAGAGAATGTGAAGCCGGTACGTGATGCTCAACGTAGGCTTAATCCTCCCATGATGGAGGTTGTGAATAAAGAGATACTCAAATTGCTAAGTGCGGGGGTAATCTACCCAATCTCCGATAGCAAGTGGGTTAGTCCGGTACAAGTGGTGCCAAAGAAGTCTGGTGTTACGGTTGTTCGAAATCAAGACGATGAACTTGTTCCTACAAGAGTTCAAACCGGTTGGAGAGTGTGCATTGACTATACAAAGCTTAATTTCGCAACCCGGAAGGATCACTTTCCTTTAATTGTGATTGCACCAGAGGACCAAGAGAAGACCACTTTCACTTGTCTGTTTGGAACGTTTGCGTATAGACGGATGCCGTTTGGTCTTTGCAATGCACCGGCTACTTTCCAAATATGCATGGTAAGTATATTCTCGGATTACGTGGAGCGCATCATTGAGGTATTTATGAACGACTTTAGTGTTTATGGAAATTCTTTTGATAGTTGTTTAGACAACCTTGAACTAGTTCTTAAACGATGCATAGACACAAACCTTGTCCTTAACTGGGAGAAATGTCATTTTATGGTAAACCATGGCATAGTACTTGGTCACATTGTGTCCTCTCGAGGGCTCGAAGTGGACAATTCAAAGATAGATTTAATAAGAAACTTACAATATCCCACTTCGGTGAGGGAGGTTCGTTCTTTTCTTGGCCATGCAGGTTTTTATAGGCGGTTTATCAAGGATTTCTCCAAAATCTCCATGTCGATGTGCAAGTTACTACAAAAGGAGGTACCTTTTGACTTCAACAAGGAATGCAAGGATGCTTTTGACAAATTGAAGGCAATGTTGACTAGTGCGCCGAAAGTCACCGGATTGGAATCTTCCATTTGAACTAATGTGTGATGCTAGTGATTATGCGATTGGAGCCGTTTTGGGTCAAAGAGTGGACAAGTTGTCTAATGTTATCTATTATGCATCTAGGACCCTCAATGATGCACAAATCAACTATTCTACCACGGAAAAGGAGTTATTGGCTATAATGTTTGTGATGAGTGCCAAATATTGCATATTCATACACCTTTTCATTGGCACTTAACTCATCTTTCGCGCTTCAAAGTCATATATTATCCCAAATTCTGCATTCTTACCATCTTCAAGAATAAATATTTGTATTAATTAATTTTGTGTTTTTAAGTACTAAATAAAACTTGGAAGAATTAAGAAGACAAAAGAGAAGAAAGTTTGAAGCATTGCAACCCGCTCGCGCATCAGTGGAATCCTGTTTACAAATTCATGGGATTAAAAAACCCATGATCCAAAACCCAAGACCCAAATCCATTTCCACCTCACCCCCATTGGATTCTTTCCAAAACATCCACCTCACTCCCATTGGATTCTTTCCAAAACATCCACCTCACTCCCATTGGATTCTTTCCAAAACATCCACCTCACCCCCATTGTATTCCATTATATCCATCAATTAAGAAAACATGTTTTGTTTAATTGTTGAGTGGTTGCTACAGTAAAATTCGAATCCAAAGTGTGAGAGAGTTTTTGTGTATAAATAGAGAGGGTTGTTGTGTTGAAAACTCATCCAAGAATAGCTTGTTCATGTTAGTTTATCAAATTTCAATTTTGTTGTAATGTTCTTCATGTTCTAATTTCATTTGCTAGGGTTTAAATGAAGCCGTAACTCATTGGTATGTATTCATATCTTGTATCTTGTTCTTGAAAGTTTAGAATTGTTTAAAGATATAATTTAATCCAAGTTTGTCAACATCTTGCTCTCACAATGTATGCCATGTATCCATTGTAGTTAGAATATCTCTATGTTGATTATGCTACAACTCATGCTTAACCAAATATTAATCCTCAGATTAGTTGTGCTTTAATTAGATAATTAATGCTTTGGAGAAATACTTTAGTTGTGATTAAATTATCCATCGGAGAAACACCTTAGATATACGGTAGACTTGAATCTGCTGTGAGGATAAGAATAATATTACAAGTTGAATGCATATCATAAGTTAGTGGTGGATTTGAATACCCTAGTATCCATATTCTCAGTATTTACACCTTGATTTAATTGCTTACTTTAATTCAAATTACTTTCTGTTTAAGTCTTTGCCAATATCTCGTCGTATCGACAAAATCAAACCCCCTTTGGTTACTCTCTGAATCAGTTCTAAGTAAGGATTTAGAATCAACTTCTACACTCTCAAAGTCTCTATGGTTCGACCTGTGCTTGCCCTGTGTTGCTTGTCGACACTGTGCACTTGCAGTATACACAATAGTAGGTATCTTTCCGAGCCTACCAGTTTGCATTGGAAAAATTTCGATCATACTTGGTGGATACAAAGGTTATTGTGTATTCCGATCATGCCGCACTTAAATACTTAATAAAGAATAAAGAATCTAAGCCAAGATTAATTCGGTGGATCCTATTACTACGAGAGTTCGACATAGAAATTCGAGATAAGAAAGGTGTGGAGAATACCGTTGTG
The DNA here is from genome assembly GCA_023529315.1 of Papaver bracteatum. Taxonomy (NCBI): domain Eukaryota; kingdom Viridiplantae; phylum Streptophyta; class Magnoliopsida; order Ranunculales; family Papaveraceae; genus Papaver; species Papaver bracteatum. Next base: position 1,250,615 of record JAJJWX010005418.1, on the reverse strand, counting down.
GATCATCTTAGTAGACTTGTTATGTCTCACGAAGAACTTCCATTACAAGACCGCTTTCCGGACGAATAACTTTTCTCCTTGGAAGAATCAACACCTTGGTATGCGGATATAATGAATTACTTGGTGACAAGAAAGGTACCCAGTACAATGTCCAACTTCCAAAAGATGAAACTTAAGAAGATAGCAAAGCAATATGTGTGGGATGAACCATACTTATGGAAATATGGCGTTGATCAAATAATACGAAGGTGCGTACCTAACTCCGAATTTCAATCTATTCTCTCCCTTTGTCATACTTTTGCTTGTGGTGTCCATTTTGGTTCTAAACGTACCGCTCTCAAAGTTCTTGAAAGTGTATTTTATTGGCCCACCTTGTTTGAAGATTCATATGTTTTTTGTAAATCGCGTGATAGATGTCAAAGAATAGGCAATCTAGGTGCTCGAAATCAAATGCCACTCACACCAATTCTCGCTGTAGAGATTTTTGATGTGTGGGGTATCGATTTTATGGGGCCTTTTGTCAATTCGAATGGAAATTTTTATATACTTTTTGCCGTAGATTATGTTTCGAAATGGGTGGAGGCTAGAGCCACCAAAACTAATGATTCTCAAGTTGTTTGTGATTTTGTAAGAGAAAACATATTCACTAGGCACGACATACCAAGAGTGGTGATAAGCGATGGAGGCTCGCATTTCAAGAAGTCTTTTCACGCTCTCCTCAAGAAGTACAACATAACACACAAGATTGGTACGCCTTACCATCCACAAACTAGTGGACAAGCGGAAATTTCAAACCGTGAAATCAAGTCCATTCTTGAGAAAACGGTGAATACCACAAGGAAAGATTGGATCTTTAAGCTCAATGATGCACTTTGGGTGTATAGAACGGCGTACAAGACACCGATTGGTATGTCTCCATATCGGTTGGTTTATGGCAAATCTTGTCACCTTCCGGTTGAACTTGAACATAAGGCTTATTGGGAGATAAAGAAATTCAACATGGAGTATGATGAAGCGGGGAAACAAAGAAAGTTACAACTAAATGATCTAGAGGAGATACGTAATGATGCTTACGAGAGTGCCCGGATTTACAAAGAAAAGACCAAGATTTTTCATGACAAGATTATTTCTCGGAAAAATTTTGTTGTGGGGCAAAAAGTTCTTTTATTTAATACTCGTTTACGTTTATTTCCGGGTAAGCTTAAGTCCCGCTGGGTGGGACCATTTATTGTTACTAATGTTTATGATCATGGTGCAATTGAAATTGTTAGTGAAAAAATAGGACAACCCTTGAAAGTCAACGGCCATAGGTTGAAGCCATATTATGAAAACTTTCCAACGGAGCATGTGGACGTGATTGGACTTCGCGATGTGCTCCTTCTAGAGGAGTAATACGAAGCAAGAGCTGTGTCGGGCCGTCGACTTTAAAACAAGCGCTAAGTGGGAGGCAATCCACCGGTTTTGTATTTCTTATCCTTTTGTTTTTATTTTCTTGTTTATTTTTCTTGTTCCATATCATATTAGGATTTCCCACCTTGACTTTGCTAGGAGGATTCAATTACATTGAGGACAATGTAAGGTTTAAGTGTGGGGGAGTGGCTAAGCATATATTTTTGCATATAAAAAAAAAATTGCATAAAACTTTCAACTTTTAGAGATTTTAAAGTCACTAGCATGCTTCTAGGTATGATTACATAGAGAATTTTGACCGACATAATTAAACTTGGAAATGTTAGGGAACTACGTTCGATTTCTTGCTTGTTAGAGTGTTAAATAAATGATTTAATCATGCCGATGATGCAAATTAGGAGCAAGGAAGAATGCATTATTAGAGTTGCTGATCAATCATTAGTGGAGACTACCCATTTTTATATCATGTGAGGCACCGACCAAAAAATTCTTCCTTTAATAAAGAGCTTCTTTTGAGTGTGTGTCACCGTACATTAATTCCGGGTAGAATGGTGAGCTACCCAACTTCGCACCAATTTTCAGCACTATTTTTGATCTTTTGAGTGCTAATTTTTGTCAATCATGAGGGTGACGTCTATGGATGAAAGCCTCCTTCTTGTAGTTCGATTTGCAGTTAGCACCATTCTCTCAACAACGGGTCCATAGAAACACCATCATCAACAAGGGAGCAACATCAAAATCTACAAGGAAAGTTGAAAAGGTTCAAGGTTTGCAAGCAACGGAACAAGAAAAGAGCTAAATTTCAAATCCAAGTAAAGCAACATACAATGAGCAGATTTTTACATACATGTTGAAGATTTACAATACAAAGAGGTAATTCTATATTCAAGTATGAAGACTAATTTACAAGAGCGAAGAAAGTAAAAAGTGAGAATTATTAAAGTTTTTGATTTCAAGATGATACAAGTTGTGAAGAATCAAGCGGTAAAGTACATTTCCACGGCCATAATTGTTTTATTTTTCACTTTGATTTGTATTTTGTTTTTCTTATTAAAAAAAAATTAAAAAAAATTGAAGAAAAAAAATTTGAAAAAAAAAATGAGACAAGAGAAATATCTATTATTGTTTTGTTTTGAATAAGCCGTGGGGAAGGAAAATTTATAAGGAAGTTTCAAGCGACAAGGATTTTAAGGAAAAAGGTTACAAATTGTCAAGGATCTACGAAATTCGAAAGTTTATCATCAATAGTTGAAGCCGAAGACCAAGAAGATGAAGACGAGGAGAGGAAGACGTTTCTATTGGATTCCGTGAGAGTGGTGTTATCATAATTGGCAATCGGATGTGAAGGTAAGTAAGTAATCTCATCCTCGATAATAGTGGTTGATTTCCTTTCTTAGAGATCGTCAGAAAAATGGTTTTTCAAAATATTAAAAGATGTGGGTTTTTCAAAATTCCGGAAGATGTCCTTCCCACCATTCAACATGTTGCATGATTTTTCTCTTCATTCCTACCTGCACACATGTGAGACCCATAAAAAAGCCGTCTTTTTGAGTGCAATTTCATAAAACCCTTTTGCGAGGTAGAAGTCGAGGCGAAATGCTTATTGATCGTTTATCAAACACGCGTTCTCTCATTATGGTGTGGTTATTTCTCACTCAACATTTAAGAATGAGAATATGTTCTTTAGTATTTCTAACTTCTTATTACTAGCATGCATAAACTCTATATCCTCATAGCTCTTTGGATGCTTGGGACGCTGGAACGCTTTGAAGTTGTAAGTTTTAGTTTGATTTGCTCGAGGACTAGCAAAGTCTAAGTGTGGGGGAATTTGATAGGTGTAGAATACACCGTATTTACTATCCATAAAGTTTATGCTTTCTTTGCTATTTTTCTTGTAAATTATGTATTTTACGCGTGTTTTTGAGTTATTAGGTACTCTAGAGTCGCATGGAGGAAAAGAATAAGAAATCATCCAATTTAAGAAAAAAGGGTGTAATTGTTATTTTCCAGGTAAACACTATCGGGAGAGGAGCCACGGTTAAGGGGAAACACTCTCAGAGGAGTATTAAAAACAGCCAGTTAGTGTTAAGGGGTGACTCTATTTGGAGAAATACTAATTACAGTCAAGCTAAGGTTAAGGGATAGCCAGTTTGTTACTCAGGGCACCATCTGGGTGGCCCTTATCTATACTATTGGGTGTCGTAATTTGTTGGGCATCCTAATCTGTTGGGCGTTTTAATCCTGCCCAAAATCATTGGCTAAACCTAAAATTGAGTTATCTCATTTTTTTTGCATCTGAAAGAAAGAAGAGAAGAGAGGTGAGAAAAAGCAGTTGTTGCTACTATCTCCGAGAAACAGGTCGAGGGATTGAGAGAAGAAGTTGACGACTGATGAGAGTTCGAGTGGAATTGTGAAGGAGATTAAGAACGAAGAGAGTTGTGATGGTTCTGCTGTTAAATACGAAGGTTGATTAGGGTTCGATTTGATAATTGACAGAGAAGAAGGTGCAGTTTGTGTTGGGTTGATTCAAATTAGGGTTTTGAAATTAAGTATTGCTGTAATGGATACGAGAAGCTGCTGATTAAATTCGAGGATGAAATTGCAGTGAGGAGATGATGGCTGCTATTGAATTGGAGATGTAGAAGATGGGTTCAGATCGAGAAATTCAATGAGGAAAGAGTGAGCTAGTTTATGGTGTTAGCAAATTGGGTTGCAGGCGATTTTGAATGGGTTTTGCTGGGTCGATTTATGAATAGAGAATATGCAGGTGGTACTGGTTCATTGGAGCTGAGATGGGTCTGTTGGGAAGAAACTAGTTGGTACTGCTAAACTCAGAGATGAATGGTACTTGTGTAGTTCAGGAATGGAGGAAGAAATCTAAGTGGGTTTGTATAAGATGGGGTTGATGGAGTGAATGAGATGGATTGAGGTGAACTGGTGCTGCTGGTATGAAGGGAATGGGTGCAGTTTCAGTAGATTTGAAATTAAAGATGCTGCTGCTTTACAAGGACTGATGTTTGAAATGTTAGATGTATGATTAGGCTTGTCACAGGTGAAGAAAGAATGGCCTAAAAAATTGGCCGGAAATGCCTTGTAAACAACCAGAACTCGGCCGGTTTTCCACTCCGGCGAGTTGACTCAGTACCGGAGATGACCGATCCAAACGATCCCGGTGACCGATCCAGAACGAGTTCGAAGAGCCGATCCGACCCAGCGAATCAGCCGACTAAGATCTGACTAAGACAGCTGATTGAGCTGACTCTTCTTCCTTTGACTGAATTTTGACTAACGGGTTGACTTGTTTGACCATTAGTCCTAACGGTGGACTGACAGAATATTCCGTCGACTGATAGAATTTTCAGGTGGCCGACGGTGACGAATTCCGGCCAAAACCCCAGTTTTCCGGCGAGCCAAAATTACAGAATTTTGTATGGACTTTTCTCATGTGTGTGAAGACTTAGAATTTGGAATTGGATGAAAACTTGGAAGTTTTGGAGAATTGGAATATGTCTCAAATTGGGAAAGTGGTGTTCTTATGGAATGTGGATTCTTTTCCTACAAATATATGGAGAGTATTGAAGCCTATAAATAAAGGAGTTCTCTACAACTTTTACACACATCTACTTAGGGGAAGGAGTTAAAGTGCACAAGGATTGGAGGAAGGAGCAACCATCATCTTTTCAATAAGTTTTTCTTTCTTCCTTAATTATTATTATTATTGTGTGAACTTCAAACTATGAGTAGATAATTTTCTTATTGATTGAGGATAAATTCCTAGTTCTTAATATATGATTTGAGTTTTGTTTCAATTCTACTTTGAAGTTTTTCATATGATTATCGTTTGTTTTTACTAATATGAATGTTTATGATTGATTGATAGGTTGTTTAGAGTGCACGCTAAATTGATTTGTTAATTTGATCTAAAGCTAGTGGAAGTTAGGGAATACGTAATAGTTTCTTGACTCTTTACACAAGTAGAAAACACAAGACCTTGCGGAGGGATTTCGTGGAGCAATTGTGTGTGAAAACAACGCTAGAAAGTGGACCAAGCGAACTGAGTCTAACTACTAGTATTAAACCTAAGTTCATAAATCTTAATGCGTTCGGGGAATTACATCTTGTAAGCGAACCTCAAGGTGGTTATTTTGAATAGAATCTGATAACTAAGCGAACCTGTTACTCAGTGAAATAAGGAATTTTGGGGTTAGCTAAGCGAACCTGCTATCCTACGGTTGGTGATAATCTATGACTAATAAAAAGTGGAAAAGAACATAACTTTAATCATTGTTTTGCAGCGAAGAAGGATTCCTTGATCTATTTTCTCTTATTGATTTCAACTTACACTTTTGATTGCTTTATTTACTTCCTTTTACTTTATAAATTCTAGAACCAATACCCCCCCACCCTTTTGTGACATTATAAGACAACTATAATCTCTTGCTCCTCGTGGGATCGATTGACTACCCTATATTACTTGTTAATTAGGTAGTAAAATATTAATTAATTTGTTGTGGTTACGACACGCATCAATAAATAATTTGAACGATACCAAAGACCAATGTTCAAGTGTCAATCAATCTATATCAACAACCAAAGGTTGAATTATCTAATTGATTGAACTACGCACGACCTGTGATATCTCAATTATATAAACAAATATAATGCAGAAAAGAAATAACAAAGACACCAGAAATTTTGTTAACGAGGAAACCGAAAATGTAGAAAACCCCCGGGACCTAGTCAAGATTTGAACACCACAATGTACTAAGCTGCTACAGACACTATCCTACTACAAGTTAACTTCAGACTGGAATATAGTTGAGCCCTAACCAATATCACACTGATCAAGGTACAGTCGTGTTCCTTACGCCACTAAATACCTGCAGGACTCTATGCACTTGATTCCCTTAGCTGACCTCACCCACGACTAAGAGTTGTTACGACCCAAAGTCGAAGACTTGATAACAAATCTGTCTCACTCAGAAAAGTCTATTGAATAGATAAATATGTCTCCCTCAGAAATACTTACGAGTTTTTTGTTTCGTCTTTTGATAAATCAAGGCGAATATGAACCAATTGATACACTGGAATTATATTCCCGAAGAACATCATAGTAATATCAATCACCTCACAATAATCTTAATCGTATGGAAGCGAAATAAGATATTTTGGAATCACAAACGATGAGATGAAGATGTTTGTGACTACTTTTTATCTTGCCTATCGGAGATTAAATCTCGATTAAATCTTAGAGAAGATAATACTCAATACGATAGAATAAAGAAAGACCAGAACATGCGACTACAGAGAAAATAATTGGGTCTGGATTCACAATCCCAATGAAGTCTTTAAGTCGTTAACCTATAATGGTTTTAGGAAAAACCTAAGTTAAAGGAGAATCGACTCTAGTCGCAACTAGTGTCACACATGAGGTGTGGGGATTAGGTTTCCCAGTTGCTAGAGTTCTCCCTTATATAGTCTTCAAATCAGGGTTTACAATCAATGTTACCTTGGTAACAAAGCATTCAATATTCACCATTAGATGAAAACTTGATTAGACTCAAGCTAATATCTTTCAACCGTTAGATCGAACTTAGTTTGTTACACACAAATGAAAAGTGACTTCATTTAGGTATGGGTCATCGTACCTAAACGTGTACACCTTGTTGGTTCAATAATAGTTAACCTCAGTTAGCCATATTAACACTTTCATATCAACCTTGTTCATGTTAACACAACTAGTTCAAGTGACTCAAATGAAACTAGTTATAGAGTTGTTCAATCGTTTTTATTCTCATAGAAGTATACAAGACACAATTGAAGCAAAATTGATTTTGATTCACTCGAATCAATTCATGAACATTATATCCACGATTTGCAAAATATTGCATTCCTTATTTTATAAATATATTAGTTCATGAACAAACCAATATTAGAACATAACCCATTCAAGTATGCATATGGGTACGCATACCTAAGTAGCCGGACTTGGTCTGGGTTCGCCAGTATGCGAACAGGTATGCATACTATCGTATACCACCAAACTCCGTTGAATTCCCAAACTTGAACTTTATGCCGGTACGCATACGGGTATGCATACTAATTTCTCATACTTCAACTAACATACAAGTAGGCATACGGGTATGCATACTATGGTTCTCGGACTTTGAATAACTTGCAACAGTTAGCATACATGTACGCATACTGTGCTATATCCAATCATGGTTAATTGTTCTAAACTCCCATTCAATCATTGAAACATTCTTAGAAGACGACAATAGCTGTCTCACACAAACTATTAGCTTCAAAGCAATTTTTAAGTGATTAAATGATCAATACAAAACATTCTGAGTCTACACCAAATGACTGTCTCACACGAATCATATAAGATGTTACCAAACAATTTTCACATGATCATCTTTTGACTTTCGTCAATAATATAAGATGAACTGAGTTAAAGCAAAAGCTTACTAACACATATTTTGAGAAATATATAAGCGAGTTAAACTCAACTCGAAATATCAAATGTGTATAATCGAAGTCTATATTAGCTATACGACTTTTGTCTCAAATAGGAGATAAAATAGAAATAGAATTTTAAGTGATAGATGAGTTCAAGTCTCCACATACCTTTTGTTGATGAAGTTCCACAAGCTCCCCTTAGTAGTTCTTAATTTTGAATCGATGAACGTTGTGAAGTCTAAAGCTCAACTACACATTATATCCTAATTCGAGACTTAGCTATAAGTAGACTAGAAATCAATACTTATAATTTTGAAAACTAAACTTGACAAACACGTTTGAGATAGGAAACGCTTGCGAGTTCGATCGAGCAGTGATATCCACAGTTCGAAATGTTGTGTTCTTTTTCCTGATTTTATTTTCTTGGCAGGTTGCAAATTCCTTTTATTTGTGGTAGCTTTATTTGGTTTTGATGACCCACAGATATTTCGGCTATTACTTTATGATTCTATGAGGTGACTAATCCTTTCTTAGTCCGGCTGAAGACGTTAAACTTAGCACTTTTTGGGAGGTAACCCATGCTCATGCAACACGGTAATATATTTCCTTAACTCTTTTGCTTCAAATGGTAACAATTTCTCCTTGTTCATGCTTTTAATTTTATTTTTAGAACATTGAGGACAATGTTAAGTTTGGGGGTATGGGAAAAACTTTTTAGTTGCATTTTTAAACTCCAAAGCCTAGAAATTTATGCTTATTAAGGATGGCACTAACCAATCTAAGTGGATGGAAGCATCTTGATTGTAGGAGTTGAGGAACCAATATGATTAGATGGAAACATCTAATGAGTATATTCATAAAAGCACAGAGTTCAGGTGTTAGAAATAAATGGTAGTTTCACCATATCTCGTTGAGTCCTTTTCACTTATGTTTAGAGCTGGAAAACGGGCGAGCCGGGGATGGCCCGTTGCGGGTTACACGGGTTCGGGTTTACACGGGTCAATACCCGCGGGTTGAAATTCTTCACGGGTGGTAGTTTCTTCAACCCGCGCCCGTAACGGGTTAAACTTGCGGGTTCACGGGTTACCCGGCTTGTTTAATTAAAACTAAAATTCAAAATTAATCAACTTAATTTATTAAAAATTACAATTATCAAATACAAATTACAAAAATTAGAGCTCTCTAAAAATTAAAATTCATCAACAAACTCAATAAAAGCACTGCAACATTCTACAATTCATCAACAAACCCTAACCCCCCCCCCCCCCCCCCAAAAAAAAAAATTTTTTTTATCAAATTCAAAATCAAAATCAACTTAGTTAACAGTTTAATTGTAATTCGTATGTATCAAAATCAGCTTAGTTAACAGTTTAATTGTAATGCGAGATATAAAGCCTGAAAGACCATTCTTTTGTCTCAGGGTATGCATTAGGGACCGTCGACCTGTGAGAATTTTATGTGCGTACGCCTGTTCATTGTAAATGATGAACTGCTCTTTAAAGATCACACTATCACATTTAACACACATCTTAACTCCATTTGTGTCCAAGAGATGATAATGTATTCTTCTATCTCAAATTGATAAAGTAAGTTCCTACCTGTTGACCCACATCCCTGAACTATTTAGCAGATATCTCTCCCAGATCGAAAATTTTGTTAACTCCCAGATCGAAAATTTAGTACATAACGAGCTAACCCTGTTAACTCCCAGATCGAAAATTCTATATACCGGTAGCAACGGAGCAATAATCTCTCCAACTTGCTGAGTAAATTTATCTGATTGTTTAATCAATCTACTCGTATCCTGTAATAATAATAAAAATCAAAATTGTGAATAAAAATCGTAAACCCGGAAAAAACCCTAAGTTAATTTCTCAAAAAATAGGTAGATATCGTAGATTAGATCTGGAAAACATTGAGGGCATCACCGAGAGAGAGGATAGAAGATGAATTTGAAGAAACTGATGAGATTTTTTTTTAATGAAGTACCATCTTCATATGAGATTGAATCTGAGAAGCTGTTCAAGTATTCGTTGATTCTTCTATGTGATTCTCCGATGCTTAGATAAAGATGGAGGTGGTGAGAAGGCGCAGTGAGAAGGAAGACAGTGGGAGGAGAAAGAAAAGAGGAAGAAGAAATGAAATATTTTCTAGGGTTTTTGTGTTTTATATCCTAAACGAACGAATGTGATTAATCCTAGATAATCTAACGCTGGAAATTTAGTATAATACGGTACTGTAGACGGGTTTACGGGATTGCCCGCGGGTTCACGGGACGGGCACGGGTTAGCCCGTTTTCTCACGGGCCGGCATTTCTCCAACCCTAACCCGGCTTGTTTAGACACCATCCGAGCCGGGTACGGGTTTTTCACGGGCCGGGCCGGGCAAACCCGCGGGTTTTGGCTTGTTTGCCAGCTCTACTTATGTTTTTAATTTGTTTTCTTTAAAATATGTTTCTCTAAGTAATTAGGTGGGGCTCACGATTCAAGTTGTCACCACTGCTAAGGTGAAATAGAGTGATTAAGATACCTAAAAAAAATAAAAATAGAGACCAGACCAATCGGAATAAATATTAACACTTGGATAACAATATGTGCGTGTCTCTCTGTCTCCGTCGCCTAAACAAGCGTGGAACGCAGGATCCACGGGAATTACCATGTAATATGCTGACAAGAATCATGCGCTTGGATCCGCAAGATCTAACCATGTTGTTAAAAAAATATAATAAAAAAATTTATAATGCTCAGTGAATAAATCGACCGCTGGTTCCCTTGTATATGCCAGACGAGTTGATCTAGAATTAGGATTATTGACCACTGGTTCCCTTTTATATGCCAGTTGTTTTAATATTAGTCAGAGTAGTATCTCAGTCCATTAGGATAGGTTCATTTTGGCAGTGGCCTTCAGACAAATATGAGAAACACCGTTCACCTAGTCAACATCAAAACCATCTATTTTTTTATATATCCATTTCTTAATCTTTCCATGTGATTGGTTGACTCCGATTATGATGTCCAGAAACTATCTGAGTAGAGCTATGTCACTTTATATGAATTTTAGAATGCTTGAGTGCAAACTCTTGTACATCAATTAGAATTTCGCATCAGGGTACTTCCTCTTGTAATCAATAAGTATGCCAACCAAGGAGATTCTTTAGTGCCTTCCAAGGTTATGTGTAGATAACTAGGGTCTAGAGTGTAAAGGTTTTGTGGGTATATCTCTTGTAAGCCCTCCCGAGACTGTAACTCGGCCACTAGGGCCACCTAGGTGTTTAAAGGCTTATTGCATATGCTAAATGCAATCGACGATGCCTGCGATAGTGAGTTAGGATATTATTTTTTTAGATTTGATTTGCTCGAGGGCTAGCAAATATTAAGTTCGGGGGTATTTGATAGATACATTTTTGTGTCTGATATAATCTCAATTGTATATATTTTTAGTGCTAGATTTTGTATTTATTATGGCTTTTTGTGTCTTTGTAGGTGTTTTTGGAGAAATAAACATGTGGAAAATCACTAAAGACACACCTTATTTGGATAAGGGGCACTCAATTACTAAGGGGCACCCACTGCTAAGGAGGACCACAAACTATTCGCACCCCTGGTTTGGATAAGGGGCACCTTCTTCCACCTTTTGAATTTGAGTTGTGGCGGGAAATATGGCAGCTGAAGGGATTTAATGAGATTCAATCGCCAGAATCAGTTGGGATGGACTTTAATTAAGTAACCAGGCTTGGTATAGTAAATTGATTCAACATAATTGGGTTGTATAATCGAGTTGGAGAAAAACAAAGAGTCTCACATCTATGAACTACCCTGGATTGGTTCTGATCGAGATTTACTCGGAATTTCTCGCCGAGTTAGGTTGGTTTGGTCCTATTTAATCCAAACAGGAATGGTAAGGCTTGTGGATTCGAAAGTATAGGGAGATACACTGAGTTTGGATAAACATAGGTGAAGACCTTTCTCGGGTCTTTTCTTGTGGAAGTTGTTCTCGGACTTCTACATGGATTCAATTATATTCGGGCATGTTTGGATTAGACAGGGACTAGAGAAGGTTTTGTTTGTTGGAGTTAAACAGGGAAGCTACACAGTTCATGCATGTCCGCAGAAATGGAAGTTTTCTTTTGATTCTCGAATCATAGATATTCATGGGATTTTTGTGTGGAAGTTACAGACAGATTAGGAACGGGTATATCTGGTTGATATTTTATCTCCTTCTAGAGAGTTTGTAGTTAATGAGAACACGCGTAGAGGAGAAGAAGTAAAAGGGAAATTCCGTGACTTTTGGGGCAAGAGAAGAAAGAGATTTAATCGAATAATTAAGGGTTACGTGGTATATATATAATTTGGTACTAGTCCTAGAGAGGGGGTCGAGACTTTGGGGAAGCTTAGGAGCATAAAATAGGACAGAAAAAAAATCACAGAGAGAAGCAGCATAGTTGCAGTCGAGAGGAAGAAAAAGAACAAAAACCGTCACCTTTTCTTTCAAACTGTAATAATTTTTCCAACAACTATTACTGTTAGTACCTCTTTGTAACAGTCGGCTCTGTAACAACGGGTTCTGTAACAATTATATTTGTTACAAACTATATTTTTCTTCAATAAAACACCTATTTAGCCACGCGTTATTATTTTGAGCGTGTTTTTGATATGAGGAGCTAAACCCCAACACTGGGATGACGGAGGAAGCAATGTTTCACAATTTATTGGTAACTATAATGATTCTTCATGACTTTTTGCATTGGTTTGATTGATTTATGATTTTTATTAATTAGTTGTGATTTTGTCTGATGACGTATGCTTAGAGTTAGAGCTTTTGATGCGTCATGCTTATGATTTACAATTAATCTTTTACAAAATGTACCTTTGGCAAAGAAATAGAGTCCATAAAAGATCTAGAAGTGTTATGAATCAATATAGGAACCAATTGAATGTGCTTAATGGTGGAAACCTGAGTCTCAGTAATCTCTCGATATTGTGACAAATTTGTGAATATATTTTCTTTGTTTTTAGTGTTTTCTTAAATCAAACATTTATTAAGTCCGAGTGAACGACATTCTTACTACCACTTTTCTACAACAATTAAAATTACATCAATTTTTGGCGCCGCCGACGCAGACTTGTATTTAGATTTTAGATTTATTTTTATTATTTTTTATTTTTTATTCTTTTCAGATTTGGAGTGAATCTACAAGGAAAGAAAAAGTGCTATAAAAGGAAAGCATCGCTAAATAAGGAAATAAAAGAGGAGTCCAAAAGGAGTGAAGAAGATTTTGTATATATTTGGATTTTATTTCTTTTTATTTTTGGAAAATTGTATTAGGATTTGTTGTATTTTTGTTATTTTTCTTTTTCTTTTTCGACTTTTTGGACTTTATTTTTGACTTGGACATTATTTTTAAAACCCTAAGGAAGGGTTAAAAATTAAATAAAACTTTTTGCAGGGAAGGACGACAGTTACAATACTGTCTCGGCCCCTCGGGTTCGTACACTGACATAGGAGTCGGTGTCCTGAGTCGACTTCAATGGTTCATCGCCCGTTTGGTACAGGAGGTAATACTATTTCCATCCGCGAATACCCTGTCAGTGGGTTTCTTTTGTGTTGAAAGCACGTGCACACACACCGATTTTTAGGAAAAAACGTGGTTTAGTACGGTGAACCCTCTGGGCGTTATCATCCGAAACACTACAAGCCTTAGCCTTGTACCTTTGACTAGTCTTTGACTTTAAGTATATTTTTCTAAAGGTAACCTGAGCCTACCCATTTTATTCGACCATGCATTTGCACGTACATAAAAGTATATCGAACTGGTATTACAATAGCCAATACAATGATTATCCGACCGATCAAAATGGACATTATTCTTTTTATGACCATATTGTGAATAGTGGTTGGGAACATTAACCTTTTCAAGGTTATGGATCATACCATGGTGAGCCCAATTACTATCCGCATGCGCACCGGTCATACGAGCAAGAAAATAAGGAATATAATAGTACTAGTTCCCCGTTGAATGATTTAATCAAACAATTATGCCCTAGTGTTACTTATGATCCTTCCATTTCTCTAGAAGAATCTCTCAAGCAGTTAACTGAACAGACAAATAGGTTTGTGTTGGAAATTAACGGACAAATTGCACCAATGAATAAACCTTCTATAGAGGAATCCCTCAAGCTGATGGCCGAGACGAACGAAAGACTTGCTCGAAATAATCTTAATTTACAATATAGTGTTTCCAATAATACCTTTGAAAATGAGGATAGTTATTTGCATAATCAAGATGACGAGGTTAGAATTGGTAACACTACTTTAGATGAGGTTCGATCATTTTCATGTTATTATAATGATGATTATGATGAAGAATCAGAAATATGTAGGCACAGTGATCAGGAATTTGTTACTCTAATTGAGCTTTATAATGATAATATTTTTTCTAGTTCAAATCCAAATAATTTTAATAATTATTCACCTATTCGAAAGGACGAGGATTTGACTAGAGATACCACCGTTTTGGACGATGTAGTATTTCCTTTTGATTACGAAGGCGATAATGGTATAGAGGAACGAGTTTATTCTGAGAATACTATTTTAGAGTCTAGCAATTTAGAAATATTAGTCTTAGACAAAGAAGATGAACGCGTAGAGATGAGTGAGGATAAACCTGACTTAGAAGAGTCAATTTACCATTTTCAGGAATCTGAAATTAGGGAAGTTGTGACTAGTCTTTCTAGAGACACTGAAAACTCTAAGTTTGGGGGTGATTATCATTCTCCACGTGCTTTAACTCTTAGAAAGGTCCCTCACTTGGGACTTGACATATGTGATGTAGGATTAGAATATCGCTACAATAATAATCCAACGAGATTAACAACACTTCTATGAGCGTAACCGCAAGCTCTTCAACAACACTTTGCGAGCGTCACAGAATATCTTAAAGAATGAAATAACGACTGACGATTGAAGAAACACGAGAAGAGCATGATTGCCCTGCGATGGTTATAAAGCTTGCAGTATCAAACATTATAACTTTTACGATAAGATCGCATACTAGATCCGAAATGAAAGGAAAACTTAGTTGTCATCCACTATGTAATTTCCTATATAAAGGGTTCTTATAGATTCAAGGAAGGAGGATGTATTTTTGAGAGTTAAGAAATTCTTGAGGAGAGAGAAACTTTGAGAGAATAGTTGTTTTCTTGATTTCTTCTACTTATGTAAAACATTTCTGAGAATTAAATGATAAAGAGTCGTTTTTAATATTTAAGTATGAGTTGATTATTATTAAATCTTAACAAGGGTGTAGTGTAGGATTTCCTGCAACTATATTTTGGCGCCCAAAACAGGGATGAAATGATGATTACTTGAAGAAAAAGATAAAAATTGACATTGTGATTGAAAGGAATTTGGAACAATTAGTGAAAGATCTAACGCAATAATGGCTAGAAGAAGAAGAAACACATCAAAACCACCAACATCCGTAAGGAGGAGTAAAAGACTTGCAGGTGGAGGAAAAAATGAAATGGGAGAATTTTCAAGAATAAGGACAATAAAAAATAGAACAAGGAATAATGAAGGAAATCAGGTTCAACAATCAAATCAGCAAACACCAATACAAGATAGAACTGTGGATTATGATAGAGTTAGCGTGCATACTTGGCAATCAGATTTAGTGGAAGAAGAAGAAGATCGAGAACTAAGAAATTAAAGAAGAGAAGAAAGAGATCGAGAAGTTGTTGAAGAATTAATTCATGGAGAAAATGAAAATGAAACAACAGACGATTTAAGACAAAGAATACAGGAAAGGAGATTAGAAGCAGAAGAACGTGTGAATTTAACAAGGCAAAACCATGAGTTAAGGATGGAGAATTTAAGATTGCAAAGAAGGAGATCAAGAAGTACTTCTAGATCAAGTTCAAGGTCATTTAGGGAAGAACCAAGGCAAAATTCCCCTATGAGAAATGTGGAAAGAATGCAAAACCCAAATGAAGAACAACATCATAGAGAAGAAGAGATAATTGATGATCGTCATATTCCACGCGATGAAACTATAAATGGTAGACAAAATCAAGAGGGTAGAAATAATCAAAATGATGAAGAAAATCGAGAAGAAGGCAGAAAAATATTACATGGGCGAGAAACACAAAGAAATCAAAGAATCATTGAGGAAATTGAGAGACATTATGCTGAACAAGCACACCTGGCTTGCGAGAGGGAAAGATTAAGAGCAGAAGTGGAAGAACAAGAATTTCAGGAAGCGATTCGGAAGAATAATCATGATAATCGAGAAAGAAGACGCACATAAAATCGCCATAACAATGATATCAATGAGGAATATGATAGAATACAAAGAAGAATAGAAAGACAACGAAGAGAAACATTGAGAAATGAAGAAACTCACAGAGAAGAAATTGGAAGACATAACCAGTTGCGAATCCAAGAAGGAAGAGAAGAGAAAAATCGTAGAGGAAGACAAAATGAAGATGCAGATGAAGATACACAAAATCTCGCAAGACAAGAAAGGCATGAACGTAGAAGAAGAGAAGTTGCGCTAAAAAGACCAATTGAGCAAAATTCAGCTGGAAATGAACAAATTTTAAGAGAATTAGCAGAAATGAGGGGAATGTTGAATAATAGGAGATAAGGAGGCAGAAGTCAACTTGATGAAGCCATTGTAGAAGATGCGAGAACTCCATTCACTCTAGAAGTACAACTAAGAGGAATTCCTCCAAAATGCAATTTACCAGCGTTAAATAGTATCTTTGATGGGACTACCTGTGTTGTTCAACATGTCAAAGCTTATGTTAGGTGTATGCTACAATGGGAAAACCATGACGCTGTGTTATGCAAATACTTTGCATCTAGTTTAACTGGCGATGCGTTAAAATGGTTCGAAGGCTTACCTAAAAATACAATAACTTATTTCGACCATTTGCAAGCTACATTTCTAGGAGCATATATAAGCAACAATTCTTCACGACCAAGTATTGAAGATGTATTTGGATTAAAACAGAGGATTGGCGAGAGTCTGGAACACCTAACCATAAGATGGAAAACAATGTGTAGTGAAATGGCAGGAAGAGTGGATGAGAGATATCTTATTTTATCTTTTATCAATGCAATGTTCACAACCAATCTGCTGTACATACAAATCTTCAGAATCAAAAATACCATCACAATGACTGAGCTACGATAACTACAAGAAGAATATATTGCTTTGGAGGAAAAACAAAATGAGATGGAATCATACCCAATCGCAAACACCGGATCAATAGCAGCGAATGGGAGTTTACTTCCTAAAATGATCAACAATGTGGCGAGCACCTCGCAGCCAAAGCAAGAGAAAATAATGATTGAAAATCAGCAAAAGTTAGTAGCTATGGGAAGTCGAGATCAAGAAGAGTATAAAAGAGAAAGGAATTATTACAATCGCGGTGGAAATAATAAAATTCAAAGATTGGACCAGCCGCAATAGAATTATGGTGGCCAGAGGCAAAATAATTTCAGAGGACAAGGGAATCAAAGAGTAATATGGGAAGAAATTAAGATGCCACCCTTGAATGCCAGCATAAAAAAGATTTGGGAAGCAATCATTTTGATAGAAAATATACCATCACCCTGGAATATGGGAAAAGAGCCACATCAGAATAATCGAAATCAAGAATTTTGTCCTTATCATCATTTTCATGGACATTCAATAAACGATTGCAGGAATGTAAAAAGAATAATTTTGAGGATGATTGATCAAGGAAAGTTAAATCATTTTTTAATAGGACATCCACAATCTCAGAAACTACCACCAGCACCAGAAATTCACATAGTGAATACTTTAAAAGGAGCAGAAACATTTGTAATAGAGGTTGGAGCAAAGGAAAAGAATTTGTTTTGTAATTCCATCGTACATTCATACAAGACTATTGAGCACTTCCACGACAACGTTCTTAGCCGAGTCTTCGCGAGAGATACATATGGAAGAGAGATTATGAACATTGCGAGAGTCTCGCCATTAGAGGAATGGCAAAAACAAACCGTTTTTTTTACCGCAAAAGAAGTACCTGAACCTGGAGAAATGCATGATCAACCATTGGTTGTGAGGTTAGAGATAAACCCAAAACAAAAAGAAGATGAAGGTGAAGGTGAGGATGAACATAAAGTTTAAAAGGATGAAAATGAAGATTCATGGGCAGTTAATAGAGTGTTGATTGATATAGGTAGTTCGTTGATATCTTATTTTATCACACTTATAAGACCATGGGAGGGAGAGACGAGGATTTAATACCCTCAACATACAAGATATATGGTTTCAATGGTAGCGCCAATAAACCAGAGATAGAGATCACAATGAGGATATCATTAAAGGGAATTAAGTCCAAAGTCTTATTTTGTGTAGTAGATGTGGATACACCCTATAATGCTTTAATTGGCAGACCATAGTTACATGGAATTTTTAGGTGTAGCGTCAACCTATCATCAATGTATTAAATTTCCACATACACATGGTGTCGGGGTCATCAAAGGAGATTGGGGTGAGAGTAAAAAATGTTATGAGATTGATATAAAGTCTTGTGAAGATAGAGTAGCGAAGAATAGCAATTGGAAGCAGAACATCAAACAAAGACAAAAGTGTGACAGGTTAATGGTTGATACAATAGAGCAGCGAGAAGATGAGATGCTGCAAAATTAATGTGAATAGCAGAAAATAGATGGAAAGAATATCGCAAATGGAGAAAAAGTAACAAAACGCAACAAAAGGACAGAAGCAAAAAGTAGTAAGTAGGAAGGTAAAATGATGAAGTCTATAAATGGTTTGTTGTTTTACTTTATTTGAATGAGGAGGATGAAATTGAAAAATTATGCAAGAGTTGAAATAAGATCAAAAGAAGAAATTTCATTAGAATCAGCGAGTTAAATCGCGAGATTATTCAAGGTTACTTAAAGAACAAAAGATTGTGATATACGCAAAAGAAACAAAGAACGGGACGAACCTTTATGGCGTACACCCTAGTTCGCGAATATAATTTCGCAAGAGGCAAATGTAAGACCTAAAGTACGTATATTAGGGGGTATCTCTTTGCATGACTCGGGGATAAGGTTATACCGCTGCTGGAACCTGAGTCATGAAGATGTTGGGGTTAAAGAAAACCTATCTGGGAGAGGTACCTTGGATTTCCAACTATATAAGGTTATACCCTGGTTGGACGACCGAGGGTCTCTTCTAAGAGGTGCAAAGTATGACAAAGGCGCCGAGGTACACGGTTGAGCCAAGATTGCCCGGGACGGACAAACCTACCATGTCCATTCTTGGTAAGTCTTGGCTATGATGCGCTTGACCTGAAGAAAACCCCACTTAGGGTGCAGTCTTGTAACTATAAGCCATATAGGCATAAAGGACAAGAGGCTGCCAAAACAACTGGTTATTGGTAAATCCGGATGGGAGGAGCTAGTATTGTATGGCCAATGTTCCCTCCTTGAAGGGGCAACCAGGGGGAAGATAAGGGCGGCACCCTCCATTAGGGAGATGATAAGTGTCTTAAGACGACAATGTCATGGGGATTTATGATCGCAAGAACATTTAGGCCTGTCATATTGTCGCGTGACAAAAATTATACAGAGGCAACAATCCATATGATAAAAAATATAAGATGAGATTAATGGGTTTTTACATGAAAGTGAAAAGACGTCATGTGATTTCATCGCAAGATGGCAATGTCATAAGACTTTGTTCTCACAAGGGAACTTAGACTTGTCATATTGTCGCAGAGAAATTGACAAAATACAGATAAGACAAGATCAATGGGTCAATACATGAAAATGTAAGGGAGTCCTGCGATTTTGTCGCAGAAAGAAATTTGGTAAAATAAGACCTTTAACTAGGAAGGAAAAATAAGACCAACAGAAAAATTTCAATCATTAACTATTCTCTCAAAGATTTGTTCATTGCAGGAAAATCTATGAGAAACAAGATTCCTTCAGATTTTTTTTTCAGAAACGTCATTCAGAATCACATAACAGAGTTATTAAAAGAAATTATTGCAGTAATATTCATCAAATCGCAAACTTATTTATCAGCTCGCAAAAAAAAGGCATGCGAAGTAATTAATTGTTTCAGGAAAGATAATGAGGGGCAAGTAAGGGAGTTTAATAAAAAAAAATATCATTATCTTTCCTTAAGAGTATTCAAAATAAAGGTTGAAATCCAAAGTTGCATAAAGGTACATTGCTCGCAAGAAAACGGAAGGAAAAAAAAAATCAAGCTTCAGCGTTGGTCTCGCCAGATTCATTTTCTTTGCTAGTATTATCAGCTCCACCAACATTCTTTTCATTACGATTAATTCGAGATTCTTCTTCTTCTATTGGGTCTTCTTGAGGAATATTTTCTTCTCCACTTTCATATTCTAGATCCTTATCCATAGGAAGAGGAACTTCATTATCATCTACTTCTAGAGGAAGAACGGACACATGGGGAAGAGACTAAGATATTAGAACATCATTCACAAGGACTTCAGTGCTAAGGTGAACCTTGCGAAGGAAACCTCTGTCACGGTTTCTAATTTCTATATTCTTGAAGTATTCAAGATAATCATATCTTCTCTCTGCCTGGTCGCGAGATTTTACAAGATCAGAAGTGAGAATTCTATTTTCTTTGCGAACTTTATCCAATTTATCAGTCAGATCAGAAATGGTAGAGTGAAGACTTCTTTCAGATTCTGCGAGAAACAAAAATGATAAGAAAATATTCAGATGAAGTATAGCTGAGAAATTAAATAAGAAAAATTAATAGTCAAGATAGTCAAAATGACTACCTTCTTTTTGTGAAGTTAAATTTTGAATTAATGATAAGCAACAATTCTCCCATTGATTCATGGCATCGTCAAATTTATCCCCAACTATACCCTTCAGGCGAGACTTTATATTTTCTTCTTTGGAAAGGAGGTATGAGTTTTCCTTTGCGAGTAAAGAATAAGATTCTTTTAATTGGGAATACTGGTCTTGAAGCTTGCTGGCCTTTAAACTAAGAGTTAATCTACCTTTGATAAATTTATCCTTCTCAGCGGTAGATGATTCAGTTATTTCCTTGAGCTCATTCTTAAGAGAACGAAGAGATTTCTCTTGATTATCACATATTCTCTGGAGATTACTCAATTGTTGCGAAGAAATCGCCATCAAGCTTGAAAAACTATGCTTTTCTTGAGATAAAGTTCTATTTTCGTCTGATAAATAATCCGTCGCCAAATTAGCCTTGATTAAAAATATGAGAGGCGAGCATTCTCGCTACTTAATAAATTTTGGCTTTGCGATAATTGATTATTCTCATTAGTAAGATTATCTATTTGATCGATCGAGTACGTGTAGAGATTATCTAATCTATTAAACTGGTCCATCCAAGAATCTTTTTCAACACGAGCTTCTTCAGCGATAGGCTCAAATTTAAGTCTTTCAATAAATCAATTCTGACTTAAAACTAAATATACAAGCCAAGGATTTAAGAAAGAATCTTAAGTATAGAGAAGATGAAAACTTGCTAGAACAGAAAAACAAAAAAAACAGAGGCAGGAAAATTATACCTTTCAGCTCGTTATTTCTTCTGCGAAGATTCTCGCAATCAAGTGAAGAGTTGCGAAGCTTATGATTAAGAGTATCACATTCTGAAATTTTGTTTTGGAGGTCTCTATTTAGAGCTTCAACTTTATTTTCTAATGACGATCGCGAGACAGTGCGGTCAGGACCAAAATATTTGATTAAAGTATCGCAAACAACATATTTGAAAGGATCAATAGATGATTTTCTGGCATCATCTAAAATGTTAGATAAAACTCCAAAAGCAGCGTCAACCCCTATTGGTATTTCTCTGGGTAAGGGAATAGGTGTATAAGGTGAAGTGGTAATGATGGCGAGTTGGAGATTTGAGTTACTTGCAATGGTTGCATCATCAGAAGGAGGAGTATTTGGGAAGGTAACAATTGAAGGTAACAAAGGGCTGGAGGGAATTTCATTGACAGTGGCTTTGGAAACCTCATTTGTAAAAGGGTCAGTAGAGAAAGGGATGCTAGTGGCGATGTTCTCGCAACAAGAAGGAGGTTCCAATTGCGAAGCTATGGGAACTGCTCTCGCAGATGTCAGTTTGGGAATGATAATATCTGCCTCAAGAGTCTTAACCTGGCAAGATCGGTTGCGAGGTTTAGCGATGTTCTCGTCATCCTGCGAGTAATAACTTAGATAAGAAACAGAGGCAACAATATTGTTAAGAATAAGTAAAAATGTTTCTTACTACCTTATGACTCACAGGATTCCTTTTCTTCTCAACTAGTTTCTTATGAAGGCTAGGGTTTTGAATTACGGATTGGGCGTTAGTTCCACTGAAGAGAAAAACACAGTATATGAATCATAAAGAATCAAATAGAAAAGACTAATAAAATATGAGTAAACATGATAAGTGAAATGGAATTTAGTAATGTTAGAAAAACACATACCTTGAAGATTTCATTAAAGCAGTAGCAGGTAAATATGAAGAAGAAGAAAAGTTGCAGACGGAAAAACAAAAGGACGAAGAAGAAAATTGGTTTTGTAACCAAATCCTACCTTTTATAGGCAAAAGGAGGTGACCCGTTGAGTAGACAAGTGTCAGTAAAAAAGAAGAATTTATGACACGTGTAGGCGGTTAAGCTAAATTCTCGGAGTTTTGTCGAGGAGAAAACATGGAAAGAAAAGAAGTTGCGAGTGTTATAAAAAGTTGAAGATTCTCATATCCTCTCCACTTTGCGAAGAATACATGAGAAGAGGCAAGATATAGGATCAGAATATCGCTACAATAATAATCCTACGAGATTAACAACACTTCTACGAGCGTAACCGCAAGCTCTTCAACATCACTTTGCGAGCGTCACATAATATCTTAAAGAATGACATAATGGCCGACGATTGAAGAAACACGAGAAGAGCATGATTGCCCTGCAATGGTTATAAAGCTTGCGGTAATAAACATTATAACTGTTACGATAAGATCGCATACTAGATCCGAAATGAAAGGAAAACTTAGCTGTCATCCACTATGTAATTTCCTATATAAAGGGTTCTTATAGATTCAAGGAAGGAGGATGTATTTTTGAGAGTTAAGAAAGTCTTGAGGAGAGAGAAACTTTGAGAGAATAGTTGTGTTCTTGATTTCTTCTACTTCTGTAAAACATTTCTGAGAATTAAATGATAAAGAGTCGTTTTTAATCTTTAAGTATGAATTAATTATTATGAAATCTTAACAAGGGTGTAGTGTAGGATTTCCTGCAACTACATGTGCCTCTACCATTTTACAAGATTATCTTCATACACGTTTTCTTGAACCTAGTGATGTCTATAAAAAAGTTCAGTTGTTAGAAACCCATCCTATGGTTGATGTGGTTTTCCCAGGCTATGATACCCAGATTGACTTTATTTTCCCACCAAATATTTTTTTTCCAAATGTGGGAACGTATAAGTTTCAGATGTGTCAATTAATTAGTTTTGAGACTAAACCTAAGTACTTTAGGAGATTAGAATCGACACATGTGCCTAAAATTGACCACCACTTTCATCATGGTCAATTGTGTGAGTCAAACCTGATTGACTTTAAGGATCCGCAGTTATTTAGGTTACTATTATGTGCTTCTAAGTTTTTACTTGAGTTTTTCCAGACTCTAATACATGAATAGGATCTTAGCTATGAGGAAGTGCAGTACAAAGAAATTTATTTAGACCCTTTCATAGAGCCTGAACCTGAACCACAGCTAGATGTAGTTGTCTTAAACAGGAAACTAGACAAGGGTTATTTGTTTATTTTCTTAGCAGGTTGCAGATTCCTTTCATTTGTGGTAGCTTTATTTGGTTTTTATGACCCGCGGATATTTCGGCTATTACTTTATGATTCTATGAAGTGACTAATCCTTTCTTAGTCTGGCTAAAGACGTTAAACTTAGCACTTCTTGGGAGGTAACTCATGCTCATGCAACACGGTAATATCTTTCCTTAACTCTTTTGCTTCATATGGTAACAGTTTCTTCTTGTTCATGCTTTTAATTTCATTTTTAGAACATTGAGGAAAATGTTAGATTTAAGTTTGGGGGTATGAGAGAAAAATTTTAGTTGCATTGTTAAACTCCAGATCCTAGAAATTTATGCTTATTAAGGATGGCACTAACCAATCTAAGTGGATGAAAGCATTTTGATTGTAGGAGTTGAGGAACCAATCTGATTAGATGGAAACATCTAAAGAGTCAATTCATAAAAGAATTTTCTTTAAAATATGTTTCTCTTAGTGATTAGGTGGGGCTCACGATTCAAGTTGTTACTACGGCTAGGGTGAAATAGAGTGATTGAGATACCAAAAAAATAAAAAAATAGAGACTAGACCAATTAGAATAAATATTAACACTTGAATAGCAACATGTGTGTGTTCTCCCTGTCTCCGTCGCCTAAACAAGCGTGGAACGCAGGATCCATGGGAATTACCATGTAATCTGCTGACAAGAATCATGCGCTTGGATCCCCAAGATCTAATCATGTTGTTAAAAAAAATAAAAAAATATTGTTACTGCTCAGTGAATAAATCGACCGCTGGTTCTCTTGTATATGCCAGACAAGTTGATCTAGAATTAGGATTATTGACCACTGGTTCCCTTGTATATGCTAGTTGTTTTAATATTATTCAGACCAGTATCTCAGTCCATTAGGATAGGTTCATTTTGGAAGTGGCCTTTAGACAGATATGAGAAACACCGTTCACCTAGTCAACATCAAAACCATCTATGTTTTTCTATATCCATTTCTTAATCTTTCCATGTGATTGGTTGACTCCGATTATGATGTACAGAAACTATCTGAGTAGAGCTATGTCACTTTATATGAATTTTAGAATTCTTGAGTGCAAACTCGTGTACATCAATTAAAATTTCGCATCAGGGTACTTCCTCTTGTAATCAATAAGTATGCCAACCAAGGAGATTCTTTAGTGCCTTCCAAGGTTCTGTGTAGATAACTAGGGTCTGGAGTGTAAAGGTTTTGTGGGTATATCTCTTGTAAGCCCTCCCGAGACTGTAACTCGATCACTAGGGCCACCTAGGTGTTTAAAGGCTTATTGCATACGCTAAATGCAATCGACGATGCCTGCGACAGTGAGTTAGGATTTTATTTTTTTAGATTTGATTTGCTCGAGGGCTAGCAAAATAATAAGTTCGAGGGTATTTGATAGATACATTTTTGTGTCTGATATAATCTCAATTGTATATATTGTTAGTGCTAGATTTTGTATTTATTATGGCTTTTTGTGTCTTTGTAGGTGTTTTTGGAGAAATAAACATGTGGAAAATCACTAAAGACACACCTTATTTGGATAAGGGGCACTCAATTACTAAGGGGCACCCACTGCTAAGGAGGACCACATACTATTCGCACCCTGGTTTGGATAAGGGGCACCTTCTTCCACCTTTTGAATTTGAGTTGTGGCGGGAAATATGGCAGCTGAAGGGATTTAATGAGATTCAATCGCCAGAATCGGTTGGGATGGACTTTAATTAAGTAACCAGGCTTGGTATAGTAAATTGATTCAACAGAATTGGGTTGTATAATCGAGTTGGAGAAAAACAAAGAGTCTCACATCTATGAACTACCCTGGATTGGTTCTGATTGAGATTTACTCGGAATTTCTCGCCGAGTTAGGTTGGTTTGGGCCTATTTAATCCAAACATGATTGGTAAGGCTTGTGGATTCGAAAGTATAGGGAGATACACTGAGTTTGGATAAACAGAGGTGAAGACCTTTCTCGGGTCTTTTCTTGTGGAAGTTGTTCTCGGACTTCTACATGGATTCAATTATATTCGGGCATGTTTGGATTAGACAGGGACTAGAAAAGGTTTTATTTGCTGGAGTTAAACAGGGAAGCTACACAGTTCATGCACGTCCGCAGAAATGGAAGTTTTCTTTTGATTCTCGAATCATAGATATTCATGGGATTTTTGTGTGGAAGTTACAGACAGATTAGGAACGGGTATATCTGGTTGATATTTTATCTCCTTCTAGAGAGTTTGTAGTTAATGAGTACACGCTTAGAGGAGAAGAAGTAAAAGGGAAATTCCGTGACTTTTGGGGCAAGAGAAGAAAGAGATTTAATCGAATAATTAAGGGTTACGTGGTATATATATAATTTGGTACTAGTCCTAGAGAGGGGGTCGAGACTTTGGGGAAGCTTAGGAGCATAAAATAGGACAGAAAAAAATCACAGAGAGAAGCAGCATAGTTGCAGTCGAGAGGAAGAAAAAGAACAAAAACCGTCACCTTTTCTTTCAAACTGTAATAATTTTTCCAACAACTATTACTGTTAGCACCTCTTTGTAACAGTCGGCTCTGTAACAACGGGTTCTGTAACAATTATATTTGTTACAAACTAGATTTTTCTTCAATAAAACACCTATTTAGCCACGCGTTATTATTTTGAGCGTGTTTTTGATATGAAGAGCTAAACCCCAACACTGGGATGACGGAGGAAGCAATGTTTCACAATTTCTTGGTAACTATAATGATTCTTCATGTCTTTTTGCATTGGTTTGATTGATTTATGATTTTTATTAATTAGTTGTGATTTTGTATGATGACGTATGCTTAGAGTTAGAGCTTTTGATGCGTCATGCTTATGATTTACAATTAATCTTTTATAAAATATATCTTTGGCAAAGAAATAGAGTCCATAAAAGAGCTAGAAGTGTTATGAATCAATATAGGAACCAATTGAATGTGCTTAATGGTGGAAACTTGAGTCTCAGTAATCTCTCGATATTGTGACAAATTTGTGAATATATTTTCTTTGTTTTTAGTGTTTTCTTAAATCAAACCTTTATTAAGTCCGAGTGAACGACATTCTTACTACCACTTTTCTACAACAATTAAAATTACATCAATTTTTGGCGCCGCCGACGCAGACTTGTATTTAGGTTTTAGATTTATTTTTATTATTTTTTATTTTTTATTCTTTTCAGATTTGGAGTGAAGCTACAAGGAAAGAAAAAGTGCTATAAAAGGAAAGCATCGCTAAATAAGGAAATAAAAGAGGAGTCCAAAAGGAGTGAAGAAGATTTTGTATATATTTGGATTTTATTTCTTTTTATTTTTGGAAAATTGTATTAGGATTTGTTGTATTTTTGTAATTTTTCTTTTTCTTTTTGGACTTTATTTTTGACTTGGACATTATTTTTAAAACCCTAAGGAAGGGTTAAAAATTAAATAAAACTTTTTGCAGGGAAGGACGACAGTTACAATACTGTCTCGGCCCCTCGGGTTCATACACTGACATATGAGTCGGTGGCCTGGGTCAACTTCAATGGTTCATCACCCGTCTGGTATAGGAGGTAAGACTCTTTCCACCCATGAATCCACTGTCAGTGGGTTTCTTTTGTGTTGAAAGCACGTGCACACACCAATTGCATCGTCAGACACCGATTTTTAGGAAAAAACGTGGTTTAGTACGGTGAACCCTCTGGGCGTTATCATCCGAAACACCACAAGCCTTAGCCTTGTACCTTTGACTAGTCTTTGAATTTAAGTATATTTTGCTAAAGGTAACCTGAGCCTACCCATTTTATTCGACCATGCATTTGCACGTACATAAAAGTATGTCGAACTGGTATTACAATAGCCAATACAATGATTATCCGACCGATCAAATTGGACATTATTCTTTTTATGACCATATTGTGAATAGTGGTTGGGAACATTAACCTTTTCAAGGTTATGGATCATACCATGGTGAGCCCAATTACTATCCGCATGCGCACCGGTAATACGAGCAAGAAAATAAGGAATATAATAGTACTAGTTCCCCGTTGAATGATTTAATCAAACAATTATACCCTAGTGCTACTTATGATCCTTCCATTTCTCTAGAAGAATCTCTCAAGC
Organism: Papaver bracteatum; assembly: GCA_023529315.1. Lineage (NCBI taxonomy): Eukaryota > Viridiplantae > Streptophyta > Magnoliopsida > Ranunculales > Papaveraceae > Papaver > Papaver bracteatum. The sequence goes on along the minus strand of JAJJWX010005418.1, from coordinate 1,222,826 downwards.
AGTTAACTGAACAGACAAATAGGTTTGTGTTGGAAATTAACGGACAAACTGCACCAATGAATAAACCTTCTATAGAGGAATCCCTCAAGCTGATGGCTGAGACGAACGAAAGACTTTCTCGAAATAATCTTAATTTCCAATATAGTGTTTCCAATAATACCTTTGAAAATGAGGATAGTTATTTGCATAATCAAGATGACGAGGTTAGAATTGGTAACACTACTTTAGATAAGGTTCGATCATTTTCATGTTATTATAATGATGATAAAGATGAAGAATCAGAAATATGTAGGCACAGTGATCAGGAATTTGTTACTCTAATTGAGCTTTATAATGATAATATTTTTTCTAGTTCAAATCCAAATAATTTTAATAATTATTCACCTATTCGAAAGGACGAGGATTTGACTAGAGATACCACCGTTTTGGACGATGTAGTATTTCCTTTTGATTACGAAGCCGATAATGGTTTAGAGGAACGAGTTTATTCTGAGAATACTATTTTAGAGTCTAGCGATTTAGAAATATTAGTCTTAGACAAAGAAGATGAACGCGTAGAGATGAGTGAGGATAAACCTGACTTAGAAGAGTCGATTTACCATTTTCAGGAATCTGAAATTAGGGAAGTTGTGACTAGTCTTTCTAGAGACACTGAAAACTCTAAGTTTGGGGGTGATTATCATTCTCCACGTGCTTTAACTCTTAGAAAGGGCCCTCACTTGGGACTTGACATATGTGCTGTAGGATTAGAATATCGCTACAATAATAATCCTACGAGATTAACAACACTTCTACGAGCGTAACCGCAAGCTCTTCAACAACACTTTGCGAGCGTCACATAATATCTTAAAGAATGACATAACGGCTAACGATTGAAGAAACACGAGAAGAGCATGATTTCCCTGCGATGGTTATAAAGCTTGCGGTAATAAACATTATAACTGTTACGATAAGATCGCATACTAGATCCTAAATGAAAGGAAAACTTAGCTGTCATCCACTATGTAATTTCCTATATAAAGGGTTCTTATAGATTCAAGGAAGGAGGATGTATTTTTGAGAGTTAAGAAAGTCTTGAGGAGAGAGAAACTTTGAGAGAATAGTTGTGTTCTTGATTTCTTCTACTTACGAAAACATTTCGAGAATTAAATGATAAAGAGTCGTTTTTAATCTTTAAGTATGAATTAATTATTATGAAATCTTAACAAGGGTGTAGTGTAGGATTTCCTACAACTACATGTGCCTCTACCATTTTACAAGATTATCTTCATACACGTTTTCTTGAACCTAGTGATATCTATAAAAAAGTTCAGTTGTTAGAAACCCATCCTATGGTTGATGTGGTTTTCCCAGGCTATGATACCCAGATTGACTTTATTTTCCCACCAAATATTTTTTTTCCAAATGTGGGAACGTATAAGTTTCAGATGTGTCAATTAATTAGTTTTGAGGCTAAATCTAAGTACTTTAGGAGATTAGAATCGACACATGTGCCTAAAATTGACCACCACTTTCATCATGGTCAATTGTGTGAGTCAAACCTGATTGACTTTAAGGATCCGCAGTTATTTAGGTTACTATTATGTGCTTCTAAGTTTTTACTTGAGTTTTTCCAGACTCTAATACCTGAATCGGATCTTAGCTATGAGGAAGTGCAGTCCAAAGAAATTTATTTAGACCCTTTCATAGAGCCTGAACCTGAACCACAGCTAGATGTAGTTGTCTTAAACAGGAAACTAGACAAGGGTTATTTGTTTATTTTCTTAGCAGGTTGCAGATTCCTTTCATTTGTGGTAGCTTTATTTGGTTTTTATGACCCGCGGATATTTCGGATATTACTTTATGATTCTATGAAGTGACTAATCCTTTCTTAGTCTGGCTAAAGACGTTAAACTTAGCACTTCTTGGGAGGTAACTCATGCTCATGCAACACGGTAATATCTTTCCTTAACTCTTTTGCTTCATATGGTAACAGTTTCTTCTTGTTCATGCTTTTAATTTCATTTTTAGAACATTGAGGACAATGTTAGATTTAAGTTTGGGGGTATGAGAGAAAAAATTTAGTTGCATTGTTAAACTCCAGAGCCTAGAAATTTATGCTTATTAAGGATGGCACTAACCAATCTAAGTGGATGAAAGCATTTTGATTGTAGGAGTTGAGGAACCAATCTGATTAGATGGAAACATCTAAAGAGTCAATTCATAAAAGAATTTTCTTTAAAATATGTTTCTCTTAGTGATTAGGTGGGGCTCACGATTCAAGTTGTTACTACGGCTAGGGTGAAATAGAGTGATTGAGATACCAAAAAAATAAAAAAAAATAAAAAAATAGAGACCAGACCAATTAGACCAATCAGAATAAATATTAACACTTGAATAACAATATGTGTGTGTTCTCCCTGTCTCCGTCGCCTAAACAAGCGTGGAACGCAGGATCCATGGGAATTACCATGTAATCTGCTGACAAGAATCATGCGCTTGGATCCGCAAGATCTAATCATGTTGTTAAAAAAAATAAAAAAATATTGTTACTGCTTAGTGAATAAATCGACCGCTGGTTCTCTTGTATATGCCCGACAAGTTGATCTAGAATTAGGATTATTGACCACTGGTTCCCTTGTATATGCTAGTTGTTTTAATATTAGTCAGACCAGTATCTCAGTCCATTAGGATAGGTTCATTTTGGCAGTGGCCTTTAGACAGATATGAGAAACACCGTTCACCTAGTCAACATCAAAACCATCTATGTTTTTCTATATCCATTTCTTAATCTTTCCATGTGATTGGTTGACTCCGATTATGATGTCCAGAAACTATCTGAGTAGATCTATGTGACTTTATATGAATTTTAGAATGCTTGAGTGCAAACTCGTGTACATCAATTAAAATTTCGCATCAGGGTACTTCCTCTTGTAATCAATAAGTATGCCAACCAAGGAGATTCTTTAGTGCCTTCCAAGGTTCTGTGTAGATAACTAGGGTCTGGAGTGTAAAGGTTTTGTGGGTATATCTCTTGTAATCCCTCCCGAGGCTGTAACTCGGCCACTAGGGCCACCTAGGTGTTTAAAGGCTTATTGCATACGCTAAATGCAATCGACGATGCCTGCGACAGTGAGTTAGGATTTTATTTTTTTAGATTTGATTTTCTCGAGGACTAGCAAATAATAATTTCGGGGGTATTTGATAGATACATTTTTGTGTCTGATATAATCTCAATTGTATATATTGTTAGTGCTAGATTTTGTATTTATTATGGCTTTTTGTGTCTTTGTAGGTGTTTTTGGAGAAATAAACATGTGGAAAATCACTAAAGACACACCTTATTTGGATAAGGGGCACTCAATTACTAAGGGGCACCCACTGCTAAGGACGACCACATACTATTCGCACCCCTGGTTTGGATAAGGGGCACCTTCTTTCACCTTTTGAATTTGAGTTGTGGCGGGAAATATGGCAGCAAAAGAACAAATTTTAGGCTTCGAAATTTGAAGGGATTTAATGAGATTCAATCGCCAGAATCGGTTGGGATGGACTTTAATTAAGTAACCAGGCGTGGTATAGTAAATTTATTCTACAGAATTGGGTTGTATAATCGAGTTGGAGAAAAACAAAGAGTCTCACATCTGTGAACTACCCTGGATTGGTTCTGATCGAGATTTACTCGGAATTTCTCGCCGAGTTAGGTTGGTTTGGGCCTATTTAATCCAAACATGATTGGTAAGGCTTGTTGATTCGAAAGTATAGGGAGATACACTGAGTTTGGATAAACAGAGGTGAAGACCTTTCTCGGGTCTTTTCTTGTGGAAGTTGTTCTCGGACTTCTACATGGATTCAATTATATTCGGGCCTGTTTGGATTAGACAAGGACTAGAGAAGGTTTTGTTTTCTGGAGTTAAACAGGGAAGCTACACAGTTCATGCACGTCCGCAGAAATGGAAGTTTTCTTTTGATTCTCGAATCATAGATATTCATGGGATTTTTGTGTGGAAGTTACAGGCAGATTAGGAACGGGTATATCTGGTTGATATTTTATCTCCTTCTAGAGAGTTTGTAGTTAATGAGAATACGCGTAGAGAAGAAGAAGTAAAAGGGAAATTCCGTGACTTTTGAGGCAAGAGAAGAAAGAGATTTAATCGAATAATTAAGGGTTACGTGGTATATATATAATTTGGTACTAGTCCTAGAGAGGGGGTCGAGACTTTGGGGAAGCTTAGGAGCATAAAATAGGACAAAAAAAAATCACAGAGAGAAGCAGCATAGTTGCAGTCGAGAGGAAGAAAAAGAACAAAAACCGTCACCTTTTTTTTCAAACTGTAATAATTTTTCCAACAACTATTACTGTTAGTACCTCTTTGTAACAGTCGGCTCTGTAACAACGGGTTCTGTAACAATTATATTTGTTACAAACTAGATTTTTCTTCAATAAAACACCTAATTAGCCATGAGTTATTATTTTGAGCGTGTTTTTGATATGAGGAGCTAAATCCCAACACTGGGATGACGGAGGAAGCAATGTTTCACAATTTCTTGGTAACTATAATGATTCTTCATGACTTTTTGCATTGGTTTAATCGATTTATGATTTTTATTAATTAGTTGTGATTTTGTCTGATGACGTATGCTTAGAGTTAGAGCTTTTGATGCGTCATGCTTATGATTTATAATTAATCTTTTACAAAATCTACCTTTGGCAAAGAAATAGAGTCCATAAAATATCTAGAAGTGTTATGAATCAATATAGGAACCAATTGAATGTGCTTAATGGTGGAAACCCGAGTCTCAGTAATCTCTCGATATTGTGACAAATTTGTGAATATATTTTCTTTGTTTTTAGTATTTTCTTAAATCAAACCTTTATCAAGTCCGAGTGAACAACATTCTTACTACCACTTTTCTACAACAATTAAAATTACATCAGATATATAGATAAATTATCTGATAATCGCATGTCTTATTTGGTTCAGATTTTAATTACACCCGGTATTTTCGGAAAAAAATTTAACGAAGCAATATGAGCATCGTCGTCAATATCATTATGAACGTCTAGTATTGGGGTTTTCTTCGAAGTGCATTTTTGGACACAAGTTATGAAAGAAAAAAGTCTTACCAATCAATATCGATCTTTTTTTTAATAAGAAAAAAAGATTTTATTGCTAAGTAATGGGGCTGTTTAGGTCCCTTGCCATAAGGCTACATTGATGATCATGAAAACTATTACGATGAGTGGGAAAACTATTATGATGAGTGACAAACACAATTGTTTATCTCATAGATTTTGCAACACTGTCTGCAACTTGATTGTCATCTCGACTCACAAAAGTAAAACAACAAAAACAAAAACTTAAATGTTTGATTTCCTTAAGGATGTTTATATTTTCCCATTGAATGAGAAGACTATCATGTAATATTGATTGGATGACAAGCTTCATATCTGCTTCAATATGCATCTTGAGAAGTTGCAATTCCTTAGCCCATAGTAAAGCTTCACATATAGTCATGCATTATGTAGCTTCTGGACTTAAATCTCCATCTGAGTAGCTTCATTTGATTCCCGAGCAAGTACCTGTATGATCACAGATCACAATACCCATGCCATCTTGATTAGTATCATAACCAAAAGAAACATCAACATTAAATTTGTAGCAGTATGTAAAGGGGTTTCCAGTGGGATAAATTAGCAATACTAATAGCATGGGTATGCATGTCATTATTAGGAAAGTGCGAGTTTAAGTGGTACTTAATTTTGTGAGCAGAGTTGAAAGGGTTAAGAGAGACTCCCTAAAACACTGAGTCACATTTATCCTTCCAAAGAACACATGACCATATCATCAGTGTATGCAATGTCTTATCATCATCATGAATGGAAGTTGAAGAAAACTAGCTTTCTACTCATTCAGAGACAGTTCTGCTGTCACATGACATAACATCAATATTGATATTTAATACTCTCTAGAAAGCCTTAAAATGATTACATTCAAACATCAGGTGCTCCATAGTTTCTTCAGTATTCCCACAAATACCACAATGAGTATTAATATTGTTGTTATAGATGGCCAACTTGGTTCTAGTAGAGGGGATACCATGAATGCACTTCCAAGCAAAGAGTTTAAACCTATGAGCTTTGTTACACTGCCAAAGTGATTTCCAAACCTTAGCTTGTCTGTTATTGACTTGTGTATCACTGGTACTATTAGAGAGAATGTTATTGGTGCTTTTAAATGAGAATTTTCCATCCTTGGTAGGCATCCATACCATTACATCTTCTTTTGAGATATCTACATATATAATTTGTATTTTGAGAGAAATATCTGGAGCAAATAGTTGATTTAGAAGACTAATTTTCCATGTGTTGGTATTGGGTATGAGAAGCTCCTCTACATCTTGATAGAATCTATAAAAATCATTCACTGGATTAGGAGGTTCAGAAAGTCATGGAATCCATATGTCAAGCCAAATTTTGGTCTTTTTGCCATTGTTAACTGCCATGAAAAAATTATGTTGAACAATCTTCATACCTTTAGTGATACCATTCCATATATATGAACAGTTCTTAGCCTCTATTTTTTTTTTTATAAAGTATGTCTCCGTTCTTGAAATATTTGCTTTCCATAATTTGACCCCAAAGAGACTCAGTCATATGCAAAGCCTCTAAGCTAATTTGGTAAGAAGAGCTAGATTCAACATTTTAAGTCTCTAAAAGCCAAACCTCCCATTTCCTTTGATTTGCACACTTTTTGGCAACCTAGTGGATTTTCTCCCATATTAGAATTATGACCCCCAAAGAACCTTATTTATATAGATGTGAGTTTATCTGTGAGCTGAGCTGGTAGTTTGAAAGTTCCCATCTGATAAATAGGTACAAAATTTAAGAATTATTTGATCATTGTTGATCTTCCAGCTTGAGTGAGTGATGTAGAAGACCAAGAAGAATATTTATTCAAGAAATTTTCTTCAACGACTTTAAAAGCTTCTTGTTTAGAATGTCCCATAATGAATGGGGAACCAATATATCTTTCCTTATAAGATACTATTTTAACACCAAGGATTTGAGTAAGAGTGTCTCCTATCTCAGGATTGGTATATTTGCTGAAGTGAACTGAAGATTTTTCAAAATTGATAACTTGACCTGATTGAGAGCTGATTGTAAAAGTTCAAGAAGATTGTTGACAGAAGTAAGATTTGCTTGAGTGAATATCAAGGAATCATCTGCGAAAATAAAATGATTAATGGATGAAGAATGAGCAACCACTTTAATACCTTTGATTTTGTTGGAATGCTGAGCTGAAATAAGATTCCTTGAAAGAAATTCCATGGTCATGATGAAAAGGTAAGGAGAAAGATGATCTCCTTATTTTAAACCTCTTGTAGGATGAAATTCTTCACAAGGAGATCAATTGAGCATCACAGACAAAGAAGCAGTACGAATGCATCGGTAAATGAGGTCACAAAAATCTTCACAAAAACCAAAATATCTGAGAGCTTTTATAAGAAAATTCCACTAAAGCTATCAAAAGCTTTTGACTTGTCCAATTTTAATGTCATCCATCCTGTTTGACAATTTTTTTTCTTCATATAATGTATAATCTCTTGAGCAATAACAATGTTTTCACTAATCAGCCTTCCAGATACATATGCTGCTTGAAATGGAGAGATGATTTTTTTCCATCTGAGGCTTCATTCTATTGACCAATAACTTAGAGATGATATTGTAAGAAGTATTACAAAGACCTATTGACCTATAGTCAGCTGCACGAATAAATTTCTTCTTTTTTGGAATAAGAGATATGTAAGTTTTATTAATCTGCTTGAGAATATGTTTTGACTGAAAAAATCTTGTCACCATTGAGAAAACATCTCCACCCACTATGCTCCACCGACTCTTGTAAAATCCTGCTTGAAAACCTTCATGTCATGGTGCACTCCAGTTCACTATGGTTCTCAAAGTATTCCCTTTTGAGAAATTCTCACAGAAATCTAGACTATTCCCTTTTCCCACCGAAACATCCAAGTTTCAAAGATACCTTTAAAAACGGACTGGTGAGTCTGTCCGTCTCAAATTGTTAAGTTTGGATGAAAAAAATCCCCAGTTTACCCTTAACCCAAGTTAGTTAGGAACCATAGTTAAGTTAATATGGGTTTGTGTGGTTTACCCGACCCTTGAAATAGGATGCAAGCGATAGAAAATAAACAAAATAAACCCTATAAAATATGAAATAAAATTACATTTGCAGGCGAATTTAATAGAAAGGCTATTTATTGAGCTAACGTAATGGTTAAGGAATTGTCTTGGGCAAACTCTGAAGTTTGCTTTACATAGAATCTGTTGTATCTTAGGAAACATAGTAAACTAGGAAATACTTGTTTTGGAAGTCTAGAATTCTAGAACTTTACATTGCTGTGTATATAAAGTATACCTTTCATGTAACAATTAATTAATCAAGCAATAATAATATTCAGAACGTATTCCTCTTCTTCTGTCTTCTCTTCTATCTTCTATAACCCAACCAATTCTAAAACTCAACTCTATTCAAATTAAACTCTAAAATTGAAACAAAATTAATTTTTTTTATTTCATTTTGGTTACGGCTTCGAGGAGTCCTAATTTGCAGATAACCGGAAAATGAATTTTTCTTCATATGTGTTACATAAAGGCTTAAATAAACTAATAATGTATAACGAACTTTGCGTTTCAAGGTACTGACCTTTCTCCCGGGACATGCGAAGTTAGCTCTGTGCTTTTTGTGTGAAGAACTTTGGAGAAACAAAAGTAGAAGGAAGATGAAAGACGAATGATGTTTGACTTATTAGTTTAGTGTCTTCAAATCGCGCACGTGTCCCATAATTTTCCACGTAACGTCCATGCATAAAAATCCCAGTATAATAATTTAGGGTGAGATCTTTTTGGCCTGATAAAGTTATATGCACCAATACCTCAACCTACCCAGTAATTTTATATTATCTTCAACCTACAAATCCTTCAACTTACCCAACAATTTTATATTATCTTCAACCTACCGATCCTTCAACCTACCCCGCTATTAAATATTTTAAATTGTTAATCAATGGCCGGAAACACTGAAGAGTAGCAGTTTCAGTTTATTTTCTGAACGGTAGATGTGGAAAGCGCCCGAAAAATATGAACATGGAATAGGAACAACTGGAGAGTTGGGTGGGGCATCAACTATTTGGGCTAACAATGACCTTTAACCGAATCCTCGAAACAACATAAGATAATTGGATTACAAACAGAAAATGTTAACTGGAGCATCAACTAGTTGGGTAGAATTTAAACTTGAATTCTACAACTATATGCATGCATTTCATTACTGGAAAATAAGATAATTGGAGTACAAACAGAAAATGTTAACCGGAACTAACACACCAACAACCCAATCGGACGTGCCTGACAGACAGACGTGTGATTAAAACGAAAGTGAATCAAATGGGGTCGAGTTAAATGAATTAAATGAGGTTTGACCACCCATTAGGTCTGACAAATCACGCTGATAAATGGGTATGGATTTTGACTATAACCATTTTTTGGTGGGGTTGAGTTAATTCTGAGGGCAATAAAGTATTTTTGATCTCAACTAGGTTGACCGATTCAACCCAGTCCGTCAATATTCATTGACTCAAACCATCTCCTTACATAACAAATGACCCAAACCATGGGATTTCTGTGAGGATTCTCGAAATTCTTCACAAGGAGATCAATTGAGCATCACAGACAGAGAAGTAGTACGAATGCACCGGTAAATGAGGTCACAAAAATCTTCACAAAAACCAAAATATCTGAGAGCTTTTATAAGAAAATTCCACTAAAGCTGTCAAAAGCTTTTGACATGTCCAATTTTAATGTCATCCTGTGTGATTCCATTGCATTTAGAGGGGTTATGAGGGGAAGAGTTTAAGTGAAGAAGAGGAAATGGGAGGAAGAACCGAGTTCTGTGAACTTAAGCCTATCAAACGGGTACTGAGTACGCGTATTTAGTCAAGTCAACGAGTTGACAAATACACGTACTGAGTACCCATTTGGCACTATTCATACGCGGACTGAGTACGCGTATAGTATAGGGAAGGGATAGGAAAGCACCATAGCGGGATTGCCTTTCATGTGCCATCCCTTCCCTTTAGGGTATATTAATTATATGTCCCTACTTTTAACTCCATATAAATATATCCTTATGCAACAATAATTATGTCCCTCTTTTTTTATAACCTTATCTATTTAATATTAGATTAACTTAATACCCTCACTCATATAATATTTTTCTTTATTTCAAAATACAACAAATTTCTTCCGCTACCACTTCACCACCACCACTAGCACCACCACCACCAACATTCAACTACCATTCCACTACCACCACCGTTCAACAACCACCACCTACCAACCGCCACCACCACCAATATTCCACCACCACTCCTTCACCGCCACCATTACACCACCACTAGTCCTCCTCCACCACAAATTCATCGCCGCCGCCACCACCGCCGCCACCACCACCACCACCGTCACCACCACCGCCACCACCACCATCACTGGTTCAATTTTTTTTGTATCAAAAAAAAGTAGTTGATCCATTTCAGTTAGATCAAACAATGGATGTTTATCCATTGCAGTTGGATCATCAGTAGAGGTTTATCCATTTCAGTTGGATCAACAATGGATGTTTATCCATGCTGATAGAAAAATGCTACCAGTTCATCAGCTGCAGTTTCAGATCCACCAACAAAACCATCAATAGTAGAAGTTTATCTAGTTTATCCAAGAAAAAAGGATCAACAATAGAAGTTGATCCAATTTTAGTGGATCAACAATGGAAGTTGATCCATGTAAAATTGGATCAATAATGATAGTTGATCCATGTAAAATGGAGTGAACTTGGCGTGAGTCGAACACGCATCATCTGACATGGAGTCAGTCATGCTACCATTGCACCACAAGTTCAACATTGGAACAAATTCACATGATTTAAACTACAAAAACATGAGTTTAAAGGATCAACAACAGTAGTTGATCCCATACATATGGTTAAACAACCATAGTTGATCCAATATCACTGCCCGCTTCAACCCAAATACCCACCATATTTCATTACCTGTAGTTTCATAAACACCAAAATCTCCAAGACCAGTTTCAAAACCAATCTCAGTTGAATCAACAATGGATGTTTATCCATTTCAGTTGGACCAACAGTAGAAGTTTATCCATTTAAGTTGGATCAACAACCATAGTTGATCCAAAAAATATGGATCAACAACCATAGTTGATCCAAAATCACTGCCTGCTTCAACCCAGATAACCACCATATTTCATTCAGCAAATATCCAGGAAAAGAAAGTTTAAAGAACAAACATAATATTACTTCTTAATGGGATTCTTTGACATGACGCACCTCCTTGACAGTTTCCAGGAATGGTAATTTGAGTTGAAGAAAATGCACCTCCATGAACCCGCAAATAAAACGTAAGAAATTTAGATTGATTATATGGTAATTTGAGTTGAAGAAACAGGCGAGCAAACCTGTTGTTGGTAATAAGCGAGATCGGTATCACGTTGATCAATATAGTGCGATGGCGTTGCGAATGTTCCGAGGTCGGTTTTTAGTGAAGAATTATGTTCACCATTTCCTGGATTTGTACCAATGTAAGTATACATGCTTTGAGTTCCAAGCTGTTTAAGATCTCCGTATTTAATTACATTTGATCCAGAAATTGATGCTTTAGTCATCGTTCTTCTTCTCACTTGCACAAATAAACCAAATTCATAAGCTTTCCGGAAAACAATTGTAATCGTTATCAGCAAATCGAAAAGTTTATTGGAAGTGTTCAAACGTACCACTGCATATTGCTTATCCAGATTTTCAGTCATCATATTGTATCGTTCACTGTGCTCCATCCAACTAATACTATACAGATCAAAATCATAAAAAATGAAAAATCCTAATCGATTGTTCACGTTTCGATCTATTCATTATACCGATTTGTATTATAGATTACATCAATAATCTTCCCATATCATCAATTTTCCAGATCGGGAAATTGAAATGCAATCATTAGTGTGAATATCCAACTCAAAATTATAAAATCGGTACCAAAAATAGAGATCGATGTCCGAATCAGGTTACGAAAATCAATGTTTAGCCGAAGAAAATGAAGAACAATTAATCTAAAGTTGAAATCAATAATAAAAAATCAATCTCTGAACTGTTAATTTGTTAATAGTAGTGGCAGCGTGATGGAGGTGGTGGTGCTGAGGTGGTGATGCTGATTGTGGTGGCGGAGACATAGATTGTTGAGTTGGTGGGAGAGATAGAGACGGTGGTGGTGGGAGCGATGGATTTCTTCTGAATGCTTCGATGGAAATAAAGAAGAAGATAAGAAGAAGTCTTTTTTTCTATAAAGGTTGGGGTATATTTGGAAATCTCTAAATTGTTGATGGGCCCCTGATGGGCTTTTAGAAAAAGAGGGACAAAATTATTATGTGATAAGGATATTTGTGTAGACCATCAAAAGTAAGGACAAAAGTTCAATTACCACTTCCCTTTATTCGAGGGATAGGGAAGGGATAGCTAGCACCATAGTGCTAGCTCTTAGGTAATTGGACTCATCGATGCCATAACCACGTAACACTTTGACAGTTCCAAATATATGTAAGAAAATCCAAAAAATTGGGCCCCAAAGATTTGAGTCTAGAAAATGGCTTAACTGGCCTGGTCTATAACACGGCCCAGACTAAGAATCCAAAATTGCCTTGCTAGTGAAATCCCAGAGCACTCGTCCGAAGACAGCACCGCAGTCTGTTCTGGTCCGCACTTGTAGAGGTGCTAACAAGTAGATTCAGGCATTCAGCTATACAACTATTGGCCTGCTCCCACTAGATTGATTATTCGCCGCGTCAAGTAACATATTAACTACTGCATAGAATCGTCTCCGGAAAGTTGGCAACCTTGAAAGCGTCAAACAGAAACCTTGCAACCTGATATGAAGATTTTGTCATAAAAATATTTGTGAGGGAAATTCTCATGCAGAAATTTCTGAAAGCTGTGTATGCAAGGAAGAACAGAAGAAGAAAAAACGGGTGTAGACGGTACCTTCTGTTAGAAAAAACAATGTTTTGTTTTAATCAAAAAAATGCATGGACCATGTTTTGATCCCAAGACCTATTGCTCCCTAGATGTTTTTTCATGTGAATGAATAAAACATTAGTCCCATATAGATTAAAACACTAAGAGTTTTAGACTTAAATAGCATTGGTTTAGCCTTAAGGGTATGGCCCTTTGGGTCTTTAGACCTTTGTGTATGGGGAAAGCCCTAGACTATGGCAAGGTTGCCTAAACCTTATTGCATTTCTTATTGCCTTTCCGGCTCGCTCGGCTCGCTCGGCGTGGGCGTATCCGACCCATCCTTTATTTTTACTGAAATTTACCACACGCTTCTCCCACACATGTAAAGAATTTTATTCTTTGCCTTCTCAGTTTTGGATAACCGACAACCTCGAGAAGCATCTTCTTTCACGCGTGTCACACGGTTTTCTTGACACCTGTACACACTGTTTTCCTCGAGAAGAATCTCGAAAATTTTGAATGCGTGTGCACTGTTCTTTTAACGCGATTTTTTACCTTACTTTTGCAACGTTCGAGATGCGTGAATCACGGACAGTCTGTCGTGCTTTGGATTCTCTTCCAACGTTCGAACATTTTCTTGCTATAAATACGAGTTGTAAACTTCATTTGTAAACCATACCTTTCGAACTCTTCTCTTAAATTCTTATTCTTTACTTATGCTTTCTAAACAATTTCTTTTTAAGTTTACGAAACAAAAATCGAGTTCTTATCTTAAACAAGTTGTAGTTTACGAAACATAATTTTGTATAACTACTTCTTTGTTTACGTAAATTAGTTTGACGAAACTTTGTTTAACGAAAATTAGTTTACGAAACATCATAGTTTACTGAAACATAAATTAGTTTTTATATTTATCCTAAAAGCGGTTGTAGTTTCGATTTGTGCTTTTGTTTTTTCATTTTTGTTTGCTAAGTTCTAAGGGTTCTCTCTGTGTATGCTACACATAGAGGAGAACTAACAATAGTTGTATCCTAGAGGTAATTTGTAAATTGCTATAGCATCTCGTAGGAGTAGCGAGCAATATTACCTTTAGCTCAGCGTATCTCATACGTGCCTCTACTAAGTTTATTGAGTTATTTGTTACTACTTTCAGTGTAATCTAAGTATTATTTCCCATTTGCATTCGATTATTGTAATTAATTCCAACACCTTCTACTTATGCCCTCTAACTGAGCCCTTCTAATCTCATCATAAGGAGGAATTCCACCATTCTGCCATGCTTCAATTCTCTGAGCATCACCACAGTACAGAGCCAATTTGCACAAGAACAACTCTTCAGACTCTGCTAAATTCAGATTCCTAATTTGCTCTTTCATAACGCACATGGGCTCAAACAGCCAATCAAAAACCCTTCCTTCGGGCCTATTCAAATTCGTCACTAAAATGTTTTCACCTGATACGAGAAACAGAATTGATAATTATTAGTTAGAGTTGGTCTAGAGCCGAGCTCTAAGGACACTTCAATTTAAGTGCATACATAATCACATGTAGTTGGCGCCGAAATAAATAATCAGTTATGAGAAATTCATACGCATGACAAAGCCAGCAGAACCACTACGGATAGATTGGAGAAAGCAACCAAGAAATGCATAAGCAGGAATTCCAATGTTAACTATCTTGCTCTTTGAACTTTGCCATTCCTCTATATCCAGTTTATCAATCGCTCCATCTCTAAGAAGTTCCTTGCCAGAACCCTCACATTCTTCGAAGAAATTGTCCCATACCTGACATGACAGTGCAAACAACACTTGCAGCATGAACAAATTATGGGACTGTCTGAATAGAGTACACTGGGGAGTGAATGGGATGCATGATTTGGTCGTTCATACCACTACAGCCTTCAATGCCTTGATTCTTTGAGAAGCTGTCCTAGTCAAAGAATAATCTGCATGAACTACCTCAATCTGGCCATCCAAACCATTTAGAGGATGCAGTGACGAATTGCCTTCAGCTCCCTCGCGATACTTAGGTCTGGCTGCCACATGAACAGGGTTTACGATTTGGTATACACACATGAACTACTGTATCTTTACGCACAGATTATTTTTTAAAGTTTGTAAGAAGTTGATACATGCCTGGATGTGGTAAAACAAAACAGGACAACTATTAAAACCATAATCTTGTATATTTGAAAGAGGATCCATTAACCATGTGATTTACTCATTTACGTACGTACCTGGGAAAACAGGACCCTTCTCGAAGGTAGAGAAGGTCATTAGTCCATTCATCAAACAAAGCCACACTAGCAACAATATAGAGCAACCCTTTCTTTGTAGAGTTTTCCTAACAGAGGAACATTAAAATTACAAGCATATTTTTATTTAATGTGTAGTTATGCAATTTAAATTTAGTTGGATGTGAGTAAATCAGCATCAATTTTAAGATCAGTACCTCATATGCAACAACAGCAGCATAACATCCAAAACCTACGCTTGAAAGAAAACCAGCTAAAATAGCAAGAATTACTGCGAACGGCCACAAAAGAATCAGAAATCCAGCCAAGGGGACACAAACAGTCTCCACGAAGGGGCCTGACCTCCCAACAAGATCTTCACATAACCGGTGCCATCCTTTGAATAACAGAATCGGAGCTTTATAGATGACTATTACAGGAATCATAATAACGTCCACCAAAAGTCCTAACAGTGCTGCCAATATACATCCTGGTACCTGAGTGACCCTACAAGACGAAATGGAAACAGTAAAATTTTCTTTGAAATGACAATATGCTCAGGTCAAGAGCTCCAAGAAACACCGTATACATATATCAAATGATTACACACTCATTTCCTTTCTGGATTCTACTTGGAAAGATCAACATTTTGCCCTGAAGTCTAATGTCAGTGGACGTTTTCATATGAATCATGATATAACGCAATCAGGTAAAAGCATGCCGACCTCCTTACTGTGAATCAGTATATACAGATGTGTTCCGACAACACAATGAGATAAATCGTAACATTAAGACTTATAAAGAAACTTGAATAACCTCCTCGAGGGGACCAAAATAACCCAAAATAACAATCACTGAAGTTAGATTGTAGGAAGTACTTGAGTTCTATGGGGTTCTCATCATCCTCCGCCTCGAGCAACTCATCCATCACCGAGAAGTAAGAATGGAATGAAAAATCTCCAAAATCGCGTACAATAGTGCAAGCACCCAGTACACATGTCCAAGTACCATCCTAGGGATACAAATATTTTAAGCCATTACAAAATAGTTAGTCCACACATAAAGAGCACGATGGTTCCGTAAAATTCAAAAATCAAGCGAAAGTAAACAAAAATCTTACCACCAAACATCCAGTTAGCTTGTTACAGAAACCTGGCTTGTTAGTGGCTTTGAATGTCTCCATCATAGGCCAAATAAAGGCATATCCAATACCCATAATGACACTTCCAACTACACCTATAATTGTCCATAAGGCTATTGGGATCGGGAGGCTTATAATCATCAGACAATATAAGGACCAAATTTCTTCGATCTAAACCATAAATTAAAATAAAATAATTCAACTTTTCATCATTTTTAGTTCAAATTTCAACAAAATTACAATATATTCAGTAAAGAGGAAAGAATCAAGAAGTCATACTTTGAAATACAATAAGCACTCCAACACAGATGTAAAGGCCATAAGCCGATAATCACCGCAACATCACCAAACTTGATAACAAGAAACACAAAAGGAGAAAATATGGCAGCTGATTTGGATACCAAAAACAAAACATTATCAGTTAACTAATTGATCATTTAGCTTCAAGAACTTGGATTTTCTAGTTCTAATTGGTCTATAAATGTCTGATATGAAGTTAAAATTCAAAAAGTAGAAGTTAAACGAGATCAAGAAATACCTTTGATCCATCCAAGAAGAAACAGAATGACAAAAAAAGGAATGAAGAGTATGGTATAGCCTGAGTAAAGAAGAATTTGATGAAGAACATCATCCATTGATTTTTATGTTCTCAGATTTCTCAAGTAGAATTTTAAACTAGGGTTTTTTGTTTTGGTGAAAGAACCTTCAGTAAACAGAGTTAACTGACTCCTTTCAGCTCCAACTTTCAAAAAGAAGAAAACAGAATTGAAAATAGTATCAGCCTATGTGGCTTTTTACCAATGGGACTTTGGAGCTTTACTAACCGAGACCGAGTTTCGAGGTGGATAAGATAGACCCCACAACTTACTATAATGTTACAACAGTTCTGCACGTACCGCCACCCACGACAACACTAAAACAACATCCACCTTTTATCTCACATTTTTTTCCCGTGGGTCCCGGTAGGCCCCGCAGGAATTAGCAGAGGGTCCCGCCTTTGCTTTTATCATGTGTCTGGTTATTTTTTTGCGGTTTACTGTTCGCGGTACGTTTAGAGTTTTTCATAATGTTATACTGCTCTCGACAAAATGGCATACGAAGGTCAAAAAGATCACGGCCCCGCCAACAGCCCCCTTCAACCCAATAACATTGCGGAAAACAAAAAGGGAAACTTTGATCACGGGTCAAAAAGATATGCGTGCCTAATTGGGCCCATCGACCGAAAGTACTAAAGGAAGAGAATCCTTTTTATGATTTTTTTTTTTTTGAAAAATGAAACCTCACGTAAATTTACAATATAATAAAAAGATTTTGGTAGTGTGCACTTGATAATACTCCCTCCGTCCCTAATATATAGGCGGAGAAGTGAGTTTCTTTTAGAATAAGAAATTTTCTTGGTTTCATACATATCCATCATCTTTCCTGTTTTACCCTTTGTACAATTTCCAACATTAGAAACATTGTCTTAATTTTGGTGATAACTGCCTATAATAAATAAGGGCAAAATATGGAAAAACCCATCTTGGAATTGAAAGTCCGCCTATCTAATGGGACTACAAATTTTCAAAACTCCGCCTATATAATAGGGACGGAGGGAGTACCAAAATATCCCTTCTTTTTAGTCTAATTACTATAATTCCTTATGTATCCTTTTTTAGGGGTATAATTGGTAACAAAACTTTAATATAACATATCTAAAAATCCGTGCCTTGAAATTTTACAAATTTTATCTCGTTGGAAAGGTTTAAAAAAAAAAATATACGCAATGAGTACAAACAACAATATCAAATTTAGAGTTTTTACGAAAAATTCGGAGGTGTTTATCATTTTAGGCATAATTTTAGAAAATTAAATGTATATTCATTATGCAAACCACCACAAGGGATACATAATACTTTATGTAGCCATATTTTGCTTTATGCATCAACTAATTTTCCATTGCAACTAATAAAACGATGTACTCACTCCGTTTCAAGAAAAGTGATAATTTCACTTTAGGCACAATTCTCGAAAATTTAATGCATAACCATTATGCAAACCACCACAAAGGATGCATAACACATTATGCATCCATATTTTGGTTTATGCATCGACTAATTTTCTGTTCAGAAAAAGTGATACTTTAACTTTTTCGATTTGGCCAAAAATAAAATTGTAAAGGTATCTCTTTTTCTGAAACAGAGGTAGTATATGCTTGAAAATATCATTCCAAAAATAAATAAATGCATAACGAATTATGAAGCCACCACAAATGATGCATAACAGTTTATACAGTTGTATTTTGGTTCGTGCATCCACTAATTTGGTTATGCAACCACTAAAACGATGTATATGCCTCAACAAAACATTCCGACAAAAAAAAGGATATATAACGTGCTATGCAATCAGGGGTCTTTCGTTTTTTTCTTCTTCGGCCGACCCTCCCCACCGTGGCAGCAATGTTCTAGTCTATACCGTTAATGGAAACCATGGTAGTTGAGAAGAGTTATATTCTTCTGAAACATCGGTCAATGAGGTCCGAGGAGTTATAGCAACTATAGTGGCGCGGGCAAACGAGCTGATTTGACCATTCCACCCGGCAGGGGAGCAGACGAAGGACTAAGGGCAAAGAATCCAGGGTAAAGCTAAGGGCAATTTCTATGGCAATCAACAATTTTTTTGTGTGGAAATTATATAAATACCCTTATGAATAAATCTTTCCAACTCCAGGGTTCGCATTTTTCCTTCCAACTCCAGGCCTTCCATCAATCGCGCGTCTCTTCTTCCAACTCACTCAACAAACCAACAAATTTGTTCATACATTTTTCATGTTTGTTGAGTCCATAGTGGGATCAAAATGAATAAATCCTTGTTTTGCTGAGTCCATATGAACTGCTCTAAGGTTTCAAAAAAAAAAAAAGAGTTACAAAAAATTTGTCCACCGAAATAAGGGGTGAAAAATTGGATTGGAAGCCAATTTTGCACCAACAATGGCTAAAATTGACATGATTGGGCTTGGGATTCAGCAGGCTCATTGAACACCTTTGCTCTAAAATAGTTCCATCCCTGACAAAGGCTCAAATTTGAGCGTTATCAACTCAACTGGAGATGATCGAGTTGTCCTAAGCCGATAGGCCAAGAGTAGGCTGAGGCTCGGTTTTGTATGAGACGACCATCATCTCGGACTGAGCCGATAACAACTACTTTATTCAGCGACTATAATCTTATCCTCAATAAATTCAACTACAATTCAAATCACATCTTATTCACCTTTTACACCTATAATTTCCGAGTAATGACTCAATTATACTGCGGAGTTTATCATAGATGAAGATTTATATCTATGTAAAAAATTTGTATTATGTTATCCGAATAGGGATGCAGAACGATGACAAAGTGGTTTAGTTAATGTGAGTTATTGGGGGATGATTTATGAAAACTTCTGAACTGAAACAGGTGACACGAATAATCGTAATATAGCTGGGTTGTTCCGTCGATTTTGAACTATAAGAAAACAAGTTGAAGAATTCTTAGTGTTAGTTCGTATTGTAATTCAATATCAACTTAGGAACCAATGTTGACGTTGTACTACGAGCTCAAGAAGAATGACGAAGATGGAAAATCACATTTTTTATTTATTTATAAAGCTCATTGTGAAATCCTTAATAAGCTTTTGATAAGCCGTATAAGATGTTAAAAAGTACACAGACTACTCGAGCAAGGCGATATAAATATTAGTTGAACGTATAATTGAATTTTAAATAGATAGATTAAGTCTAATTAAATATAACAGTTTACGTAAATAAACTTAAACTAAATTTCAATTACAAACATTAATTTAAACTTCATTTAGTAGTTTACATAAGAACAATTTATAAATGCTCAACGCTACTCCAGTTCTTGTCATTCGTTCATCCTTCATCATACTTCAAACCCTTGATATGATCATGCCACTTGAGATCCTACAGTTTCAGATCCTTCACCTTGATTTCCAAACCATTGATGTAATTCTTGAGCTTGAGAGCCTTCAAAGTCTAATGATCTTCTATAATCATAACCTTGAGGATTTTTTCGAGTGGCTTGATGATATGAAAGTGGACGATATCCTTCTCTTTGCATAACGTTGGTTTGTGAGCCTAAAACCATATCATGGGTTTCTGGAGTTCCGTCACTGATTGAAAAATTAGGACCGAAGCTCATGACGTCTTCCATTATACTTATCTCTTGTTGATAGATTGCCTAGTTTGAAAATCACTAAAATCTATTTGATTCAATTGTTTAACCAATTGTTCATGGCTGAATGATGTTCTGGTATAAGAATTAGGACGGTCTAGACCTTGTGAGATAATTGAAGTATTCACACTCTCCAGCGAGAGTAAAATAGTTTAACTCCCACCTCAATTATGGTAAATTAGACCCAACCGATAAAGAAGAAGGTCTAGAAGGTCCTCTTGAAAGTGTTGATGATGAATAAGCTCCTTCTGGAGAACGAGTTATGAAATGGAACCACAAGTGATGGATGTGTTGGACAAGATATTTTCTGTAATGTTCTACTGATTACAACAATATCCATCTCATAGACGTTTTAAAAAAAATTGACCAATTATCGGCACTACAACTAATTTGAACCATTTGTCGTATTGATCTTTGTCACAATGGTTGAATAATGACTTATACCTTTTCCAGCCTTTTCTCTTTTGTCTGTATTCCGATCCAAGGATGATGACTATAAATCGTAGGCTTCTTTGGGATTTCCAACTGTACCAACTAAATTTCTAGCACATCTTTCCCCTAAATAATAATCACCAAAATCCTTGACAAGACTGTAGGACGCAATGCGCTAGAGTGAAAACTCGTTGGTGCTTTGGGAGACCTCATGACTTATCTCCTTAAAATTATCATACGACATCCAAGTAACATTATATTTGTTCTTCATAATATGTTAGTATCTCCACCATACATATTATTTACTTCAACAATGTATTGCTAATCAGCCAGTTACCGCCTTCATACCTTACATAATTGGGACATATTTGTTGGTATAGTCTAAAATTCTCGGTACCAACACCAAAATATTTATACCATTAAAGCCAAAAGTAAACATCATACAATCAGTTACTTGCTAAATTTCTTTTTAACTAAAATAAAACTAAAGGATATGTATTGTCATATCTACATTAGATATTCCCCATAGACCCTTGATGCTTGGCGAACCCAATGATGCGATATCGAGATAAATGTACAACTTGGCTAAGATGATGAACCTCCAATCATAAGTGGTATCAACATTCATATCTCGCAATTACTTGAGCACCATTGCTAGATTTGGAAAAAAAAGAACCAAGTATAACCATAAAATAAATACCTTGGCAATTTTGGTACCCGTGACAGGGTCATATGTATCCAAATTAGGGTTGTTATTGTGTAATTTGTGGAATACAAATGCCTTAAACTATAATTAGGAATTCCACCAACTCATAACTTCATGTTCCTCCGCTATGTTGTTATGGTAAAGTAAAACGGAAGTTCATCTTTATACGTGTCTTATGCCGACCAACTTTCGTGGTCAATTAGAATATCATCTCGCAAACCACAAGGTATCCCAAGTAGGAAATACAAATCTAATAGTTTTATTCATGTAGAAACATTAAAATTGGTTAATTTCATTCATATCTTCGTATTGGTTGCATGAAAACTATAAATCAAAGTATTGGACGTACCTATTTCGAAGTTTTCAAAATAAGACGTGTGTGCAATATACCACCAATATTCCACAAATACATAAAAATATGTTTTGATGTTTCTTCACATCAATATGCTACAAACAAAACCAAGAAATTTTATCGATAATTATGTTAGCACCAGGAGGTAGCTCTGCATAAACTTTGTTAACTTCGTACCAACCATCTCGCGTTCTTGGTTTTTGAGCAGCGCTATCTCGCTGTATTTTTATCGACAAATATCCTTGAACTCTAGCTAATTTAGGATTGAAAAGTAGATTGGGATTGTTCTCTTCATCCAAACTTGATGATGTCGTAGGTATAGGTTGACTAGATTTAGTCAGAGGTGGTTTTTCATTTCTTGTTTGCTTGTATCTTGAGATTGAGACATTTCTATTAGGATTTTTTTTAGAGAAACCGAATAACGATTAGAAGGATTTTTAGTAGAGAAAAATAGAGAAAATTGAATTTAATGTGAGTATAGAAGGTAAATGAGTGTGTTAGTTTGAAAATGTAGCCGTTTTTTTGGCTGTTAAAAAATAGCCGTTGTCGTAGAACATTGAGACGATCATCTCAATTTGCAATGGTCGACTAAATGTTCTGCGATAAATAATTTTCCCACTTCCCAAAACTGGGTTCGCCCATCCACATGGCTTATCGAAATTGTTAATTTGCCAAGTCCA